>OX123191.2:43076647-43676647 GCA_944739405.2 Euclidia mi | reverse complement strand
AAAATAGCAGTTATTTACTATTTTTATTAACTATAACTCAGATTTGCTATATTTTTTAAATTAATAAAAATTAAAAAGTCGCAAAGATGTGTTAACTTTTTTACGCCTACCGCCCAAAAAACAAGCAATATATCTGCTTGGTCAGTCTTTCGTCATCCATTCTCTCTATGTGCCCAAACCACCTTAGCATACCTTGATCGACACTTGTCACTACATCTTCTTTAACACCACAACACTCTCTTATCACACAATTCTTAACTTTAATCGATCACATTGCAGTGCAAAACATTTCAAATGTTAGTATTACTCAACACGGTTGTGTCGCGTGAAACCTTTGCCAATATAGTCAATGCAGTTTAATTTATTTTCTGTTTTATGATAAGTCTATGCCACGAAAAGTTTTTAGACTATAGACATATGTTCTGCATAGTGATTTTCATAAAATGAAAAAATATTTATCCAATCCAGCAATATTGCCATTTATCAAGCGCCAAGTTGTTATCTCAACGTGATTTGAACAATAGCAAGTAAAAACAAAATAGCCGGTAGTTGATCATTTGACTTTTCAAACAAAACATTCGTAATCATCTCACACACCTACACTCACTTATATTTTTTTGAAAGCCTCACATCTACACCCATGTTTCGCCTTATGAATTTTTAGGTCCCACAGGGAGCGAGCATGCTCTCGCTACCGAGCACACTTTGCCGGACTCCGTGCTGCTACTGAGAATTCGGGACTCAGTGACACTTTTGCCTGACCCGGGTATCGAACCCGGGACCTCCCGGTCAGCAGACGTATACGCTATGCACAGGACTACTTAGGCAGATCCGCTCTGATTCATACATCAAAACTTTCAAACTTACTGTGAGGATGGCGTGAAATAAGAACGACACGAGTGATGAGTACATACTGATTTATTATAATTAAGATGCACGTTATATATTGTATGCAATCATACGTATTACATTGAGATTAACATAGGGTATACTTAAAGATAATATAGATAGAGGGATATACTATAAGACTATAAGGTATACAAATAGTACAGTTACCTAATACAATACACACCACATCTCCCCGGTGGAAATAAAAAAAAAGAATGTGTAACCGCTTTTTTTTACAATCTCAACAGAAATTCTTAATAAAAAAGGATAGTCGCACAAACTTCTTTCGGTTATATTTTTTCAAGTCTTTATACAACCGTATATAACCGATAGTTTATTACATTAAAGAAAAATATAGTTCCATTTTATGACAATGTTACAATAATATAAAATAAGCTTTAAGTAATAGTTAAACTAATGGTTAAGCATAGGCAGCCTTATAATACTGTGCCTGTACATCGTAGGCTAGAAGTCCATACATTAAAATGAAATTGTAGGCTTTGCCTGAGATATATTGCAAATATTAACGAGTATACACACGAAAACAATCTTATTGAACTACTTGCTGTTATCATGATAACCATTTAGAGGTACCTACCTAATAAAACTTCAAAGTTTTAGTCATACATTCAACAATAATAAAATGTTGTTTTAACAATATTTAATTCTTAATATTAAGTGTACATAATATTATCACTATCAAGCAAAATACGGCTTAGTTCGATTTTTATGCACTATATCTGTCTTTTCATTAATTTCGATCTCAACACTTGGCGATATATCTTTAATTACTCTATATGGCCCTGAGTATAAACTTGTTAGCTTATTGCCTGTTTCGTTCTTTAGTAATAACTGGTCATTAGGTTTATAAATTGTCGAACTGACATATGTGTCATAATGAGACTTTCTTATCAATTTACTATTAATTAAATTGTTACGGTCTTCCGTTTGTGATACTTGTAACCTGTATTTTAATTCTAAAGGTCAACGCTCATTAGAGCCACCCGGCACCCACTCCGCACCGCCTCGCCTCTTGCGGTTAGTATTCTTTATATGGATTTGTATGGGTATGCGCTCACTACATCAACTCCGTAGCGCCACCGGCTCGCCTCTGTCGTAAGCCGTCAACGCGCGGGCGGCGGGTGGTCCACCCGCCTTCCGCGCGTGGACGGCGCGCCGTCCGCGCGCACTCTCTCTCACTCTCACAACTCGCTGCTCGCATGCTTGCTGCGCGTTGACTACTCGTCGCCGCGTTGACCGCGCGGCGTTCACTCGTTGACGGCGCGCGGTCCGCTGGTTGACCGCGCGACGTCCACTCGTGGACGCCGTGCAGAGTGGGTGCCAGGTGGCTCTAATGAGCGTTGACCTTAAAGGGTAACTATCGTGGTTGTATTACGGCTCTATAGTATTAGATAGGTTGCTTGGCAAATTACATTTTTTGCCATTTACCAATTCAAAAGGCGTAAATTTGGTTGATGAATTTAATGAGGTATTATAAGAAAAGCACCAAAAGGGAAGCCATGTGCTCTACGTTTCGGGCCTTTCCTCACGTTGAATACGTTAAAATGCTGATAAGCCCTTGTGAGAATTTTCGAGGGCTCCTATGCTCTGGTGGTGATAAGCTGTAGAATTTGTCTTTTTAATATTAAGCAACTTACCTCTTTCATGGTGTCAGCCATAAACTCTGTGACTCTGTCCGTAGCTATTTCCCTTGGGACACAATTTGTTGACTAATACACGTGCTACTTCTGTTGAGGATTTTGAGACTAATGGGTATGCACACACATATTTTGACAACTCGCATTGTAAGGTTAGAATATATGAATTGTTATTATTATCTCTATCTAATGGTCCTACCAAATCTAAAAATATTTTTTCGAACGCCGCGCAGTAGACGTGATAACCATAGGCTCTCTAAATTTTGTACTGTATATTTTTGTTTTGGGCAATCATGACACTTGCTTACATAACTTTTTACATCTAATTCAAGTCCAGGCCAGAAATAATATTTTCGAATGTTATTTATAATTTTTCTTATTCCTACATGACCACTACTCGGCAGGAGATGAAAATCGTTAAGTATAACTTTTATGTCGTCTTTATTAGTTATGCACTTTACGTCTTTAATTATTATTAATCTGGGACCTGCCAAATCCCGACAGCTTTTAATTTCAGTCGCAAGTTTCTCAATGAAAATATTATTACTATCGTTTTTTATAAAGAATACTTCATCAACATGTATTTTGTTACAGAATAGACTCAATTCTCGAGCAAATGCTGCTCGTGTAATTTGCGAGTGAGAAGCTGGATTTATAAATATAGTTTTTTTACATTCGAAGTAAATAAAAGAAACATATTTGACTTTCATTTCTGTATTTTTGCAATTCTTTTTTATTAAAAAATCTTAATTCTACTACTCCTTTGGGCTTATTATCCGATTCAACAAGGTTTGATTGATGCAGAAATGTATATGGGGGTAATGTGTTGTCAGCTGGCGGCACATCATAATTTTTTTGTTTCTGTGCCCTCGTCATGACACAAATATTTTCATTAATTTCTTTTAATTCCTTTGAAGTTAAAGTAATACGAGACAAAGCGTCAGCAGCAACATTGTCTTTACCTTTGACATATTCTAATACGTACTCGTTGATTCAATTATAAGCTTAAATTTAAGAAGTCTACTTGAGGGATCCTCGTGACTAAATAAATAAATTAGGGGTTTATGATCGGTGATTATTTTGAAAGTACGTCCATATAAATACGGTCTAAAGTATTTCACCGCCCATACTATCCCTACGAGGTCTTTCTAGATTGTGGGATAATTCTTTTCACTCTTATTAAAACTCCTACTAGCGTTTGCAACCGGATGTTTATCGGAGTTTGATAGAACTGCGCCTAACGCATAACCGGATGCATCGGTTTGCAATATAAATTGATTTTCTTGTGAAAAATTGGGATACTGAAGAAGTGGCGGCGATGACGTGTTAGCTCTTAATATATCAAAGGAGAATTGGCAGTCCTGATCCCAAGAAAATGTAAAACGCGACATTTTCTTGGGATCAGGACTGCCAATTCTTACATAATTGGTTCAAGTGATAAGCTGCAAATTTTGGTATAAATTCACGATAGTAATTTGCGAAAACTACAAAGCGTCTTACTTCGTCTACAGTTTTTGGTACAGGATCGTTTTTAATAGTTTCAATTTTTGCTGGGTCTGGCAATACACGTTTATAAGACACCACATGCCCTAGATATAGTAATTCTCGTCCTAAAAAATTGCATTTCGACGGATTTAATTTTAAATTTATTTGCCGTACCCGCTCAAATACATCTATAAGGTTTTTGTTATGATTTGATAGGCTAGATTTTCCCAGCACTATAAGATCAACCATATATATAAGGCATTTATCGTACGATAAACCAGACATAGCTAAGCTCATCATTCGTGCAAACGCACTAGGGCTGGTTTTGAGACCCATGGGCATGCGAGTCATTTGGAATTGGCCGGAACAAAAAGCTGTATATTTTCTACTATCTTTATGCAAATCTACATTGTAAAATCCTTGATTTAAGTCTAAGGCCCACTTGCGTAACGTTTGATTTAAGTCACTCCTTAATTTAAATTGGTTGAACAGAATTAACAGCATAAAATAATTTAAGTTAAAAGTATTTAGCGTCCTCTTGCACAACGACAACAACGCTTAGATTTAGTTAAACAATTTATGAGGTCGGTAAAGTAGTTTCTACGTTTTGTTTCATGGCATGAAGCCTTTTTGTTACGATTTTAACGATGTTATGCGTATGGTTTCGCATAAAACCTTAGACTATACATATATACTTTGAGCATAAAACAAAACGCATTGTCGTCGCCTAGCAACGAAATGACAATTGACAAATAATAACTAGAAACTTTTGAGCATCAACCCTAGAACTCTACATGGGGTGCAGGTGCACCTCACACCGATTTGTTTTCTAAATATCTCAATTTCTTTAATATCCACGGATTCGCGCGTCGGAGTATTTTAGTTTGGTGTCAACCGCTCGCGTTACGTCAATACCGTGACGAGGGATCGCGTTGTGTGGTCGCCTTTATAAGACGTGCTGTGGAGTACGCCAGTACCCCAGTGTAGTAAAATCGTAAGATTATTTATTTATTACGAATGATGCATTTATATGTAGTAAGTTATTAAATTTGATTATTTATTAAATCAATAGTCTTATATTAATTAAATACAGATATTTTTAGATATTATGAAAGTAAAATTCAATGAAGTTTATTTATTTCGTTTTGGATGGCTTTCAGAGGTTTGAAATACGAAGAAATAAGCTCTATTCTAGACCACAAATCTGGCGAGGAAGAAATAGAAGTTGGAATTAGTTGTCATTCCTGGGTTCTTTTCTAAATTAGGTTTGGAACTGATACATGAACATTTAGAGGACCGTCACCGGATGCCAAATTAGTCCATTGCAGTGATCCTCAAAAAAGGACCAAATCCTACAAGCGCTGTTGCTCAAACTACATTTAACTTTGTGTAATAAGGCTGATTTGTGATCTCAAGTTACCGATTATGTTTAATAAAACGTATTTTCATAAATTGTTTTATTTTTATTTTAAGGATTACAGTCATTTTAGTATTGGGTGATCCAGCACCCCAGTGTAGGAATAACATGTGCGCCAAATAGTGTAGGATTCTAGGGTTAACAATAACACAAGTAGGTACATTGTTATCAGTTACATCATCATCATCATCATGTCAGCATAGGGAAGTCCACTGCTGGACATAGGCCTCCCCCTGCTGCGTCGTCCGGTCCAGTTATATAACTATTGATAATTTTCGTCGCTAATGACAAGATGCCAGCATCAGTGTGACAGTTCCTAAATGAAATTAGCCACTAAACAGCCGATTTTCGGTGATTAATTTTGACAGTTCTTAAATCATATTACTCGACAAATTTTTCGTTGTGCAAGATGCTAGTGGTGATTAATATTTTTTTTCTCGTTAAACAAATCTTAATTCAATTTAAGAATCGTTGTGCAAGTGGGCCTAAATGGCTAAAATAAATACATCCTGACAATGAGTCTAAAATTTCGGATATATTGGGTAGAGGAAATTTATCATCCTGAATGCAATTATTTAGTTTTCGATAATCAATAACGAGCTGCCATTTCTTTTAGCCCGTCTCATCTAATTTTTGGGAACAAGAAGAACAGGACTAGACCATTCACTATTACAGGGTTCTATAATACCCTGCTGCAGTAGTTTATTTACTTGCTTATTTACTTCTTCTCTTTGCGAGTAAGGAAGCCGGTAAGGTTTTGTGTATACCGGTGTAATTTTATGGTTATACAATTCTATTGTAGTTAATTTATCACCTTCGAGATAAAAATGTCGGCATATTTTGCACAAATTTGTTCTATACGTAGTCTCTCATCCTTAGTTAATTGATTTAATTGGAGTACAGAGACTAACTTTTTCACTCGTTCTGCATTGATTTGGGATTTGTTATATGAACAAATATCATATTCCTTGGCTTTATGAATAATCGGGCTTATGTTCTTTAAGGTCAAATCAGTTTCTGTAGTATTAATTATACGAACTGGAATCGTCCCATTCATAGGTTTAACTATAGCGCTAGCTATAAAGACGCCTTCGCGCAATTGAGATGCACAAATAACGCTCTCTTCGGTTTCATAAGTACTTAACATGTGAATAGATTCACACCTCGCAGGTATTGTGATAGTTTTATTAGGATAATGTAGGGGTAAAGAAATGTCCACATTATTATTCCATAATAACAACGTATTGTTGCCAAAGTTCAATACCGATTTGTATTTATTTAGAAAGTCGTTTCCAATTATGCCAGTAGTCTTACAAGGCAATGATTTAAAAACATAGAACTTATGTTTCAACATTTGGTTCTTAGAATATAATTGTAGATAAACATATCCAGTTGATTGGACTTTGCCCCCGATATCAATGACACAAATGTTTAGTTTGTGGATTTGAATGTTTTGTTCTGATACATATTTATAATCGATTGCCGAAATAGATGCGCTGGTGTCAATTAACCAACTATATCTATAATTATTTCTGCCGTGTAAAACTATGCTACATGAATTATTATTCGCGGTACTAAAAATAACTTCTTTAGCCCTAGATTACTAACCTTCGTCAATTTGACTACGCGGGTTTGTTTATATCGTGCTAACTTTTGCGTGCGCGATCGCACTGCTTCCACACTTTATAGATAATCTCAGTCGACCCATTGCCCCCCCCCCCTCCCCCGACTGACGGTAGAGTTTTGAGTGGGGGGGCACCGTGAGCGCCGTTCCAGCAACCATGGGTCGTCAGATTGACGAAGGTTAGTATTAACGTAACATTTTGTCTTATTTAGTTGGTGAACTCTTGCGTTTTTTTTTGTTTTGTTTATTTATTTTCTTTGCGAAAATAATGCGACTGATGTACCTCCTACCTAAAAAAGGCAAATATAAGCCTTGTGTCTTTCCGCAAAGCGAAGGATGACTAAAAGTAGTTCCACCCAGAGCAATAAATCGTAGTGCGGGGAGCACAAACTTGACGTTTGTCATAAATGTATAACTTGATAGATTCTTACCAAAATTTTTGTTTCATTACTTTATTTCATTTGTTATTTCTAATATTTGAAAATTATTTTTCACATTTACTTTAAAATAATACTTTAAAAAATCTTTTAAAATGTTACCATAGTTAATTTGTCATAAAACCTACGATCTCATTTGTAAGGCTGATTTTTTAAATAAGTATGCCGTTTTGTTTTATGTAAATTTATTAATTAATAAGAAGAATATAATAAATTTATAATAAAAAAAAAATATGCATGTTTAATTCAAATAAAACCCATTATCCCCTTTATTAAATACCGTAGTCAAAAGTACGAAGGTTAGTAATAAGGGTCGAAAAATAAGGTTAGTGATCTAGGGTTAGCCACGAAAAAACTGGTTATCAGTCTCTTGGTTGTTTATCGCGTTATCTGAATCAGTATGTGTCAAAGAATGTATGTGCGAGCCATTAGAGTTACCTCTTCCTCGAGTCCTGAAGAAAGTTTTGGACGCACCTCGGCCACCCACGCCATCAACGCGCTGTGCTCTCCAACCACGTCCCGAGCTCCACGGCAGACTAGCAGTGAAGTCGCGCTGTTCCATTGTCGCACGGCTTGCAGCTGCGGATGATATACCTCTGCGAGTAGCTCTACCACGGTCATAGCCGGTGACCCTGAAATTATTGTTATAAGAAATATTGCGTTTCAAATACATAAGATCACTGGAACTAGATTGAGGCCCGGTGGTCTCTTCGTCAACTGCTGCCTGGATAGCGTCTTTAAGTGACGTATAATTTCGTGCGGATATCACAGTACTCAACCTCCAGTTCCTTAAAGCCTCTGCAAAGCTCTTGATGGCTTGTTTCTCATTTACTCATTTACTTGTTTTAAAATGTTAAAAGCTTCCGCTTTGCCCTCTGACTGGGTGATTGTTAAATCTACAAACAGGTCATTCTGTTTGGAATGATATAATTTGCGTTGAATAGTAGTAGTCGACTTTTTTGGTAATAATTGGTTTTTCATGTCACATAGTAGAGAATTTACGTTTTCATAACTGGAGCATAATTTCAACTTAGCAGCTTGCGTTAACCTAGTCTTTAATACAAAATTTACCAACCTTTTTTGAGACTCGTCGTCCAGTTCCGAGCTGTAGTAGTCGATGCTATCTATAAGTCTTTTAACGCTATTTCATCATCGGATGAAACAGGCAATAAGTTAGTTGCTACCTTCAAATCAAATTTCGCCATTGTTGAAAACTGCTCAGGCTGCACAGAACATAAGTCTAAAATTTCTTTGTGTAAACAGTCAAAGTTTTCACAAGTTTTCTTTATAAACAAATACTCATTTTTCTTGATATTACCCTTTAGAACCTTAAGCTTTTTCAAGAAATTCTTATATTGAATACATAAACTATCAACTTCTGCTAATTTAACATTGATTATATGTCCAGTTCGTCTACTAGGTCCTATTTTTATCAAATATTTTCTTACTTCACTGGTTTACAAGTAATTCTGTTAGCTCATCAGCCATGGAACAATTTAATTGAACATAGTAACTATCATAATATGAAGTGTCAATAAAATGTATATTTATAGAGCATTATTTTGTGTGGGATACTTACACTTTAGAGACTGATACGTTGCATATAGCTACATACTATATAAGTATAAGAACATTTTTTTTTACACACAACGTACGACTCCTTTAAATATTTAAAAAT
Source organism: Euclidia mi (assembly GCA_944739405.2). NCBI lineage: Eukaryota > Metazoa > Arthropoda > Insecta > Lepidoptera > Erebidae > Euclidia > Euclidia mi. The sequence goes on along the minus strand of OX123191.2, from coordinate 43,667,460 downwards.
AAAATGTCTCAAGTCCAAAGTTGATACAGTTGTTTGATAGCTTGAACGTGACACCTGTACACGCGACGCGGATCATGGATTCGTCACTTCCAGGAATTAATATATGAATGCGTTTTATTATTAGATACACTTTTAAATCACTCACTAGTTATTTTGCGCATGATGACAATATGTTAACGATATACTTCACTTGTATTCACCATTTTATCCTATGTTGAAAAGTATGCGTTGTTATAGGAAGGAACTCCAAGTTATATCGCTGTTTCATATATGTAGATACTTCTGTTCATTTCTTATTGTTTGTCATACGTCCTCAGTTTTAGGAATCGGGCCTCGTCTAAGGTACGTAAGCGATCTTCTTAATGCGTGACGATTGATTTCATTCGCCATCCACTTCGTATGACAGTTTTTGTATATTCTGTATACAAGGTACAGAAAGCCAAGTGACATCAGACAAAGAATTATAATCAATATAATATTCGTTGTACTGGTATATGTTTTTATCTGCGCTATTTCTGCATTATTACCGCCTCCGGACGCGTTTTGGGCTAATATTACTTCCTCCTTGCTCTGACTATAGCCCATTTTTCACTTTTGATGGTAAAATATAGCACACGAACACAAGAAACAACGAACGATTTGCTAAGTCCGAAACGAAAGTAGTTAATGTAAGATGCATGTTTATGTAGCGGGTTACTTATATGGATAAAGGAATTTTAAACAAATCTCGCTGTCACGGTCGCCATGTGAGGATGGCGTAAAATAAGAATGACGTGAGTGATGAGTAAATACTGATTTATTATAATTAAGATGCAAGTTATATATTGTATGCAATCATACGTATTACATTGAGATTAACATAGGGTATACTTAAAGATAATATAGAAAGAGGGATATACTATAAGACTATAAGGTATACAAATAGTACAGTTACCTAAGACAATACACACCACATTACTAACACAATTTTATTGAAAAAAAAAGAGCAGCACCGTGTTATGATAATTGGCTGAATTGGCTCCTGAATACCCTACTGTATTTTCTTAAGTTATCTGGCCTATGCCTTAATGACCAACATCACTTAGAAGAGACGGACTTAACGTATTTTTAGGATGGAGGTTGAATACTCATTACGTAGTAAGATGCCTTATATTTCATGTTGGTTGTTTGTTGTAGTTGGATTATCGGAGCGAGTGGAAATGAGATAAAGACTCACTCAGTTAGTTGTATTTTTTTTTATAGTAATAGGCGGCAAACGAGCAGACGGATCGCCTGATGGTTAGCAATTACCGCCGCCCATGGACACAAGCAACACCACAGGAGTTACAAGTGCGTTGCCGCCCCTTGGGGTTGGGAAAAGGGACAGGATGAGGAGAGAGCTGAGGGAGAAGGAAAGGGGATAGGGCCTCCTGCACTCTCACTCACCGAACGAAACGCAGCAATTTAGGTACTGTTACTTTACGTTGATTTTCTGTGAGAGGGTAGTACTTCCCCGGTCGAGCCAGCCCATTCATGCTGAAATTAGCAAGGCTCTACTACCTGTTAAAACCTGTTGTTCAGACTTGATTGTGATATTCCATCAAATCCAATGATTTGATTGAATATCTGATTCTTGACTCTATAATTCGATAGTATTAAAGAGCTTTCAATGTATGGAGGGTACCTTATATAATATACAATATGGTTAACCTCGATGATGGTTAACTGTCCGACAGCCTCGTTGGTCTAGTGGCAAAAGTTTTGGGTTATGAGATTATGTTGTGGTAAATATTATGAAACAAATGTAGTCTTACCAACTTAAACCTTACTACACTACGGCTAAAATGCGATATATTTTCAAGCGGTTTTATTTTGACTATGGTATATAAATATGCAGGTCAAGGCATTTTATTTGATATTCAATATAGCATGGTTTAAATGTATTTTTGGTTTAGTGTATTTTTAGAAAGCCTATTAACAGCGAATAAACAAGAGGCCTTTAAAGATGCCTTAATAATAAAATAATGATAAAATCTTAACATGATCTAAAAATACACGTGTTCGGCTTTATTACTTTGCATATTAAAACCTAGTCAAAGAAAAGATGGATGGACGGGGTGGGGATGGACATGAAAGACAGAGAGATCGGATGACGGGCGAGAGAGAAGTATGGAAGCAAAGAAACTGTCGACCACAAATAAATTGGGACCAGGGCAAGAGGCGGGATGTTAATGAATAAAACATACGATAACATCTTCGAATTCAGATGTGTCAAATCTTGAACGTTCATTTTCATGCTTACTTTCTTTAATTTTTCTTCTGATACCAACCTGACCCATCAACTTTTGTAACCTTGATTTTTAAAGCCAATAATGATTGTGACGTTGTGTAAATAATTATTTCACGAGTTCGTTTTGAAAAAACTGAAGCTTGCTTTCTGTCATGCAAGTCGACAAACATTATATGGCGGTGAAAACTTCAGCTTATATTCGTGGCAAAATAAACATGATATACACTCATATAAAATGTGACCGAAACATTTTTAGCGACGACAGTTTTATTATTTTTATTAGTCGTATTTTTTTTCGCGGTAAAATTCACACGCCCACACGTCGCAATAGGATTAAAAGATTAAACACACGGCTATACACCCTGTTGGAAAAAAGCATTCACACATTTTGGTACTTATGTAATTTCCTGTCAAATATATTTTCTTATTGGTTCCAGATTGCGTATGTACTCAATTATATTGCTTAGGTAGGCTCCTAAACTACTTATTTATAACATACATGAAAGTAAATCAAATATCTTACGACTACTATATACGCGTAAGTTTATGAGAATGTACCAATGTTTGTTACTCTTTAAAACTACTTAATGGATTTTGAAGAAAGTGTGCTGTAATATAGCTTATATGTACATTAATAAAATGGCCAATTCTCTAATTTTATCTGGCATCGACACTGTATTTTAAATTAAATGCGATGAAATGTTTTTTTATATTCATGCCTTTTATGTTCTATAAATATTTACCTACAGAAGAAAGTTTAATTACAGTTTTATGTGTGAACATTAATAATTCATCTAAAGGCTTAATGTAAGTCAGTCACACAAAATATCACAAAACTCTGAATAATATGTTCCGCTAGTGAGGAAATCGAGCCGTATGTTGTATGTCGTAGAAGTTTGATTTGTTCTAATTTGTGGTACTGTTGGTTATCAAAATAATGGTTCGTAGCTTGTGTGGATAATAAGAATTATTTATAGATAAGATAAAGAAATGAAGATATCTATCGAGAATATGATGTGTTTGATCTTTTGAAGTTTATTGTCGAGTATTTTCTTATAATATATTTGATTAATTAATAACTTACACTTATAATTTTGAAGGCTTTTATTGATGAACATTGGGGAGTTTCATTTGGAACCCTTTCACTCTAGCGTTTTTGCAAGGTTTTCTCTTATTTGAAGTTAACGAACGCTCCGCTAGCGCTGCATTCATCGAACGCCTATACTGGGCAAACGCTAGTGCGAAGAGGCCCTCGATGTCAGCCTAGCTAGTAAACTCATTTTTGTTGCTCGTTGTAATCATTGTTTTATGAGATGCGATAAAAATAAAAAAATGGGCAAGTGCGAGTTGGTCTCGCGCATGAAGGGTTCCGTATCATCATCTACAAAAGAAAATCACGTTTGTTGTATGTATACTTAAATATTTTTTAAGTTTCTACCAGTTTATTAAGATCGAGTAACAAATTGGTTAAAAATTACATTTGTTGTATGGGAGCCCCCGTTTACTATAAACTTTTTTTTATTTAATGATTTATTTTGAAAGGTTATATACAACTACATATTCTGTGAAAATTTTAAGCGTCTACCTGTTACCGTTGGTAGTTTTGAGTAAAAAATACGAAAAAATACACGTTTATTGTATGGGACCTCCCCTTAATATTTTCATTTTTTTATTTTTGGTATTTGTTGTTATAGCGGCAACCGAAATACATACATACATACATAGACCCACGCCTGCTTCCCCGAAGGGGTAGGCAGAGGCATATTAAACGCCCACTTTTCGCCAATGTTTTGATCCCACGTAATAGGTGGCGAGCCTAAGGCCGCTTATCGGGATATTTTATTTGCCAGAGCCTCGTCCGTTGATCGGCAGGTGCACCACTTGCAGGTGAGGTTGGCTTGGGACCCTAAGTTCTTGGTGGGCACCCTACGCACCCCGAAATACATAATTTGTGAAAATTTCAGCCTTCTAGCTATCACGGTTTATGAGATACAGCCTGGTGACAGACAAACAGACAGCGGAGGCTTAGTAATAGGGTCCCGTTTTTTATCTTTTAGGTACAGAACCCTAATGATAACCAACAAAGACGGACACAAAATCAACACGCGCCATTATATTGATTATAACTTGGAATACCTTCGTAAATTAAAGAATTTGTGCCAGAACTGAGACTCAACATTTTACACAGCGCTGAAAATTTCAAATTTCAATTTGTCTATAGAAGATAATGTAAACCTTGGCATCTTCACTTCTTATATTTTATGACGTTAAATATTTAAGCGACATTTAAGTTGGTCAACAGTATAAAACAGACCTCTAAAGAAGACTGCTATCACGCCCGATTTCAGGCTTCTTGTGGAGTCTGTTTGGTACTGAAGATCCCATTTTGACAAGCTCACTATGGTCATTATGTATTATTGTGATGAGTGCCAAACATACTTTTCAATATCAACAACCAAGACAACCATGACCTAAAATCCGCTACAAGAAATCCAAGCGCTGATTTTCCTCACAACAATAGAGACTAATAAAAGCTTACATATATCTTTCAATGAACAAGCCTCTTTAATTACGAGGCACAATAGGTAGTAAAGTTTTTTAACTTAAATACCTATTGTGCCTCGTAATTAAAGAGGCACTAGAAACAAGATTATCCGCGTCTGGTGCATTATTAATTGCGCTGTTCGTTTGCTCGAACAAATATACGGAGAACTGAGAACTGGGGAGGTCAAGGTAGAGACGAGGCTCCCATACGTACGTGTGTGTTGTAAATAAGCTTGTATTAACACTTTAAGACGTTATAAGGCGGACATTTTGGTATGAATTTGAAGTTTTATTTTACTTGTTTAATACACACAGAAATATATAAAAACTGAGTATATGATGGGCTAGAGAGATAAAAAGTGTTTATCGTAAGAATTCATTGATCTGCGAAGTTAAACGTTTGCCTCACCGCCTGGTTTATAAATGGGGTCTAAAAAGATTCCATAATGCTTTGGAGAATGTAAGTTGTAAGCTGTATATAATAAAGAGCTGCTACAGGTCTTAAAAATCTTGACTTCTTGTTTTCAGAATGTTTTGTTTGCCGCCTCCTCAAACTTTAGTTAATTTAAGGTAATCCATTTGTTAAACACAGCTTATCGTCAGTTGATTAGTTAGACAGTTTGTTTCCTAACCGATCAGGTCAGGTAGTATACCTACTATCACGCGCCTACCTACTGGCACGCGTTACCTTTTAGAAACACAAACACATAATATAATATTCTAGTACATTACGGAATATTCAAAATAATCTTTCCAATTTCAACCCTTCGCCCGCCAAGGTTGGCGTTCCCCAAGGCAAGTTCCGGAACCAATTTTGTATTTTATTTCTCTCAAGTGGGGGATCTAATCAATTCACATTATGGCTCAAACGGGTTCCGAAGTTAACTTGCCCCAGGATACAGGTAAATACATTGTGTTTATAATAGGCATGTGATAAGTGGAGGTCGGATTCTATTCGCGCGCCAATTTATGTGCCTTAGTTCTTCGTGCTAGTTTCTTGTAGGCTTGTTTTGGTGTTTTATATGAATATGTCAAAGTTTGAGTCATTGCTTCACAGTTTACCAGTGTGCCAAGCTTAGTGACCATGATATAAATATTAATCCCCAGTCTCGGCTTCGCAAGTGTTTTCAATTTTCCTGTAAAAATATGATAAGTATATTTAAAAATATACATCATCATGAAAAGCTTTGTCTAAGGTGGTATCTAGGCCCACAATCTTGGATGGTTGCCCTCACCAACTAGTCGTAGCGCACATAGCGAGACTTGGCTTCGTAACAACTTCGTAACGTTCGTAACAGATCAGCAACGTTAAGCAACGCTTGCACAGGCCGCTAATTGGATGGGTGACCAAGTGTGGCATTTACATTTGAGCGCTAACGTGCTTCGGAGGGCACGTAAAGCTGTCGGTCCCGGTTCTTTCAAATCAAATCAAATACGTTTATTTGGTTGAATGTGGTACATATGGTGGTCTTAGTATAAACAAGTAAAACATGTTATAGTATCGTCATATTCGGCCACAAGTGGCGTCCAAATTTTAAAAGAAATATAAATGAGCACAGAAATGAAATATACTATACAAACAATAACAATAACAACAATATTAGGAACTTTTAAAATACTCATACAAATCAAACGCCTTATTTACTAGTTATAAGGAGTTATCTAAGAATTCTTTAATAGAGTAATAATTTTTTTTTTGTAACAGGTCCTTTACTTTACTCTTAAACTTATTCTTGTTTAAATGTTTATATGCATCTGGAAGTTTATTATATAATTTAGGTGCTAAACAAAATATACTGTTCCACATTAGAGTCGTATTAGCTCTGCGTATGCAGAGATTATTTTTGCGTCTATTTCTCACAAAGAAACCTTTTTTCTCCGAAAGGCTTGGAAATAATTGCGGGCTACCTTTCACAAATGATACAACCTCATAGATATATAAACATGGAAGTGTTAGTAACTTGTGTTTAAGAAAATATGGTTTGCAGCTATCAATTACCTGAAGCCCAAACATAGCCCTAACACATCTCTTTTGAAATTTGAATACAATTTCTTTATCTGTCGAGTTTCCCCAGAAGATAATACCGTATCTAAGAACGGATTCAACTATTCCATGATATGCGGTAAGTAAGGAATCTATATTAACTACTGGGGCTAGTTTATTGAGGGCATAGGACGATCTACTTATTCGTTTACATAGAACATCTATGTGAGCCTTCCAGTTAAGCTGTCTATCAATATTTAAACCTAGAAATTTAGCAGTATTAGTTACACCTATTTTATTGTTTTGGAAGCCTATATTCATAAAGGATGAAGTCGATGGTCTTTGACTAAAGTGCATAACCTGAGTTTTATTGAGATTTATCTTTAAATTATTGTTGTCTAACCAGGAGATTATGGATGCTAAGGTATTGTTAATTTCCGATTCATACGTATCTAAATTATGACACTTAATAGTAACTGTACTGTCGTCGGCGAAGAGTGTTAATGGATGATTAATGGCTTTAGGTAGGTCGTTAATATATATTATGAAGAGTAAAGGCCCTAAAACACTTCCTTGTGGTACCCCAAATGATATTTTACGTTCCTTAGATAGGAATGTGTCTTCTTTTTTAGCTTTAAAAATTAAATTTTTGTATGGCAGTATATTGAATTCTGTTAATTAAATATGAGTTTAACAAATCAAGGATGTTTCCTCTTATACCCTAAGCTTCAAGTTTGGACAGTAAAGTTTTATGGTCAACATAATCAAAAGCCTGCGTCATATCACAGTACACAGAACAGATTGGTATCCTATTATCTACATTTGACATTACCATATTCAAAAAATCATAAATGGCCATATTAATTGTTTTATTTTTTCGGAAGCCTTTTTGTTCGTTACACAATATGTTTTCTTTTTCTAAATATGAATATATTTTAGTATAAATATACTTTTCAAAAATTTTTGAGAATACAGGCAAAAGTGAAATAGGCCTATAATTTTGCATGAGGTCTTTTTTATCTTTTTTGTATAAAGGTTTTATTACAGATATCTTTAATTTGTCTGGAAATACACCATGGCTTATGCATAAGTTTAAAATATGACTCAATTGTTCACTTATTAAGTCTCCCACAGATTTTATGATTTTGGTACATATAAAAGACATAAAGACATATTTATTTCTGCATTTTGGTTGTTTACAACACTTATACATGTCAAAACCCTATTCTAGATGTGGCCGGCTTTTCCTAGCTAAATGACTTCTTGAGAAGAAAAGCCGAAACAAACTAAGAGTCATTATTTTTTTTTGTCACTTCAATTTCTTTAGTCTTTTCTTGATCTTTTAAAGTCCAGACAAAAAAAAGGGTTTTGTATGCAAGTACAATGCAGGAAATCATCTGACGCTTTTGACTGACTCGGCCCACTGATGGCCCGCATTCAACAGCAATCGTACGGCTCAACCTTGATTGAGGGAGCCAGCACGATCTGTATCACTATGCCTCCACGCCATCAGAAGGTGTATGCATAAGCATGTCAGCCTAAGCCATCAGACAGGTTGCCACAACTATTTGCTTATATGTTTAATAATGCCCACATCGTACTCACAACTTTACATGCTAATACATAGTAAAATACATGTTGTAAACAATATGTAAAATTATACAAATTTAAACAATAAAATGTCATATATTTAAATGCCAAAAAATATTATTGAATGTCAATTTAAGAATGTCTAAAAAATAAAATAATAATATATTACTTAAGTAATTTTAAATGTCAAAAGAAAATAACAATGTCAAAACAAAATAAATAAAATTACAAATGTCAAATCAAAAATGTCAGAATGTAAAGATACAAGTACTACAAATGTAAATAAAAATATTATGTCACTAATTTCTAAATGTCAAAATTCATAATGTCAATTCATAATTTAATGTCAATTCATAATTTAATGTCAATTCATAATTTTTAAACTCAATTCCAGGCGTTTTTGTCTGCTAAATAATCTTTAACTGTGTAATAAGCTTTTGAACACAAGCTCTGTTTAATAAATACTTTGAATTTATTAATACTTAGTTCCTGAATATTACCTGGAATTTTGTTATAAAAACGTATGCTTTGACACTTGTATGAGTTACTTATTTTTTGTAGTCTAGTTGAAGGTAGAACAAGTTTGTTTTTGTTTCGTGTATTTATTTTATGAATGTCGCTGAATTTAGAAAACATATTTATATTTTTCCTGACATATAACAAGTTCTCATAAATGTATTGAGATGCGACAGTCATTATCTTAATTTCTTTAAATTTTTCCCTCAGTGAATGCCTTGAACCAAGACTGTAGATTGCACGAATAGCCCGCTTCTGCAGTACAAACACAGTTTGAATGTCAGCTGCGTTGCCCCATAATAAAATTCCATATGACATTATGCTGTGGAAATAACTAAAATATACTAATCTGGCTGTGTCTATATCAGTTAACTGACGAATTTTATAAACCGCGTACGCTGCAGAGCTAAGTCTATTCGACAACTGACCTATATGTGGGCCCCACTGTAGCCTAGAATCTAAGGTTATGCCTAAGAATACGGTGTTATCTATAAGATCCAACTCTTCTCCATTCAAACATATGTTAGGTTTAACTTGTTTTACATTCGGCCTTGAAAATCGTATACATTTTGTTTTTCTTTCATTTAACAGTAAATTGTTAGCAGTAAACCATTGAACTACTTTAGAGAGAGCGTTATTTACATCGTCATTATTTGATTGTTCTCGTCTAAGTTTAAAGATAAGTGATGTATCATCAGCAAATAACACTATCTCTTCATTATTTTGCATAATATATGGCAAATCATTAATATATACAAGGAAAAGGAATGGACCAAGAATTGAACCTTGCGGCACTCCCATCGTGACCACTGAACCCATAGAAACTTTTCCATTTACCTCAACTCTCTGTATCCTATTACTCAAATATGATGTTAGGAGATCCAAAGCAGTGTTCTTAACTCCATAGTAATGTAATTTCCTGATCAATGTTTCATGAAAAACGCAATCAAAAGCCTTAGATAAGTCACAAAAGACTCCTAGAGCATCATGCGACTCCTCCCAGGCATCAAAAATACTATCTAAAAGCTCAACTCCAGCATCGGTAGTTGAGCGACCCCTAGTAAAACCAAATTGTTTTTCATGTAACAGCTTATTGTTATTAAAATGAGTTTGAAGCTGGCCTAGAATTAATTTTTCAAAAATTTTACTAAACGTGGGTAGCACAGATATTGGCCTATAATTTGTGGGGTCAGATGTGCTACCTGATTTAAATAAGGAATTACTTTACTACTTTTCATTTGATCAGGAAACACACCACAGTCAATGCATCTATTGAAAATTATTGCCAGTTCAGGTGCTACTGTGTTGATTATGGATTTCGTAATCACAACAGAATTGCCCCAAAGATCACTAGTCTTCTTCAAATTAAGAGTATTAAAAGTTTTTACAATACCTTTGTCAGTGACATAACTAAATCTAAATTCAATGTTACACCTATTGACATTTTGTTTTAATAGAGATTCGGCGTCATTGGGGGATGAGTTCAGGGATTTAGTGGTTGAGACTGGAATGTCTGTGAAGAAATTTTCAAATGCTGTGGCAACCTCAAAATCTGATTTTATTATCTTTTTATTTACTTGAAGCGTGTAATTGTTACTTTTAATCTTGACCCTTCCAGTCTCATTGTTTATAATATCCCACGTTGCTTTTATTTTATTGTCACTGTTTTTAATTTTTGATTTTAAATAAAGTGTCTTAGCTTCACGACAAATCTTTTTAAATAACTTAGAATAATTTCTTACGTATTGACAAAATTTTTCATCATTTTTATTAATTACTTTCTGTTCATATAATTCGTAAAGCTTATTTCTACTTTTATAAATGCCAGTGGTTGCCCATTCACTGAAGGATGTAGTACCAGCAACTGAGATCCTCTTAGGGACAAAGATAGAACTGAATATAGTACAGTACATGTCAAAGAAAGAATTGTACAACTTACTGGGATCGTTATTATAGCATAAGTATGGTAGTGTACTTGTGAGTTTATCCTTAAGTCCCTCCAGACGACGCAAAGTTTTTGGCACCACATTCAATTCCTTTCTACCTACTTTTTTAGACTGCATAGCAAATGTTATAGATTGTCTACAATGATCTGATGTTAATTTGTTAATTATTCGCTTTGTAACTGGTACAATATCTGTAAATATATTGTCTATACAAGTAGATGTCGTGGAAGTTATCCTGGTGGGTTCCAAAAATAAGCATGCAAGATTATATGATTTGAACAAATTCTTAATTTTGTGGCAATTCAGGGAATCTTCGAGTAAATTAATATTAAAATCGCCACCTACTATTATAGATTTATTTTGTTGGCATAGCTTCCGTAACACATCATCCATGACACTTTCAAAGTTATCATAGAAGGACGATGGTGGCCTATACACACTCAACACAACAAGTTGGTCCAACTCCACACAGGCTATTTCAACTGTCCGTTCAACAGAGAAACTAACAATGTCACTATGATTCTTAAATTTAAGCAGCTTGTTAACTAAAATCAACGATCCACCATGTATTGCATTTTGTCTGCTGAACGAACTACCAACTAGATGGTTATTAAAATTGCACATGAACTGGTGATCTTTAAGCCAATGTTCTGTTATACACAAAACATCAACGCATTCACCGTTCATGAACAACTCCACTTCTAAATCTTTATTTGACATACCTTGTATATTTTGATGTACCAGTTTTAATACTTGCGAATTTCTAAATGTATTATTAGTTGAATTGGGCTTATTCGTACATACCAGCCCATTATTAATGAAAGTGTTATTGCAAGAGGTATTCTCTATTGTCGAAATATTTAATTTAAATTAATAGGAATGTCAGACTGTGTAGCCAAAATATTGGCTGAATCATTATAAATGTCATTTTGTTGCTGTATAGGGGCAACACGTTTATTAGCCAAATTCTTGGCTGAAATGTCAATACAAAATGCTAGCGACTCAGCTAGTTGTCTTTTATAATAAGAATTCAGATAACAAGTATCTTGCGTCAAATGTAAAGCTTTACTAACATAATTGTTAGAGTCAAAAACATGAAATTGATCGTTATTGTATAACCAACTACACAAATTTATATTAAGACTATGTCTAATATTATTTTCTCTCTGTGGCAACCCTTTACTGAAAGGTTAAGTGAGCATAATAATTTGATTTAAATTTAATTCACATAATTTACTGTAATAATTGAATAAAAGTCTTTTATTTAAAGATCCTCTTTTACCAAGTAGAATCAATAAAGTTGTATCCTGGTCAAAATTGAAGTTTATAATTTTATCTAAAATAGCAATGGAACTTAACCCAGGCAAACAGTAGTTCATCACTAACCCATCACTATATGTGTTTGCCAACAACTGACCCATACCTTTTCCAATCTCATCACTAAATATTATCACTTTATTTTTATTTTGTAATATAGTTTTACTGTCTAGTTTGTTATTTTTTAATTTATTTACAGTGTGTTTAATATTTGATTTTGTATTGTTTATAGAACTATTTAGCAAAACCGGGTTACATGTTGGCAATGAGCAAGCTGGTGAGTGTTTGAGGTTGAACGGGATGTCATTGTTCAATGGTATTGAGCATTCGTTACTATTTGATGCCACCAACTCATTCATTGCCAATATGTACTCTTTCATTTGTAGCTCAGAGCTTTTATATTTACTTGTCATTGATACTAATTTGTCACTAAGATTATTTAATTCTATCTGCAAATTATTTATTTCTAATTTATGTTTCAAATTATTTTGGTGATATTTCTGTGAGTAATTTTTTAATTTTTCAAGAGCAATTAATCTTTCCCTATTTAGCTTAACATTTTTTATGAAAAACTTTTGTCTGTGAACTAATTTTTGTGTCTTTTTTATGAATTTGTTTATTTTAACATATTTCTTAATTCTATTCCTACTACCCCTAATCAATTTTATTGAATTATTTGATTCTTTGCACACTGAGAGACTATTTGGAAGTGATACTTTAAAATGATTTATATCAGTAATCATGCTTGGAGCATGAACCACCAGCTCATCGAACAGACTTTGATTTGCCGTCGTAGTGATCTGATCTTGGGTGAATTCTAGATGACTTATTCTACTGTTTGCCTCATGTAACTGTTTGTCTAAGAACTATATACGGTCAAGGGCTTGTTCATACTGCAAACTACACTCGGCAAACCCGTCCACAATGAGCTGGAGTCCATCCCGAGCACTCATGGCATCAGAGAATTGATTATGTAGCTGAGCCATTTCACATTTTAAGCTCTTATTTTTTTCCAGTAAGTTCAACATTTCTTTCTCGTTATCTTCTCTTTCCTCTATCAGTTTGTTACACAACTCCTTAGAGGTCTTTAATTCAATTAAAGCCAGTTGGAGTTTAGACTCTTCCTGGCGAGCCAAAGCTTTACGAGTCATAATCATACTGAAAAGAGAGAAATGCACGTAGTTCAAAGAAAGTAAAGGAGAAGATTGTAATAGTAGTAATAGAAGGGTTTAAAGCTAAATATTATTGTAAGAAAGAACAGCTGATCTCGTCCAAAGTTGTGTAACCAACTAACAAAGTTTAGGTTAAGTTTATTTATTTTTACTATTTATAGGTGGTTATTTAGGAACTTGATAGCACTTTTTATTTGAAAATATACTAATTAACACTATTTTATACGTATAAGTTGATTTTAAATAGTAGTTACAATGTTATACCTGTTTGAAAAATGACAATGCAAATTTAGCCGGTAGATTGGTTGTCAAAAAAGATATCACAATAAACTCACCTTATTTTCACAGAAAACACTAATACGTTTATAGATTATTACAAATAACACATTTATTAAGCAATTAACTTGTAATTAGCCTTAATTATGCGATTATTTTATATTTTTACTTGTAAAAAATACGGGACAAGGTCGGATCAGCTGTTAGCCTTTATATCATCTAAACCTACACTATTCTTATTTTTTAAATCTTTAATAATATTATATATATCATTTGGCATACTTGGTAACATATACATTGAATTTTGTTTATTAGTAATATATTTAGTGGGATTTTTACCCGATTCTGGAATTGGTATAATTTTATCTACAAAATAATCATTAAATTTGTTAGATATTATTTCTGGTGCTGTTATTATTATATCATCAATTGAAATACTATTTATAGTCTCTTTAGGAATGTGAAATTTGGAACCATTTATTTTCTGCCATGTTGTCTTATTTTTATTGTTAGACATTTTAATATTATAATTATTTTGAGATCTTTTAGTTAGTTTAATGATGTTTTTAAAAAGTTTTGAATAAATTTTATACTTTGAAATGTTACTGGATGTAGGTTTCAATCTAGATTTCCATAACAAGTCTTTCTTTTTTGAGCTACATAATTTAAGTCCATGAGATATCCATTTACATTTTTTATCAACTTTAATAGTAGTACACTTTATAGGGAAACACAAGTCATAAAATAATTTAAAAGTTAATATAAAGTTATTGTATGCTTCATTAGGCTCTTCTGATTCATATACCTCAGTGAATGACAATTTAGAGAGACACATTCTAAATTTAATAATTTCTTGTCTCAGGATAAGAATCGTTAGGCCATGTCGGAGGTCTGCGGGCGATCTGATAACTCCAATACTAGAGTTGGCCACATACTTTTACGAAAAACAAATCAATATATGGAAAGTATTTCAAATGTGTAAGGTTAGAAACTTAGTACACAATTGCCAACAAGGTTTGGGCCACAGACTTTTGTGGTAAGCTACCGGCCGAAATTGATATTCATCTTTGCTTACATTCTGCTCGTTTGCTCTAATTGTGGCAAATTTACATATTGCTTTGGGCAATATAAAAATTATGAACCGTGCCAGTGGGTGACTTTATTTTTATATGAGTATTATAGTGGCATTTGTTATTTACTATATATCTTGTATTTCTTGACGTGTAGTGAGCCGAACGAATGGATCGTTTTTACTCTCAAATAGTTTGACAAATAAAGCAAAGCTGTGGTCACTAAGTACCCAGATTATAGCTTAAAGCGTTAAGATCGGGCTCATGATCCAGTGATCATCGTCTTACCTTCAAAAATAGACAGCGGAATAATTAAATTTAACTTTCAGTTACCATGCAACGCACGGCTAAATCTACGTCCGAAAGGACCACTTTAATAAATTGACATTCATTTAAAGGTGATTAAGGAAAGTCATCTGCTTGGCCGGCACTTCATTGAAGCTAGTCGCTCAATGGCGCCACCAAATCTGACCCGATCCGACCTTTACAAAATGGTAAGCCACAGTTTAAATTACAAAGTACTTGCAACACTTGCGATTATTTTTATCTGGCCACATCGAAAAAAGGTACCACAATAGCCTTTAGAAGGTCACACAAAATTGAAACAGCCAGTTAATAACAGATACAAAACCGTGAAATAGAAAATCACACGAACTCCTAACAAATAAGGTTGACAAAGTAAAAGATATATTTATGCGTAAGGAAACTGTCTATACCCGTTCTCGCATCCAAGCATTTTTATGTTTACGGTTAATCACACATCGAAACTCAGAAATCCGTAAGATTGACGAATTTTATGGCCTGCTTGCACGTTTCATATTTCAGTAGTAGGTGAGCTAGAGCGATGGATATTTCTATTTGATACGTCGTCCGTAATGCTCGCGATCAAACGGCTTGGAATTTGGGTGTGACGGAAAGTCCACCGTCGCGATTATAATCGTTTTATCAGTTTAAAGCATTTGAGGTTTGATGTCTTTGTTTTTTGTTGTGTGATAAATGTTTGACGGTTTAGGTGCTTAATAGTGAGACGATTGAATCGTAAGGAAATCGTCAAGGGGACTTGACGTTTTGTTTAACTTTATTTGTATACGCAGGCGGTTTCATGGTTTTTTAAAGTTTCGAGTGTTCGACTGACCTGTTAGACTTGTGGTTAGTAAGACGATACGCTGGAGTTGTAGGTTTGATTCCAGAAGAAAAATATTTTTGTGACAAGCACACATATTATTTCTGTGTCTAAGCATATTTTCCTGTAATACAAACTTATTGTTTGTATATAGAAATGTATAAAAGCAGTTTAGTCATTTGTCCGCTTGCAAAGGTACTGACTTTGCCTGAGTGAGTTGTTTTAAGATATTATATCACGTCCGTATACTGACACGTGACTCCTTCCAAATGGCTGGCCCAAATTGTATGTGAATTTTAAGAAACTTCTTGACGGTTTTCCAATACTATTGCATTCAACAGGTGTTTAGTCGATTTGTAACCAAATCTGATTTACAGGACACATTGACGACGTCTGCCTATCAACTAGATTTTGTAAGACATACACAAAAAACCTAAGATTTAACTAATAATAAAATCTTTTACAGATTGAATATATTGTACCCCGTGTATCGGTGTGTATCGGTACACTCCATACTCCAACGTTATTTATGAGTGATAAAAATAGACCAAGTCTCTATGGGGACAAAGCCCGCGAATGTTGGTCGATAGGCGTGTTATTCTTGATTTCTTGTCAATCGTCAAGCAGTCGGAGTGCTTCATAAATATTGTTTAGATAGAAGATAGAAAGTTGTGGTCATGTCGCTTTAAGCTTTCAAAACATACGAGTATGTATAAATAGGCATTGAGTTTTCTGATGAATAGCTGAAGTACGTACATATCATAGTAGCAAAAGTATATTTATATAGTAAGTTTACATCAATATTTCGATAATATCTATCGTCACGCCTGCCTACCCCTTGGAGGATGGGATGGCAGAGGTGTAACATTGCACCCACATTTCGCTTTATGAATTTAAAGTCCCACGTTATTACGTGAGACCTAAAATTCGTTGTTTTGAGAATTCAGAAATATTCAGTAATACTTTTGCCCGACCCAAGACCCACCAGCAGACACATACGCTATCCACTTGACCTCAGGAGCAGAATATTTCATTTAAGAAGCTAATTATAGCAACCATATGAAAATGTAAGCTCCATCACTAACGTAATATGTATTAGCAGAAACATTTCATACATATTTTCTTACATCTTTACCACTACACAAGCGTATACAATATTGCTAGATATCACCGAGGTCAGTTGAAGGCTTTGCCAAGTGCTACAAAAAGGTCGGCTAGTATCCTCAAGTGTCAATGTTGGCATTGTAAACACATCGGTACTATTACAAGTGTTTCTCAATATGTTTTTGTTCTACATTGTGTTGTTGAAGATTATCTGAAGATTTTTGTACTGAGTAGAGCAGTTGTCGAGATTTTTTATTCAGAGAACTAATTAACACTATTTTATACGTATAAGTTGATTTTAAATAGTAGTTACAATGTTATACCTGTTTGAAAAATGACAATGCAAATTTAGCCGGTAGATTGGTTGTCAAAAAAGATATCACAATAAACTCACCTTATTTTCACAGAAAACACTAATACGTTTATAGATTATTACAAATAACACATTTATTAAGCAATTAACTTGTAATTAGCCTTAATTATGCGATTATTTTATATTTTTACTTGTAAAAAATACGGGACAAGGTCGGATCAGCTGTTAGCCTTTATATCATCTAAACCTACACTATTCTTATTTTTTAAATCTTTAATAATATTATATATATCATTTGGCATACTTGGTAACATATACATTGAATTTTGTTTATTAGTAATATATTTAGTGGGATTTTTACCCGATTCTGGAATTGGTATAATTTTATCTACAAAATAATCATTAAATTTGTTAGATATTATTTCTGGTGCTGTTATTATTATATCATCAATTGAAATACTATTTATAGTCTCTTTAGGAATGTTAAATTTGGAACCATTTATTTTCTGCCATGTTCTCTTATTTTTATTGTTAGACATTTTAATATTATAATTATTTTGAGATCTTTTAGTTAGTTTAATGATGTTTTTAAAAAGTTTTGAATAAATTTTATACTTTGAAATGTTACTGGATGTAGGTTTCAATCTAGATTTCCATAACAAGTCTTTCTTTTTTGAGCTACATAATTTAAGTCCATGAGATATCCATTTACATTTTTTATCAACTTTAATGGTAGTACACTTTATAGGGAAACACAAGTCATAAAATAATTTAAAAGTTAATATAAAGTTATTGTATGCTTCATTAGGCTCTTCTGATTCATATACCTCAGTGAATGACAATTTAGAGAGACACATTCTAAATTTAATAATTTCTTGTCTCAGGATAAGAATCGTTAGGCCATGTCGGAGGTCTGCGGGCGATCTGATAACTCCAATACTAGAGTTGGCCACATACTTTTACGAAAAACAAATCAATATATGGAAAGTATTTCAAATGTGTAAGGTTAGAAACTTAGTACACAATTGCCAACAAGGTTTGGGCCACAGACTTTTGTGGTAAGCTACCGGCCGAAATTGATATTCATCTTTGCTTACATTCTGCTCGTTTGCTCTAATTGTGGCAAATTTACATATTGCTTTGGGCAATATAAAAATTATGAACCGTGCCAGTGGGTGACTTTATTTTTATATGAGTATTATAGTGGCATTTGTTATTTACTATATATCTTGTATTTCTTGACGTGTAGTGAGCCGAACGAATGGATCGTTTTTACTCTCAAATAGTTTGACAAATAAAGCAAAGCTGTGGTCACTAAGTACCCAGATTATAGCTTAAAGCGTTAAGATCGGGCTCATGATCCAGTGATCATCGTCTTACCTTCAAAAATAGACAGCGGAATAATTAAATTTAACTTTCAGTTACCATGCAACGCACGGCTAAATCTACGTCCGAAAGGACCACTTTAATAAATTGACATTCATTTAAAGGTGATTAAGGAAAGTCATCTGCTTGGCCGGCACTTCATTGAAGCTAGTCGCTCAATGGCGCCACCAAATCTGACCCGATCCGACCTTTACAAAATGGTAAGCCACAGTTTAAATTACAAAGTACTTGCAACACTTGCGATTATTTTTATCTGGCCACATCGAAAAAAGGTACCACAATAGCCTTTAGAAGGTCACACAAAATTGAAACAGCCAGTTAATAACAGATACAAAACCGTGAAATAGAAAATCACACGAACTCCTAACAAATAAGGTTGACAAAGTAAAAGATATATTTATGCGTAAGGAAACTGTCTATACCCGTTCTCGCATCCAAGCATTTTTATGTTTACGGTTAATCACACATCGAAACTCAGAAATCCGTAAGATTGACGAATTTTATGGCCTGCTTGCACGTTTCATATTTCAGTAGTAGGTGAGCTAGAGCGATGGATATTTCTATTTGATACGTCGTCCGTAATGCTCGCGATCAAACGGCTTGGAATTTGGGTGTGACGGAAAGTCCACCGTCGCGATTATAATCGTTTTATCAGTTTAAAGCATTTGAGGTTTGATGTCTTTGTTTTTTGTTGTGTGATAAATGTTTGACGGTTTAGGTGCTTAATAGTGAGACGATTGAATCGTAAGGAAATCGTCAAGGGGACTTGACGTTTTGTTTAACTTTATTTGTATACGCAGGCGGTTTCATGGTTTTTTAAAGTTTCGAGTGTTCGACTGACCTGTTAGACTTGTGGTTAGTAAGACGATACGCTGGAGTTGTAGGTTTGATTCCAGAAGAAAAATATTTTTGTGACAAGCACACATATTATTTCTGTGTCTAAGCATATTTTCCTGTAATACAAACTTATTGTTTGTATATAGAAATGTATAAAAGCAGTTTAGTCATTTGTCCGCTTGCAAAGGTACTGACTTTGCCTGAGTGAGTTGTTTTAAGATATTATATCACGTCCGTATACTGACACGTGACTCCTTCCAAATGGCTGGCCCAAATTGTATGTGAATTTTAAGAAACTTCTTGACGGTTTTCCAATACTATTGCATTCAACAGGTGTTTAGTCGATTTGTAACCAAATCTGATTTACAGGACACATTGACGACGTCTGCCTATCAACTAGATTTTGTAAGACATACACAAAAAACCTAAGATTTAACTAATAATAAAATCTTTTACAGATTGAATATATTGTACCCCGTGTATCGGTGTGTATCGGTACACTCCATACTCCAACGTTATTTATGAGTGATAAAAATAGACCAAGTCTCTATGGGGACAAAGCCCGCGAATGTTGGTCGATAGGCGTGTTATTCTTGATTTCTTGTCAATCGTCAAGCAGTCGGAGTGCTTCATAAATATTGTTTAGATAGAAGATAGAAAGTTGTGGTCATGTCGCTTTAAGCTTTCAAAACATACGAGTATGTATAAATAGGCATTGAGTTTTCTGATGAATAGCTGAAGTACGTACATATCATAGTAGCAAAAGTATATTTATATAGTAAGTTTACATCAATATTTCGATAATATCTATCGTCACGCCTGCCTACCCCTTGGAGGATGGGATGGCAGAGGTGTAACATTGCACCCACATTTCGCTTTATGAATTTAAAGTCCCACGTTATTACGTGAGACCTAAAATTCGTTGTTTTGAGAATTCAGAAATATTCAGTAATACTTTTGCCCGACCCAAGACCCACCAGCAGACACATACGCTATCCACTTGACCTCAGGAGCAGAATATTTCATTTAAGAAGCTAATTATAGCAACCATATGAAAATGTAAGCTCCATCACTAACGTAATATGTATTAGCAGAAACATTTCATACATATTTTCTTACATCTTTACCACTACACAAGCGTATACAATATTGCTAGATATCACCGAGGTCAGTTGAAGGCTTTGCCAAGTGCTACAAAAAGGTCGGCTAGTATCCTCAAGTGTCAATGTTGGCATTGTAAACACATCGGTACTATTACAAGTGTTTCTCAATATGTTTTTGTTCTACATTGTGTTGTTGAAGATTATCTGAAGATTTTTGTACTGAGTAGAGCAGTTGTCGAGATTTTTTATTCAGAGAACTAATTAACACTATTTTATACGTATAAGTTGATTTTAAATAGTAGTTACAATGTTATACCTGTTTGAAAAATGACAATGCAAATTTAGCCGGTAGATTGGTTGTCAAAAAAGATATCACAATAAACTCACCTTATTTTCACAGAAAACACTAATACGTTTATAGATTATTACAAATAACACATTTATTAAGCAATTAACTTGTAATTAGCCTTAATTATGCGATTATTTTATATTTTTACTTGTAAAAAATACGGGACAAGGTCGGATCAGCTGTTAGCCTTTATATCATCTAAACCTACACTATTCTTATTTTTTAAATCTTTAATAATATTATATATATCATTTGGCATACTTGGTAACATATACATTGAATTTTGTTTATTAGTAATATATTTAGTGGGATTTTTACCCGATTCTGGAATTGGTATAATTTTATCTACAAAATAATCATTAAATTTGTTAGATATTATTTCTGGTGCTGTTATTATTATATCATCAATTGAAATACTATTTATAGTCTCTTTAGGAATGTTAAATTTGGAACCATTTATTTTCTGCCATGTTCTCTTATTTTTATTGTTAGACATTTTAATATTATAATTATTTTGAGATCTTTTAGTTAGTTTAATGATGTTTTTAAAAAGTTTTGAATAAATTTTATACTTTGAAATGTTACTGGATGTAGGTTTCAATCTAGATTTCCATAACAAGTCTTTCTTTTTTGAGCTACATAATTTAAGTCCATGAGATATCCATTTACATTTTTTATCAACTTTAATGGTAGTACACTTTATAGGGAAACACAAGTCATAAAATAATTTAAAAGTTAATATAAAGTTATTGTATGCTTCATTAGGCTCTTCTGATTCATATACCTCAGTGAATGACAATTTAGAGAGACACATTCTAAATTTAATAATTTCTTGTCTCAGGATAAGAATCGTTAGGCCATGTCGGAGGTCTGCGGGCGATCTGATAACTCCAATACTAGAGTTGGCCACATACTTTTACGAAAAACAAATCAATATATGGAAAGTATTTCAAATGTGTAAGGTTAGAAACTTAGTACACAATTGCCAACAAGGTTTGGGCCACAGACTTTTGTGGTAAGCTACCGGCCGAAATTGATATTCATCTTTGCTTACATTCTGCTCGTTTGCTCTAATTGTGGCAAATTTACATATTGCTTTGGGCAATATAAAAATTATGAACCGTGCCAGTGGGTGACTTTATTTTTATATGAGTATTATAGTGGCATTTGTTATTTACTATATATCTTGTATTTCTTGACGTGTAGTGAGCCGAACGAATGGATCGTTTTTACTCTCAAATAGTTTGACAAATAAAGCAAAGCTGTGGTCACTAAGTACCCAGATTATAGCTTAAAGCGTTAAGATCGGGCTCATGATCCAGTGATCATCGTCTTACCTTCAAAAATAGACAGCGGAATAATTAAATTTAACTTTCAGTTACCATGCAACGCACGGCTAAATCTACGTCCGAAAGGACCACTTTAATAAATTGACATTCATTTAAAGGTGATTAAGGAAAGTCATCTGCTTGGCCGGCACTTCATTGAAGCTAGTCGCTCAATGGCGCCACCAAATCTGACCCGATCCGACCTTTACAAAATGGTAAGCCACAGTTTAAATTACAAAGTACTTGCAACACTTGCGATTATTTTTATCTGGCCACATCGAAAAAAGGTACCACAATAGCCTTTAGAAGGTCACACAAAATTGAAACAGCCAGTTAATAACAGATACAAAACCGTGAAATAGAAAATCACACGAACTCCTAACAAATAAGGTTGACAAAGTAAAAGATATATTTATGCGTAAGGAAACTGTCTATACCCGTTCTCGCATCCAAGCATTTTTATGTTTACGGTTAATCACACATCGAAACTCAGAAATCCGTAAGATTGACGAATTTTATGGCCTGCTTGCACGTTTCATATTTCAGTAGTAGGTGAGCTAGAGCGATGGATATTTCTATTTGATACGTCGTCCGTAATGCTCGCGATCAAACGGCTTGGAATTTGGGTGTGACGGAAAGTCCACCGTCGCGATTATAATCGTTTTATCAGTTTAAAGCATTTGAGGTTTGATGTCTTTGTTTTTTGTTGTGTGATAAATGTTTGACGGTTTAGGTGCTTAATAGTGAGACGATTGAATCGTAAGGAAATCGTCAAGGGGACTTGACGTTTTGTTTAACTTTATTTGTATACGCAGGCGGTTTCATGGTTTTTTAAAGTTTCGAGTGTTCGACTGACCTGTTAGACTTGTGGTTAGTAAGACGATACGCTGGAGTTGTAGGTTTGATTCCAGAAGAAAAATATTTTTGTGACAAGCACACATATTATTTCTGTGTCTAAGCATATTTTCCTGTAATACAAACTTATTGTTTGTATATAGAAATGTATAAAAGCAGTTTAGTCATTTGTCCGCTTGCAAAGGTACTGACTTTGCCTGAGTGAGTTGTTTTAAGATATTATATCACGTCCGTATACTGACACGTGACTCCTTCCAAATGGCTGGCCCAAATTGTATGTGAATTTTAAGAAACTTCTTGACGGTTTTCCAATACTATTGCATTCAACAGGTGTTTAGTCGATTTGTAACCAAATCTGATTTACAGGACACATTGACGACGTCTGCCTATCAACTAGATTTTGTAAGACATACACAAAAAACCTAAGATTTAACTAATAATAAAATCTTTTACAGATTGAATATATTGTACCCCGTGTATCGGTGTGTATCGGTACACTCCATACTCCAACGTTATTTATGAGTGATAAAAATAGACCAAGTCTCTATGGGGACAAAGCCCGCGAATGTTGGTCGATAGGCGTGTTATTCTTGATTTCTTGTCAATCGTCAAGCAGTCGGAGTGCTTCATAAATATTGTTTAGATAGAAGATAGAAAGTTGTGGTCATGTCGCTTTAAGCTTTCAAAACATACGAGTATGTATAAATAGGCATTGAGTTTTCTGATGAATAGCTGAAGTACGTACATATCATAGTAGCAAAAGTATATTTATATAGTAAGTTTACATCAATATTTCGATAATATCTATCGTCACGCCTGCCTACCCCTTGGAGGATGGGATGGCAGAGGTGTAACATTGCACCCACATTTCGCTTTATGAATTTAAAGTCCCACGTTATTACGTGAGACCTAAAATTCGTTGTTTTGAGAATTCAGAAATATTCAGTAATACTTTTGCCCGACCCAAGACCCACCAGCAGACACATACGCTATCCACTTGACCTCAGGAGCAGAATATTTCATTTAAGAAGCTAATTATAGCAACCATATGAAAATGTAAGCTCCATCACTAACGTAATATGTATTAGCAGAAACATTTCATACATATTTTCTTACATCTTTACCACTACACAAGCGTATACAATATTGCTAGATATCACCGAGGTCAGTTGAAGGCTTTGCCAAGTGCTACAAAAAGGTCGGCTAGTATCCTCAAGTGTCAATGTTGGCATTGTAAACACATCGGTACTATTACAAGTGTTTCTCAATATGTTTTTGTTCTACATTGTGTTGTTGAAGATTATCTGAAGATTTTTGTACTGAGTAGAGCAGTTGTCGAGATTTTTTATTCAGAGAACTAATTAACACTATTTTATACGTATAAGTTGATTTTAAATAGTAGTTACAATGTTATACCTGTTTGAAAAATGACAATGCAAATTTAGCCGGTAGATTGGTTGTCAAAAAAGATATCACAATAAACTCACCTTATTTTCACAGAAAACACTAATACGTTTATAGATTATTACAAATAACACATTTATTAAGCAATTAACTTGTAATTAGCCTTAATTATGCGATTATTTTATATTTTTACTTGTAAAAAATACGGGACAAGGTCGGATCAGCTGTTAGCCTTTATATCATCTAAACCTACACTATTCTTATTTTTTAAATCTTTAATAATATTATATATATCATTTGGCATACTTGGTAACATATACATTGAATTTTGTTTATTAGTAATATATTTAGTGGGATTTTTACCCGATTCTGGAATTGGTATAATTTTATCTACAAAATAATCATTAAATTTGTTAGATATTATTTCTGGTGCTGTTATTATTATATCATCAATTGAAATACTATTTATAGTCTCTTTAGGAATGTTAAATTTGGAACCATTTATTTTCTGCCATGTTCTCTTATTTTTATTGTTAGACATTTTAATATTATAATTATTTTGAGATCTTTTAGTTAGTTTAATGATGTTTTTAAAAAGTTTTGAATAAATTTTATACTTTGAAATGTTACTGGATGTAGGTTTCAATCTAGATTTCCATAACAAGTCTTTCTTTTTTGAGCTACATAATTTAAGTCCATGAGATATCCATTTACATTTTTTATCAACTTTAATGGTAGTACACTTTATAGGGAAACACAAGTCATAAAATAATTTAAAAGTTAATATAAAGTTATTGTATGCTTCATTAGGCTCTTCTGATTCATATACCTCAGTGAATGACAATTTAGAGAGACACATTCTAAATTTAATAATTTCTTGTCTCAGGATAAGAATCGTTAGGCCATGTCGGAGGTCTGCGGGCGATCTGATAACTCCAATACTAGAGTTGGCCACATACTTTTACGAAAAACAAATCAATATATGGAAAGTATTTCAAATGTGTAAGGTTAGAAACTTAGTACACAATTGCCAACAAGGTTTGGGCCACAGACTTTTGTGGTAAGCTACCGGCCGAAATTGATATTCATCTTTGCTTACATTCTGCTCGTTTGCTCTAATTGTGGCAAATTTACATATTGCTTTGGGCAATATAAAAATTATGAACCGTGCCAGTGGGTGACTTTATTTTTATATGAGTATTATAGTGGCATTTGTTATTTACTATATATCTTGTATTTCTTGACGTGTAGTGAGCCGAACGAATGGATCGTTTTTACTCTCAAATAGTTTGACAAATAAAGCAAAGCTGTGGTCACTAAGTACCCAGATTATAGCTTAAAGCGTTAAGATCGGGCTCATGATCCAGTGATCATCGTCTTACCTTCAAAAATAGACAGCGGAATAATTAAATTTAACTTTCAGTTACCATGCAACGCACGGCTAAATCTACGTCCGAAAGGACCACTTTAATAAATTGACATTCATTTAAAGGTGATTAAGGAAAGTCATCTGCTTGGCCGGCACTTCATTGAAGCTAGTCGCTCAATGGCGCCACCAAATCTGACCCGATCCGACCTTTACAAAATGGTAAGCCACAGTTTAAATTACAAAGTACTTGCAACACTTGCGATTATTTTTATCTGGCCACATCGAAAAAAAGGTACCACAATAGCCTTTAGAAGGTCACACAAAATTGAAACAGCCAGTTAATAACAGATACAAAACCGCGAAATAGAAAATCACACGAACTCCTAACAAATAAGGTTGACAAAGTAAAAGGTATATTTATGCGTAAGGAAACTGTCTATACCCGTTCTCGCATCCAAGCATTTTTATGTTTACGGTTAATCACACATCGAAACTCAGAAATCCGTAAGATTGACGAATTTTATGGCCTGCTTGCACGTTTCATATTTCAGTAGTAGGTGAGCTAGAGCGATGGATATTTCTATTTGATACGTCGTCCGTAATGCTCGCGATCAAACGGCTTGGAATTTGGGTGTGACGGAAAGTCCACCGTCGCGATTATAATCGTTTTATCAGTTTAAAGCATTTGAGGTTTGATGTCTTTGTTTTTTGTTGTGTGATAAATGTTTGACGGTTTAGGTGCTTAATAGTGAGACGATTGAATCGTAAGGAAATCGTCAAGGGGACTTGACGTTTTGTTTAACTTTATTTGTATACGCAGGCGGTTTCATGGTTTTTTAAAGTTTCGAGTGTTCGACTGACCTGTTAGACTTGTGGTTAGTAAGGACGATACGCTGGAGTTGTAGGTTTGATTCCAGAAGA
The DNA here is from genome assembly GCA_944739405.2 of Euclidia mi. Classification (NCBI taxonomy): domain Eukaryota; kingdom Metazoa; phylum Arthropoda; class Insecta; order Lepidoptera; family Erebidae; genus Euclidia; species Euclidia mi. The sequence goes on along the minus strand of OX123191.2, from coordinate 43,640,684 downwards.
AAAATATTTTTGTGACAAGCACACATATTATTTCTGTGTCTAAGCATATTTTCCTGTAATACAAACTTATTGTTTGTATATAGAAATGTATAAAAGCAGTTTAGTCATTTGTCCGCTTGCAAAGGTACTGACTTTGCCTGAGTGAGTTGTTTTAAGATTTTATATCACGTCCCGTATACTGACACGTGACTCCTTCCAAATGGCTGGCCCAAATTGTATGTGAATTTTAAGAAACTTCTTGAGTTTTCCAATACTATTGCATTCAACAGGTGTTTAGTCGATTTGTAACCAAATCTGATTTACAGGACACATTGACGACGTCTGCCTATCAACTAGATTTTGTAAGACATACACAAAAAACCTAAGATTTAACTAATAATAAAATCTTTTACAGATTGAATATATTGTACCCCGTGTATCGGTGTGTATCGGTACACTCCATACTCCAACGTTATTTATGAGTGATAAAAATAGACCAAGTCTCTATGGGGACAAAGCCTGCGAATGTTGGTCGATAGGCGTGTTATTCTTGATTTCTTGTCAATCGTCAAGCAGTCGGAGTGCTTCATAAATATTGTTTAGATAGAAGATAGAAAGTTGTGGTCATGTCGCTTTAAGCTTTCAAAACATACGAGTATGTATAAATAGGCATTGAGTTTTCTGATGAATAGCTGAAGTACGTACATATCATAGTAGCAAAAGTATATTTATATAGTAAGTTTACATCAATATTTCGATAATATATATCGTCACGCCTGCCTACCCCTTGGAGGATGGGATGGCAGAGGTGTAACATTGCACCCACATTTCGCTTTATGAATTTAAAGTCCCACGTTATTACGTGAGACCTAAAATTCGTTGTTTTGAGAATTCAGAAATATTCAGTAATACTTTTGCTCGACCCAAGACCCACCAGCAGACACATACGCTATCCACTTGACCTCAGGAGCAGAATATTTCATTTAAGAAGCTAATTATAGCAACCATATGAAAATGTAAGCTCCATCACTAACGTAATATGTATTAGCAGAAACATTTCATACATATTTTCTTACATCTTTACCACTACACAAGCGTATACAATATTGCTAGATATCACCGAGGTCAGTTGAAGGCTTTGCCAAGTGCTACAAAAAGGTCGGCTAGTATCCTCAAGTGTCAATGTTGGCATTGTAAACACATTGGTACTATTACAAGTGTTTCTCAATATGTTTTTGTTCTACATTGTGTTGTTGAAGATTGTCTGAAGATTTTTGTACTGAGTAGAGCAGTTGTCGAGATTTTTTATTCAGTCTGCTACTGAATGTTTAAGTGCGTGTGGAGTGTGTATTTTTTTAGTGTTTTCGATTTTGTCGGTGTGAATTGCAACACATCTTAAGTCTTCGTACAAATTTTGGAATACCAATTCAACTCTTTTAGGGTTTGGCTTTTGAAAACCCTTTAGTGAAATGCAAATTAATTGTTAACGAGATTTTTTGAACTAGCTGACCCGGCGGTCTTCCTACGGCCATATATTTCTGCTATTATTTTTTCAATTTTTACTCACACAAAGCTTCTCCGGACAATAACGAATTTTGTGCAGTCGTTTGGAAGCCAGGCGCGTACAAATATGTCAATAGTGTATTTTTATTTATATAGATCAAAATAAATATTTTTTACATACAACACACTCTAAAGAATTAAAGTGGTATGTATGGTCGGCGATTTTGCATATTTCACGTTATAGTCTTTAAGTTTATTCCTAGTTGAAAATGAATAATCATGTTTTTTCAATTCATTTTCAACTAGGAATATACTTAAATCCTATTCTTCCTTCGCACTGCCTTCATCATCATCTTCCTAGAATTATACTGGTTGCTTCCAAGACTTAAGCCCCTAGGAAGCTGTGGGTCCGCTTACTAGTCTAACCAGATAAAACAGAATATCAGCTTTTGCCAGAACAACTGTCGTCTGAAATCCGCAACGTAAAAGGATAGCGATATTCCTTGATATAGTCCAGCAATTCCTTCGCACTGCCTTATCAGTAGCAATATTGTTACATCATAAACGGAGAAGAACTGCTTATATTATTGTAATATTGCCGGTTCATTTTATTTTGGCACAAGTTTTGTTATGCAAGTATTTACGACCATAATTATTGCTATGTGGGTTGGATATTGTGAACATTCCATTACAACATTGCTTATCTCTCTATTTTTTTAATGAACTCTGGTTATTTTTACGTGTTGCGTTGCGTTTGGTAATGAGATTAATTATTTCTCCTTTTTATTTCAGTTTATAAGGATTACTGTTTTTCCTTATCTCAATTCATCAACATTAATTGATAATATTTATAAAATAATCTATTATTTATTTATAAATAAGAATATATAAATAAATAATTGATTATTTTGGTATAAAAAACCACTAATTTAATTTATATTTCATAAAATGTTAGAGTATTAAAAAACAAACAATACAGACTACAAGAGTTTCTTTTACTTGTTTAGGAACGGAATCCTCACATACCTTGCTAGACTTTACTTTACAGGCCTATAGCTGATTATGACAGGTCGAACATCGCCCAGTACAATGACGTCACGCCTGACCCTCACACGTGACTGTATAGTACACCTAAGCTCAATATTATATTGAATGAAAGCCTAAACAGATAGCGACATATTTATCACGGACGTGTAGGAAGAAAATGATATAAAAAGAAAATATAATCTAGTAATAGAGTTATTTATATCATGAATATGTTATAAAGTGTCGTAAGTCAAAAGGTCTCGATTAAACATGTACAAAAGGTTTAACGCCTGTGGCTATATTGAGTAGAGCGTGAGTAGAAGGTTGGGTCTACACGTGCTACGGTTGCGTAGACTATGTGACTCTGCTACAAAGTAGCACATTACTTGTCTATAGCTGATTTAAGATCCTTTTTAGGGTTCCGTACCTCAAGGTAAAAAAAGGAACCCTTATAAGATCACTTTCTTTTCCGTCTGTCTGTCTGTCCGTGTGTCACCACCGAATTTCTCAGGAACGGGTGGACCTAGCTTTTGGTGTCGGGTTGGCAAATCCTCATGGAGTCCCTCCGCCCTGGGGGTGAAGGACGAAGGGGACTGTCAGACTCTTACTGACTAAAAACCAACCCGTGCTCCTCATGTACCCATGTGTCGGAGGGTAGGGTTTCACCGAAGCATTCCTCGCTACCCCCCGACGGGTATTGGCCCGCCAGATAGTCAGGCGGGCCCCGAACGAAACCCTCTTGGCGGCGGATGAAGATGTTGGGCTCCGCTGCCAAAACACCCAGCGGCCGCAGAGGATAGGGGTCGGCAACGCAACACCGCATCTCCTCTTCCTCTGCGGCCCCACCGCGATGCAACGATGGTGCGCCCCTATTTGGTCGCGGGAGATAGGGCGCGCGGCAATGCAACACCGACACGCCTCTCCTCCCGCGACCACGCTCGACTGCGAGGGACAGATAGAACTGTCCCCCACACCCGCACCGTTGGACACATCCTGCGCAGGCCCACTGTCAAGCACACGCGGAGCGTCCCCTCCAGGGATCCCTCTTAGCTTCACCGCGGGGTTCAAAGCCACTGTTACTGAGCCCCCCACCACGACGAGGTGGAGATCCCGCGGGGAGTGATTTAAGATCCTCCTTTATGAGTTGTTATCCTTATAATTGAGGGTTGTGAGTACCCTGCTCGCCTATAACCAACTATTTTTACCCGACTACGGCGAAGCCAAAAGGAAGGGTTATGTTTTTGGCAGTCTATGTATTTATGTTTGTATGTTGCACCGTAGCGCCTAAATTACTGAACCGATTTTAATAAATAGGGTGTCAATAGATTCGTAATGATGGCTCAGGTGACATAGGCTATATAGATTTTATCAAAATTTTCTATTACGGAATTACTAGCTCAGATTCCAACCTCAAAAAAAATTAAACTGCCGTAATCATTACGTGTTTGGTATCAAAAGAAAGGTATTGAAGAGCACATTACAAATATGTACATATATTATACTAGTTTAGTCAAAATATAACTTTAAAACGCGGTTGTACTTACAATTCACGCGGTTCAGACCCTTTGTGTTACCTATTTTTCTTTCTTTCTTCTTAAAAATATGACAATGTAAATATTGCACGGTGATACAAACAAATAGTGCAACCACCCAAAATATACGGTTTACCCAAAGTTCATAAGATGCATGTACCTCTGCGACCAATAGTGATCCAAATAAATTCACCCACATACGGCTTGGCGAAACACATAAGTAAGGCACTGCAACCGTTTGTAGGTAAGGCGGCATCTTTCGTCAAGGACTCTCGCCACTTTATTGACTTCATCAAGAGCGTGACAAGGGAACCAGACGAGGTGATGGTGAGTTTTTATGTGGAGTCACTATTTACCAATGTTCCAGTTCAAGATTGCCTTGAGGTTGTTGACAGGAAGTTAGAGGAAAACGATATATCTAAAGCATACACTGTTCTGCTAAAGAATTGCTTAGAAGGAAACTACTTCTTATATAGACAACATTATCTTCAGATTGACGAGGTGGCCGTGGGTAGCCCAGTAGCACCGGTAATGGCCAATATCTGGATGGAGTACTTCGAAGAATCCACAGGCATCTAATGTGAAGCTATGGAAAAGGTATGTCGAAGATGTATTCTGTATAATGAAGGGCAAAAAGCAAGACGTATAACAATTTGCACACAGATTAAACTCCATACATCCGAACATCAGATTTACATTTGAAATGGAGGTGTCGTTGTCCTTTCTTGACGTAAAAGTGACAGTTAAAGACAATGGTACCCTGGGACACACTGTATACAGAAAACCGACCCACACTGACAGGTATCTCAACGCGTTTTCGCATCATCACCCGCGACCCTTAGCATCCGTTGTGACGTCCCTAGTGAACAGGGCGTAAGACCTCTGTGACCCTGAACAACTAAGCAGTGAGCTCTCACATGTTCAGGAGGTACTTAGACGTAACGGATACAAGAATGAGATACACCGTCTGAAGAGGAGGGACCGTAAACCTGAGGGGAGCAGGGTGCCGGCTTACATGCCCTACCTAAAAGGAGTAACGGACAAAGTTGGAACAGTACTCAAGAAATACTCCATTTAGACTGTATATAGTCTACTTTCCAAGATAGCACACAATCTGCGCAGTCCAAAGGATGTCATTCCTTTTCAGACACCTGGCGTCTACAAGGTCGACTGCAGTTATGGTAGTTCCTATATCGGACAGACCAAGCGAACAATTGTGGAAAGGGTCAAGGAACATATCGCAGCTGTGAAAAATCGACAAGTAAATAAGGGATTTTCCATAAATTCATTTGCACTAATATTGTTTGCCATAATCATCCCTGATCATAATATTTACTTGCACTATTATCATTTATACTAATAACGTTTGCCTTAACAACTCAACAGTGATAACTTTTATTTGCCATAAATTGACTTTCTATAACAACATATATCATAATAATTAGTTTCCATAAGTAACACATCTCATAATCGACTCTTGACATAATCAAAATTTGATATAATTATGAAAATAATACATAATATTGTTAGGTCGAAATTTATTTATCGTTAACACCCCGACTCAGTGAAATCCGACTCGGATAGGTTAGGTTAGAAGACTAACTTCGTGCTAGTCTCTAGTTCTCACTAGTCTTCGTGGTTTTTTTTTAAACTACCCAGAAGTAAGAGCCCCGCGAAGCGGGGTTCTGTCGAGCTTAGTTATTAGACGCCATATAAGGTTTAGTTTTAGGTTTAATTGTGAATAAAAATCTGGGGTTGGGTTTCGAAACGAGTCGCCCGAATTTGAGGGTATTGGTGCTGTAGGGGGCTTAAGGGAGTTAGTTTTTATCCCTTAAAAGTAATTTTGGCTGCCGGAGTTCCGTCTAAATATTTTTAAACAATTTCCAAAAATTCCTCATTCAAATATGCAAAACGGACCGTAATTTTAGGTTTTATGTGAAAGTAACTAAATAGGTTGTAACGGGTTCTGGTATTAAAACGCAGAAAAGGTTCTATGCGTTTATTTGCCGAGTATTGTCTCACTTCCCTTGCCACGAGTATGACCGACCAACAACACGACACTGACCTGAACACTAAGGGCTGCAGTCTCCCACGCTGTTCCCTCCGGTAGTGTGTAGGCAGGCTGCTCGAAGGCTGCGCGTAGCGGTAGCTCCTCGCAGGCCGTTGGTTCAGCGGGCAGACGCCGGCGGTGCGAGTACGAGGAGCAGGGCAGGCCAGACTCTTCGGCAGAAGTGACGCCGAAGGCGATGCAGGAAGTGTAGCGGTCTAGGAGCGTAGCCGAAGTCTTAAGGTGAACCTGGAACCTGAAAGAAAGCAGCATTAGGAGAGCCACAACCAATAGAGTCAGGCAGGCGGCGTCAGCCGGCCTCAGCTAGCAGGTAGAGAGATGGGCAGTACGCTAACGCAGTAAATGTAGTAACTTACCCACAGCTGGGACCAGGATACACGTATGAAGTAGTATAATTATAGATATAGCGGTATAGAATTTAGTAGCGGTAGTAGGTTAGTGTAGAGTAGCGGTGCCGGCCTCTCTGTCGGCCCCTTTATATACCGGGCCCTCCATCAGTTCGTGTCGGCGCATTACCAAATATAGGCAAAACTTACGAGCGCGGACGATGGCCTTCTCTGATTGGCCGAGCGTATGGACGGTATTATGACGTACACTCGGTAGGTACCGGTCATACGCCACAAGGTTGTGTTAGGTTCTCTTTCTACCTCATTTCATGGTGAATAAATGTTATGGAAAATGGCAGTATTGAAAACGAAAATTATAGCAAATACATTTATAGATTTAAATTATTATGACACTTGATCGATTATGACCAATGGAATTAGTGAAAGTCATTTTATGTCCTTTCACGATTATGGCAACTGAAGCGTTATTTCTAATGACATTATGGTAAATACCAGTATGGCATATGAAATTATGGCATTTTAAATTATGGCAAACATTAGTAAACCGTAAATAAGTCCGCTACAGTTGAACATTTATTGGAGTCTGGACCAAACCACTGGATTGAACTACATCAACCACAGGTCTTGTACACCAAACGTCACTTTTACTCCAGGATAGTGCGTGAAGGGAGAATGGATTTAAATTATCAACAACTTGGAATCCAGTCATCAATAAGTGTAAACACCGCTGCAATAATATAGCTCAACAGTGTGTAGACGTCATTAGTGTAGTTTGTCGAGGTACCGACAGTGGGGTTAAAAACAAAAATAAAAATCAAGTGAGGGTAGGTGCCAAAACCCACACAACACAAAGACGGTGCTGAGCTCACCAGTCCCGCCGCGACCACGGCTGAAGCAAGTCAGCCGAAACGTTGGCAAAAACCGAGGTATTTATGCCTTAAATAAATTAGTTATCGCGAGTAAGACCCGTAATATAACCTTGTATAATTGCACGGTGAGTTTGTTTACATGCCCCATTGGGATACGGAAAAGGATTAAATAAAAAAAAAGTTTTAAAACTAAAACCCGACTACGTCAAAATGGGGTCTAAAAAAAAACGAAACAAGGAAAAAGCTCATTCGGATACAAATCCAGAAAAGTATAAGTACAGAAATGCTCAAGCTAGAGCCGTGGTCGCACCTATTTTATTTATACTAGTGTACATGTAGTTACCTGCCATGTTTGTTTAATGCAGTTGAGTGTTCCTGACATCGCACAATAGTTATACAATAGGTGCGACTACGGCTCTAGCTTGTGCATGTCTGTACTTATACTTTTCTGGATTTGTATCCGAATGAGCTATTTTCTTATTTCGTTCTTTTTAGACCCCATTTTGACGTAGTCGGGTTTTAGTTTTAACTATTATTACTATCCTACTTCTACTGTCCCGCTGGGGGTAAGCATATTCTAGTTGTCTGTGTGCCTATACGTTCTGTCTGTAGTATCTGTGTCTCCTAAGCATAACAGCCGATCTAGGGACCGCCTGTTCCTGACCGGTTGTTGTGTATTCTCTATGCTGTTTCCAGTTCTTCCTACGGGCTACGTTCTTCCTACGGGCTACAAGCCAGCTGCCACCCAAGCCTCCGTTCCTGCCTACGAGCTCTTACAGCCAGGCCACGGACGCCTGAGCCTGACCGCTCGGCCCACATCGGCTGCACCGCCTGAGACCCCGCTCAGCCTGAACTTCGACCACAGAGCTGCCTGCGCAGCGCACCTTGGCCAGCTCATCGGCGACCCTACGAGCAGCTACCCTGCGAGCGTCGGAGAGCACCAGGAGTCTACACTCCAGCCCTCAGGCCAGTGCTTACCTAGTTCGGTCATACTATATGTAAGCGGTACATACATACATACATAACGTCACGCCTTTTATCCCCGAAGGGGTAGGCAGAGGTGTATTTCTACACCCACTTTTCGCCAGATATACTTTAGTCCCACGTAATAAGGGGCGAGCCTATTGCCGTACCGGGCACATTTCCAGACTCCGTGCTGCTACTGAGAATTTCGTAACAGAAAAACTCAATAACACTGCCCGACCCAGGAATCGAACCCAGGACCTCCCGATCCCACGCGCACATTTATGCCGCGAGACCAACGAGGCAGTCGTATAGGGTATCAAACGTATAGGGTTTGATGTCGAGTTTTCCGTCTCTACGCAAAGATGGTATTTGCATCGTGTTATCCCTTAGTCGCCTCTTACGACACCCACGGGAAGATAGGGGGTGCTGACACTTGTATTCTATGCCGTCAACCACACGGCAAACGGTAGTGAGACATAATAAAGAACCTGTTCAGCCTAGCAGTGTTTCTCTTGAACCCCGACATCCTACCTGAGATCCTCCGTCTCAGTGGCGCCCAACTCTATTTGTCTCACTTCCAATTACTGCAGTTGTTCTTGTTTAGGAGGTCAGTCTTTGTAAACGAGGAGGTGCAGACATCAGCAAACCGGTACGTACTATTTAACTTGTGTATATCTGTGTTTTGCTGTCTATCTTTAATTTCTATTCTCATTCATATTCATCATGAGCACTAACCCCATTAAGTACTTCCTACTTAATAAATATGAATTGGCCTACGAGGTCACTATTCGCGGAGAGGAGCCGGCTACCTCTGTTTTAGGTTTACGGAAGCAGCTACCTAAACTAGTCGAGCTGATTCCGAATGACGAAATCCTAGAGTCAGGCCTAGACATAGCAGACGACTTCAAGGGAGCTAGCCTGTCAGTTGCCGATTTAGATTCGCGAATCTCTTCCCTTAAGGAACTATACGACCACAACTTGGCGAAGCGAACTACGGCTTTGCACAACCAGGTCTACCACAGATTAGGCAGATTAGACAAATCCGAACCTAAATACGGCAAGAAAATATCTGACTTGACTGAACGCTTTCGGATGCTGTCGGCAGAGCTATCTAAGATAGAACACTCGAATGTTCCGTCGGCGGAAGTCGGAGTCACGATGACTTGCACGGATTCAACTCCTGCACAGGCAGCGTCGACTCCGGTAACTGTCCACTGTGAGCATTTGAGGGTTGGCGAACTATCGAAACTCAAATTTGACGGAACAGGCTGCGTTTGCGAATTTCTACAACGCGTGACGGAATTTAGGACGGTTAGAAATCTACCTGCCAATAGATTATTCGATTACGCGTCCGAAATTTTTACGGGTAATGCATTACACTGGTTTCGCGGTGTTAAATATTCCATTTCTACATGGGACGAACTAGCTAGTAAACTCACAGCTGATTTTACACCGTACGACTATGATTATAAACTTTTAGCCGAGATTCGTAATCGTACTCAAGGGCAAACTGAGGGTATAATCATCTATTTATCAATTATGTTCCAACTTTTTGCGCGATTGTCACCGAACACGGTACTAACCGAACATGAAAAATTAAATATATTGCTTCACAATATTAGACCGTGTTATTCTACAATACTAGCTTCATGTACTACGGCTATAGACATTATAGACACTCTAAAAACGCTTTGTCTATACTATGAGAGGTTCCAGTGTTTAAGTGCACAATTTCACGAACCTAGTTACCCTACGTCTAACAAAGTAGCACCTGATTTAGCTTACATAAATAAAAAGGACACGCACGGTCACTATAATAATTCACAGTACTATAAACCGTCTAAACTAAAAAACTACACTTCTGTCGCATCTATAAAAGTCGAAACCGAACGATACACCTGTGCCTAACCTACAACACTATAATGTCAACATGATATCTAAATCAGCTGTTCCTACAAAAATAACTAATAAGAGTTGTGTGTTTTGCCCGCGATGTCGTTCAACTGATCACTCACTAGGGACGTGCAAGCGAGAACGTTATCCGATATGTTTTAAGTGTAGCCTTAGGGATGTCACGTTCGTAAATTGTCCTAACTGTAAAAATAAATCTTTTCAAAAAACTAATTTACTCGGATCGTAGTTCGTCAAATAAGATGACAAACCCTACCGTTTGTACATCTTCTAAACCTAAATATTTTGACAAGGAAGACTGGAAAAATTGGCTGAACACTCTAAAAGTGTATTTTTCTTGGCATTCTGTGGCTGCGATCCGTGATCAAAAACCTAATACTGATTTTCGACCCTACGTTAATGTAACCATTAAGAATCTACCCCTTACTGGGTTACTTGACTCAGGTTCTGCCGTGACTATATTGGGCAATAATTCTCATGAAGAAATTATTTCTAAAAAGAATCTCCCTTTGAATAAGTGTGACAACCCTACTATATTTTTTCGATCGGCGGGTGGTCATCGTTTGACACCGATCGGCTATATCAACCTACCCATCACTTTTGAAAATAAAACTTATAACTTAAAAGCGTACGTAATTCCAGAAGTCACTAGTTCGTTAATTTTAGGTATTGACTTCTGGAAAAGATTTAAATTGTTACCAAATTATATTTACTCTGTCTCTTTAGCTAATAATGACCCTTGTAGTAATTCCTTGCCTAATAAAGTTAATGCTACCGTGTCAGCTATTGATAGTAACACTGATAACGACACTACTAAAACCACGGATCAGTGGTATACTACTATTTACAATGGCTGTAAAAACTCACCTACATCCTTCCCTAATTATTCAATCAAAAATTATTAATTGTATAGATATATGGTATCGAAATGTACACTGCGTAAAGTATTCGATTGGAAAGAGGTCCTACATACCTCGGATAGAACTACCGCCATTAAAGAATACCATTCGGAACTCGCTGCGGGTCATTTAGGTATTTTTAAAACGTATAAACGTTTAGCGCAGCGTTATTATTGGCCTGGTATGCACGCTGACATTATTAAGTTTATATCTTCGTGTGTTACTTGTGTCGCACGTAAACACCAAAACAATGGTACTTTATATACACAAACATACAACTTACGTCGTAAGCCGGCTGGGTTTAACGTGGGTGATACTGTGTGGAAAAGAACCTAAGACAAATCATTTGGCAAAAAACTAGCTCCTAAGTTTACCAAGTGTACTATTATTGCTAAAAAGTCACCACTAGTATACGAATTAGCGGATTCGTCGGGTAAATCTATTGGCAGTTGGCACATTAAAGATTTAAAACTAATTAACTACACTGATTCCTAACCTAACTAGATTCTTTCATTGTACCTACCTGCAGTTTGAGTTTCATAGTCACTATCTACTTAGCACTGTCTACAGAAGTTCGGAAGACTAAGTTAGACGGATTTTTCTTGTCTAGACACGAAAAATCCTGCTGTACAGAGCGGGGTATTGTAACGTTATACTACACGTATTGCGTTATAATATCTCGCAGGTGCTTAACGCCAGCTAAGCCGTTCGCAATATTACCAAATATGGTCATGTTCACTAGCCAAAGGCAGTTGTGAGTCATAGGCCTATATCTATATAAGATGGGTGCGCGATCTAAGTCGATCACTTGCCCTACACACCGTCCCGCTGATGGTTGTAGTGACTATTACTACCTACTATTATTACTATCCTACTTCTACTGTCCCGCTGGGGGTAAGCATATTCTAGTTGTCTGTGTGCCTATATGTTCTTTCTGTAGTATCTGTGTCTCCTAAGCATAACAGCCGACCTAGGGACCGCCTGTTCCTGACCGGTTGTTGTGTATTCTCTATGCTATTTCCAGTTCTTCCTACGGGCTACGTTCTTCCTACGGGCTACGTTCTTCCTACGGGCTACGTTCTTCCTACGGGCTACAAGCCACGAGCTGCTGGCACCGTGCCGCTACTAGCCAGCTGCCACCCAAGCCTCCGTTCCTGCCTACGAGCTCCTACAGCCAGGCCACGGACGCCTGAGCCTGACCGCTCGGCCCACATCGGCTGCACCGCCTGAGACCCCGCTCAGCCTGAACTTCGACCACAGAGCTGCCTGCGCAGTGCACCTTGGCCAGCTCATCGGCGACCCTACGAGCAGCTACCCTGCGAGCGTCGGAGAGCAGCAGGAGTCTACACTCCAGCCCTCAGGCCAGTGCTTACCTAGTTTGGTCATACTGTATGTAAGCGGTAGTGAGACATAATAAAGAACCTGTTCAGCCTAGCAGTGTTTCTCTTGAACCCCGACATCCTACCTGAGATCCTCCGTCTCACCTTTATTTTAAAACTAATATAACTATTATTACATATTAAGCTTATGTGTGTATTTTCTGCGGGTGAGCCCAATATCATATCTTATCATTTCTCTGTATTATCTTGCTTCTGAAAACAGGTCAAGTGCATGTCCAGTCACGCACAATGTAGGCTTCCGTAAGAAGCCCTTATCTGTTCTTCTAAAAATAAAATAGGTACTCAACCACATTATGCATGTTATCGCTAGCAAATGTAAGTTTAAGTTATCGATTTGAGTTTAAGGGATCGACTATTAATCCTTTATTATGAAAAACTAGTGAGACGTTATAATTTTCATTGAAAGGGGAGAACACTTTGCACTTGGGGCACTTTGCACATAACGTTCAATATTTCGCTATCGGATCCCTGGATATAAATCGGTTAAAGCAAATGATTAGAGTATTTAAAAGATCGATCTAATGATATTCTACTCGAACAAATTAAATCAAAACTTTTTCAGTTTTTTATACGGTTTTGTTCACGTAATGACAATTTGTAAACTCAGTAAAATTTCAATCTTCTAGTGCTTATTGTCGCGTAAAACCACGGACGGATGAACTGACATGGTGAAACTATAAGAATTCCTTGTATTTTACTACGAAACCCAAAAAACGTGAACGTCTGGTGAGGTCATGTGGAATTTCTTTTTCACTTTTACGCATAAACTTCTGAATGGATTATGATGCAGTTTGCAGTAATATTGTATTATGTTAATATGTAATGGCTTTGTAGAATACCCAGTCATATAGGCTACCTTTTATATCTATGCTTTGCATATCTATGATTTACACGTGGACGACGCCATGCGTAAAAGCTAGTTAATTAATAAAAGAAAATTAACATTATGATTAACTCGTTATCCAAGATACAAATTACGTGACTAAGTGATCTTCTTAATATATAAAATCCTTGCGTTACTGACTGACTGACAGACACGCTACAGCCGAAACAATTGGGCGCAGGAAGCTGAAATTTGGCATGTATGTTCCTTGAGGACCGTAAGGGTGCACTAAGAAGGGATTTTCCGAAATTCCCACGGGATCGGCCAAAACGGGTAAATTAAAAAAAAATGCATGCGTAGCTGCTGGCGTCCTCTAGTGTTTCATAATTATTCATTATGTTTTTACAGCTCAAGGTCAAAATAATGCCAGTCAATATATTTCAACTGGTGTTTATCAGTTAATAGAAAGAAAAACATATTTAGTAATTATTTATACAGTAATAGAGCATTCTTAAAAGAAAATGCAGATATAGACGAATTGCAGTAAATATTTCAAATACAAAGATCCATAAATATGTAAATATGTTTAAATTTTAGTAGGCAAATAAAATATTAATGAGTAAATATAAATATTTACAGTGAAATTGGGACTTGAAATCAATGTCAAATTATATAACAATGTTGACTATTATACATGAAAAAGATGAATAGTTATGCCACTTATAAATTGTTTGTTCCAAAAAAGTGAAAATTATACTCAGCATTGTAAAACCTTAAACAACGAAGACAATGTTCATACAACTCTACAACGAAAGAAGAATTCCGTATAAAATAAAATTCACCGATAAATAGAAACTAAGTCCTCACATTAACAATGACCATATTTACCTCGGTTTACTTGCACAAAGAACGTGAATTGAAAGTATCCAAGAAACAAGAATAAAACATAAAGTTTTATCCAAATATCCGGTGCTTGTATAAAATAAGTACACCGAGTGAATAAGTTTCTACAAATGAAAAGGCCAAAGAATATTTTCGTTGTAGAATTTAACTCATTTCCTTTTCAGAAGGAATTTTACGAGTGCCGTCACCGCCTGTCGATTTATAAGGACATAATTAAGTATGAGGGTATTCTTCAGACACAAAAGACACAATAATGCAGGTGCGACCGTGACTCCCTTATCATTGTTTCCAAAGAGCAACGGTAACTGGCGACGGCTATAAAGAGGACCCTAAACCGTAAGCTCTATTTATTTAGAACAAAACTTTTGTAAGCGGAAAATTTTTTCCAACAAGAATTCTGTATTATCTTACTAAGACCCACTGTCCCGATCGGTACGAAGATTAATTTAGTAAGCTCGGTAAATTCGAGCATAAAAGAATTTACGGTATATGGAAGCGGCAAGTTTGATCGAGTGCGCTCGCAGTACTTTGAATAAGAATATATTCTGTTTGTCTGGGAATGAGGCTTTAGATCCAAATACAAAAAGTTTTGATCAATAACGCCTACGTTTATTCTTGCAAAGTAATGTTTTCGTAAAAAGTATTGAAGTAACTTCGGACGTATTTTGTTATCTGGCAAAGTTCTTGAATTACAAGGCGACTACATTATTATATTTTGTTTTAATAATGTATAGTGTTTTCAGGGTTCCGTCTTTTCAATAGTAAAAAATCCTTTCGATATAATTTCTTCTTTTATCTTACCTTAAAGACAAAAATTTTTGTTTCGTTTTCTACTTTATTACTTATTTTCTGCGCTATAAGCTTCTTTTAAAATGTTTTTATTCATTATAATAATTACATAATACCTTTGTAAAGTCCCCATTTTTATTAAAATTAATATCGATTGGAATTTAATAATTTGTAGTCGATTGACTCGTCCGAGTCACATCACTATCGAAATAATTCAAAATGGCGGTTGGCGAGAGCGGGCATTCGATTCGGGACGGTACCGAACGGACGGTGGCTCTTAGGAAATATTATAATATCTGTACAGTGTAATCTGAAATATAAAATATATTCTAATATTACTGGAGTTTCACTACAAATCAGAAGTGGTAAGTACATGCTCACATTAATTTATATTCGTTTTAGTTCAAATTATGATTTTACGTGTGCGATAATCTGAAATATAAATATATAAACTATATTCTAATATAACTGGAGTTTCACTACAAATGAGAAGTGGTAAGTACATGCTCACATTAATTTATATTCGTTTTAGTTCAAATTATGATTTTACGTGTGCGGGTATTTTGTATTCGTCCTAGTTTTCAACTTTTGTTAAATATATATTGGAATTATTAAATTTTTTTGTTTGTAAAGGATTTAGAATTTTTTTGTATGTTATGTTATATTTATTTAGCCGCTTGACCGCTAGCGCCAATTCGCCGAATTCACTTGAACGCTCACGTTCTTAACAAAATGTCGCGCCGCCGCTCGCTAGATGGGCGCGCTAACATAAACATTTATTGTTGATAAGTCGGTAACATGAGTAAGTTGAAGTGATTTTTTTCTTCAACCTTATAAATGACTCTTTCAAGTCGTATGAATTCTTTGTTGATATTTACTTTCTAATTATACTTAGCAGCGAACATTGACTATTGTTGAAAAAAACACTTTGTGTATTTTAAACAGGATTATTTTAAAAAGTAAATCGATGACATACATATTTTATGAGTTTTCACTGTAGAGGGATTCTATGTACACCGAATTAAATAAAAAAAACATGTATCATAGTAAAAAAATATTTAATTACACGCATACGATAATCACGTAATCACGGAGCGCGCGAAACAAAGAGTGGCATTTGACATAATTTTTTCGTTCCGGGTTAACGATTTTAAGACTCGTTTCGTATTTTTAACAGAGAAAAAGAATTTAAAATATTACGTAATAGAAAGAAACAGTAAATTCAGACCGAGTATAGCGCTGTAACCAAAAAGGGAAAATAGTCACTTGTGTGCGGTCTACGGCATTTCGAAAAAGGGAAAATAGTCACTTGTGCGCGGTCAAGCGGTTATATGTATCTATTTTATACTGTTTGGACCTAACAGAATATCAGTGCCATCTGGCAAACCAGCAAGATGGCTCAATGTATAGTTAGGATCCAATTCTGTATTCCTTAGTATTTCTTATATTTTGTATGTTTTGTTTATTTTGTAAATGTGGGAAGCAGAATAAATATGTTTTCTTTCTTTCTTTCTTTCGAATAGAAAACTAGTAACCAGCGTACAATGTACGTTGTACGTGCAGCCTAATATTTTAAACATTGGTTGAACGCTAACAAATTGAAAATTTCACTCTTCATAGTGTAATAATTGTCTAACGGATTATTACTATCTCTTTGGTCTCACGGCATAAATTTTCTCGTGGGAAATATTCCGGGTTCGATGCCCGGATCGGGCAATGTATTGTTGGGATTTCTTTGGTCTGGTCAAAAGTGAGTATAGCAATATCTAGCTCTGCCTAGCTCTTCGAGGATATAGAAGGGAGACTGTGTATGTATGTAACGGATAATTACGAAAAGAATACTACTTGATTATGGTTAGCTTGTGCCGTGAACGTAGGGTCAAGGTCACATTAAGGTGCAACCATGGTCTTGAGGAGGAAGCTCCAAGACCGTCTATTTTTATTATTAAATAAAGTGTATCATTATTGGTTGTGGTTCGGAGGTCCAGGGTCAAGGTCATGTTAAGGTCAGAAAAGGGTTCTAAGAAAAATGCTCCGGGGTTTTATAAAAGGGTATGAATTTTTCGTTATTTCTGCGCTAACGTTTCCGAGATAGACGATTTTTTTTTAAATAAATTTACCGTATATTTAAAAATACAAATTGAAACCGATCTTTTCGTCTCTGAGTTAAAGGAAATGGACCAAGCTGACACCTGGAGACGCCAGAACCCGGTGGATTAGGACGCGATGGCGAAGGAACTGGGCTGGTCAAGGTCATGTTAAGATCAGAAAAGGATTCTAAGAAATATGCTGCGGGGTTTTATAAAGGGTTAAAGCAAATGGAGTGAGGTGGAAATGGACCAAGCCGACGCCTGGAGACGCCGGAGCCCGGTGGATCGGGACGCGATGGCGAAGGAGCTGGGCGGGAGTCGACTGCGCAGCGAGGTGGACTGTGGAGGTCGCACTCGCTATCGGAGCCGTGGCCCTGCTCATCGCGGCGTCTGCAGCCAGAGCATCCAGGACGGGGATCCTGAGTCGGAGAGAGAACGAGACGGAGTTGGGTGCTTGGAAGAGGAAATCAACTTGCAACGGAGTCGTCGGCGACCGAGTTCCCGATGGTATAACTCTCGTCGCAACGTAATACGTCGCATATTTGTTATTTATTTAATTATTTGTCATTCACACATTCATACAGGAATAGTGCAGTGTCCCATTTGCCAGGGGCCATCGATCGGGTGTTATGATTATTTGTAACATGTTCCAAGTTATGCTCAGGACTGCCATGGTTGTTTACAGCCAATAAGTATTTATGTTTTAGGGAAATTAGTAGTATTTTACAAATCTTAAATAATTTTGTGTAGACATTTTTATGCTGATTTCTAGTTTTATTATTGACAAGAAGTTTAAGCAACTTTGTCTGGATTGATTCTAATTTATTTATATATGTTTTGATTGTAAGACCATGCCAATCTAAAGCATAACCGACAATGGACTCCTAGAGTGACTTATATAAGGATTTCAATGTTCCTTTAGGTACTGTAAAGCTTAAATGATAGAATTTTCCAAGTAATACTCTGTTTGTGACAAAGGTAATCTAAATGATGGGACCATGAAAAATTTTCATCTATTTTCATGCCTAAGTATTTAAAACAGTTTACTTTTTCAATAGGTTTACATAGACGGTTTGATAAATTATGAAAGCTTGAATGGTTGTGTGTATACAATACTGGTTCTACTGATGGTCGCAAATATATATAGTGTGTTATTAGCAGTTTGGTTTTCTCTGACTTGATGACGATGCCGTTATCGTCGCATAGACCGACATCATTGAGACAGGATGAGATGCGGTCTTTTCGAAAGGACGGCCGATGCCAGTGAGCAGCGATGCCATCTTGAACGGGACGACAAAGAGCTACCTCATAACCCCTCCAGAAGTCTTTGTCTCCAAGTACTCATGGATCTCAGAGTTGCGAGTGGGCCGGGCGGCGCCACTTGTACTCCTGAGGGTGTTAGTTTGGGCTCTGAAGGCATTGGATGTTTGATTTGCAGGCTGAGGACCGCAGTTGGAATCCATAAGTCCTATGGGTTTTATAACTGAGCTGTAGACTCTGGGTTTGTTACTCAGGGACGGAGCGGATTGTTTACCGAGTAACCTCAATAGGTTTTTAAAACGAAAGTTGACTTCGTTCCGTTTATGGTTTTACATGCTCCTTCCAGGTCATACGTTGATCCAAGTGGAGGCCCGGGTGCTTCACACATGTAGATTGAGGTAGCGGTACTTGACCGGGATTTGCTGTTGGGCATTGTTTCTTTCGTGGCGTGAAAGTCATGTGGTGCGATTTGGGGGCACTCGCTCTAATTCGCCATTTTTGCAACCAGCTATAGGTTTGGTCTGGTTGGATTTGTAAGGGTCTCCTGGCTTCATCTGGGTCACTACTAGATGTCCGAAATGCAGCGTCATCTGCAGGCGTTGCAATAATTACGTTTGGGGGCTTGCGGTAGGTCGTGAGTAAATACATACAGCACTGGGCCAAGGACCGAGCCTTGAGGCGCTCCTGCGTTGCAAGTGTGCGGAGGGGATCTGGAGCCACGTTGCTTGACTTGGAGGGTTCTATCTTTTAAATATGATGTCAAAAGAAGGTAAAACGTATGGGGCAGGGTCCTCTTTATTTTGCACAATAGGCCTTTGTTCCAAACCCGATCGAAAGCCTGTTGGACATCGAGAAATGCTGCTGAGCAGTACTCCTTATTTTCGAGACTTTGTCTTATCTTTTGGTAGACTCTATGCATTTGAAACCTGTGCGAGAGCAGCCTTTAGTTCAGTGATCACCCGGTTGAGTCGTGTTTTGTCTTCTCTATTGCGTGAATGTTGCCACACTTTGCGAAGTCTGCGCTTTTCAGATATCTTGCTGCGGATATCAACTGGAATTAGTTTTCTACGATTGGGTGTTTCTAGAGTTGGAGTGTTTTTCCAAGCCGGTACTTGTCTGAATCAGAATTGGTCTGGTCAACCCATACCAGGATTGCAAGCTTTTATAAGCGGTGTAGCAGTTCCTGCTAGAATTGGATGGGTTATCAGGATCTGCATGTCAGTGAATGTCAATCTTGCTAGAACTGGATGGGTTAGCAAGCATTGCATTATTTATAAAATGTATTGGTCAGAATTGGATGGATTGACCAGGATTGTAAGCTTTTATAAGCGATTTATAAAATGTATTGGTCAGAATTGGATGGGTTGACCGGGATTGTAAGCTTTTATAAGCGAGTTATAAAATGTATTGGTCAGAATTGGATGGATTGACCAGGATTATAAGCTTTTATAAGCGATTTATAAAATGTATTGGTCAGAATTGGATGGGTTGACCGGGATTGTAAGCTTTTATAAGCGATTTATAAAATGTATTGGTCAGAATTGGATGGGTTGGCCAGGATTATAAGCTTTTATAAGCGGTTTATAAAATGTATTGGTCAGAATTGGATGGGTTGACCAGGATTGTAAGCTTTTGTAAGCGATTTATAAAATGTATTGGTCAGAATTGGATGGGTTGACCAGGATTGTAAGCTTTTATAAGCGATTAATAAAATGTATTGGTCAGAATTGGATGGGTTGACCAGGATTGTAAGCTTTTATAAGCGGTGTAGTAGTTCCTGCTAGAATTGGATGGGTTAGCAGGAACTGCATGTCGGTGAATGTCAAT
Source organism: Euclidia mi (assembly GCA_944739405.2). Classification (NCBI taxonomy): domain Eukaryota; kingdom Metazoa; phylum Arthropoda; class Insecta; order Lepidoptera; family Erebidae; genus Euclidia; species Euclidia mi. Next base: position 43,620,492 of record OX123191.2, on the reverse strand, counting down.
CTTGCTAGAACTGGATGGGTTAGCAAGCATTGCATTTATTTTGCGAGCATTGGATAGGTTCGTAGAATTAAATTTGTGTATGTTATCGTTGTCGTAAGAATTGTATGGGTTTGTGGCAATGATAACGTGTAACCAAGCCTGTAAGAATTGGATGGGCTTACAGGATTCTTTAATGTGATTGTAAGTGCCCCCTCTCGCCGAGTGTAAGGTTTATGTTAAGTTTGCTTGATTGCGTGTATGGGGACATACACGAGGTCAGGATGGATTGTAAGCTTTTATAAGCGATTTATAAAATGTATTGGTCAGAATTGAATGGGTTGACCAGGATTATAAGCTTTTATAAGCGGTTTATAAAATGTATTGGTCAGAATTGGATGGGTTGACCAGGATTGTAAGCTTTTATAAGCGGTGTAGCAGTTCCTGCTAGGATTGGATGGGTTAGCAGGAACTGCATGTCGGTGAATGTCAATCTTGCTAGAACTGGATGGGTTAGCAAGCATTGCATTTCTTTTGCGTTTCATGTATTCTAGCTTGTCAATTTTAATACGAAAAGAGACCTCAAGATGGAAATTGCACCTTACATCATTTGTGTACGTTACTTTTCTAAAAGGCTTATCACTTTAAATTATTTACCTTACCCATAAACCCTGCAAGTAAAAAATCTGTCGCCTATTGACAATCAACACAAAGAAGAAATAGCTTCGCCCCTTAGTCAGGCAATATAGTCAAATTAATGTAATCCTACCTTTACCGGCAAGCTGTGGACATAGACTGTATGTAGGGCGACACAATAATCAATGGGCGATACAGTTTATTAATTGCTCCGTCGCTATATTGTTGCTTTAGAGCAATGCAAGTCGTGGACATGGCATTGGGCTTTCAGGCACGTCTAATTTCCCATATTCTTGGTCGCGTTGTGGCAATCCTATTGCACGCAGTCACTGCGCCTTTCACTTACTTCATAGGTCAAGTTTCGGGCGATTGACGGTAGCAAGTTAAGACTCAACCCTAAGGAACGAAACTCATGAAAATCACGGTGGTATCCTCTACATTGCTTCTACTCTGTTGCAACAGTAGCACACACACTTATATTTTTATAGCAACCATTATCACACATAACCCATCATAACAACACTGTATACCAATTGTTGGTATCAAATAAAAAAAAATAAAGCCATGGCGTTTCGTCATATCTCATAATCCGTCGTAGAATATCGCGTCGCTTATCGCTAAGCCTTTAGTCGGCTGAGCTGTTTTCACTCGCCGGCATCGACGTAGGCAGTCTTAGACGGCCATAAAACTATTTTCACCACGCCTCGAGAACTGATCGTAATTTCCCTTTAATTAGTATAAGCTCTTCGTTAAGTATTCTTCGAGGCTTTCACGCCCATTTCAAGTTGCCTATTAAAGTAAATACCTTTTCGACAGGGTTCTGATTGCATGATTAATAGAATACGTTGACATTTTTTAATTTACGTGAATCTCATTGTGATGTTGTGATGATACAAGAGTAAATGGTTTTATTTCTACGAATATTATAGTACCTACTATTTCTATGACTTATTTTCTCGTTTTAAGAGATAACCTTTACTCTGGGTATAATGTTGGTTTCACGGTGACTATTTAATGCGTTAAATTTGTCCTGCGTAGGTTTAATTCTCACACAGGACAAATTTAATGTTTCTGCACTCAGCGAAGTATAAGATAGCTTAAACGAATGCTTCATTCGTATAAGATTGTAATGAACTTTGGAATTGAATTATTATTTAAATGAAATGTTTTATCTCATACTGTAAACATAAGACACGTGCTATTAAGATTACAAAGTCGCATTTAAAAGCAAATAAAATAATGGTTGTGCACTTTGAGGTCGAAATTTACATACATACATACATATCGTCACGCCTTTTATCCCCGAAGGGGTAGGCAGAGGTGTATTTCTACACCCACTTTTCGCCAGATATACTTTAGTCCCACGTAGTAAGGGGCGAGCCTATTGCCGTACCGGGCACATTTCCAGACTCCGTGCTGCTACTGAGAATTTCGTGAGAGAAAAACCCAATAACACTGCCCGACCCAGGAATCGAACCCGGGACCTCCCGATCCCACGCGCACATTTATGCCGCGAGACCAACGAGGCAGTCGTATAGGGTATCAAACGTATAGGGTTTGATGTCGAGTTTTCCGTCTCTACGCAAAGATGGTATTTACATCGTGTTATCCCTTAGTCGCCTCTTACGACACCCACGGGAAGATAGGGGGTGGGGACACTTGTATTCTATGCCGTCAACTACACGGCAAAATTTAAGATTGTAATATTCTATTCTATTATATGAATCTAAGTACATTTCTTATACAAATCTAGAATTCATCTGCTACGCAGAGTACTGAGTTGCAAAAGTAACATAAAAACTTATTAAAAAGTTAAGTATAGCTCCCAGCCCGTTTTGAACTATTGTCTAAATTTTTTATGCCGAGAGCATATCTGTAAAGAATGGGCTGTAGATAAGTAGAGCCAACATTATTATTTAAACCTCACAAGTATAGAACCATCCACCCATATTGACTTTATTATTTTTATAAGCCTGGCGTACAGAGTTAAATTTGAACTTATGAAATGTTTTTCTTACTTCAATAATAATATTTGTGTCATCATTTCATTGTCCTTTATACTGTACAGGCATTGGGCATTATCTTCAAATAAATTCAAAATCTAAACGAAATTTATTTAAACTTAACTATCAAATATTTAAACTGGAACTTATAGGAGGATGGTAAAACTTTGGCTGTCCGTTGTCTGTCAGTCGTAACGCTAGAATTTTATACATACAGATACCCTTCGTGCAACCGTTAATTCAAATATATATAGCAGTTTTAGAGGCTCTATATCTGTATAAAGGTCCTATCAATCTTGTACGTCAGATGCACGTCTCGACGGTTTTCAAACTATTATGCTTACTTAAGTACATGTTCACTCATTCAGAGAGAACTCGAAATTCAGCGCTTCAAATGATAAACTTACTTACGCCTTTCTTGGCTAACCTTTGCACATTCATATACACGTCTGTATTTTGATATGTCGTTAAGGGTGTAACAGATACTTTAACAGCCAGGTTAGGTTAAAGTATTCTTATTTGTATTATTAGGATTGCGTTTTTGGGAGAATTAATAAAATGCGTGTAAATGAGAAGCTTGAGAAAGCATGTTATGTTGTTTTCTTGGATGATATTATAATGCTACGCGTTTCCTATCATTAATCATCGTTTTAGCGTTATCCCAGTTGCATTCAAGACGTTTTATATTGTGTAGACCTTGATGCCGCTAACTGGTCAAACGACATTTGGTAGAATATTAGTTTTTCTGTAGAACGAATGCTGTCTAACCTTCTCAACCCATAGGGATAGCAATGTTCCATGGTTAAGAGTTACTCCATTGTTAGTATAAATGCGCTTGCCATCACTGTAGAGCGTTCTTAATACATCAACTATAGAGTGGATGTACAAAGACTGGACGAAGGCTTTTCTATAGCAATCAATCGTCAAATGTGCTCTTATTTTGTAGATTGGATGTCTTTTTAATAAAAATGATTGATGGAAATATCCTCTTATATAACGTTTTTTTTTTGTAGAAGGCTGCACAAACCTTTTACGTTTAGCAAGGGACTGTTTAACCTAGATACTGTTTTGACAAAGTAGCGATAGCTGCTTAGGGAGACCAACAGTCTGCCTCACCGAGGCTTAAATACACGGTTCACATAACTGATTTTTCTAGCGATGTTTGAAAATCCTTCATTGTCACTTCTCCGTGCCTCAGACAGTTTAACACGATACAGTAATTTTCTTTTGTAATTTAATTTAATGTAAGTACTCTAGTGAAATATAGTTTCAGATACGCATTTTGTAAACAGATACTATATGTTACAATAACGACAACCATCGTTTGTCAAATGACATTATTACACAAACTTACAGAAAACATGATCGTGTTAATAAATAAAATGTAATTTTTCATTAACATGCAATGCGAAATTAACTTTCAACTGTTTGAAGTTTTTCTACATTTACTGTTGAAGCAAAACATCAACTAGCATATCACGAAATCCAATAAATATAACCATACATAAAACGCAGGCAGTTATTTGAAATGAAATGTGTATTTGCGTTAAGTGTTAAAGCTGTAACAGAACAGTAATAACTGCTAACAATAAAACCGTGCAAACTGGACTTTGGCATGCAACCATAGTGTGGTTCCGATGACGCACGGACATTAGTCAAATTTATCACAATAAGCATGCAATTCTAACCCTATAAAAATGTCAGTAAAGTTGAAAATTGTGTGGCAGCTTTTGGAAAACTGTTCAATTATAAATTTGAAAGGACTGGCTCATATGTTGACTGTTTTTGAGAGTTCAATGTCAGCGTTACCTGAATTGTTCCAAAGTTACATGAAAGACTTTTATATTATTTCGTAATGCTTAGGGATTATTAAAGAACGCTTGTGTGATTTTTGACATGTGTTTACACGGACTTTCGTGTAGTTTAATGTGTTTAGTAATAATAAATATGTTCTTTTGGGAATTTACTCGTAACACCCTATTTAGTAGGAAGAAGATTAATTTTGGAAGCTACTGTTATCGTAAATAATACATACATATACTATGGAACGCCATTTGCGACGATCCTGACACTATATTCCTCCTTTCAAAGGAGAGGTCTAGTGCAGCAGTGGACTGTTAAAGGCTGATGATGAACACGACTTTAGTCTCAACTCTTTTTTTGCCTTGAAAATGATAATGATTTTATTTCATCATTTTGATGATGTTACGTTTCTTGATTTATTATCTTTTTTAAATACTTCAAGGGCTAGACAAGGACTGACAGAGAATGCTATCGTCAATATGCCCAATATCGCCTTCATTTTGATAGATGCACGAATTTTTTACCAATGATTAACAATGGACCATAATGTATTTATAAATCCACCTATATTTTTTAATGAAAGATGAATCATTGGACAACATTGTAGCTCATCATCATCTCTTCATTAAAATGTCTTTTAACAATTTGGTGTGATAAAAATATAAAAACACGGAGCGAAAATACAGTGTCATAATTTAATTCCATACGTTATTGCTAGTGGCACCGTGATATTCATTCTACAATTGACAACTCTATTAATAAAAACCCACTATCCTAGAATTTTATTTTTGGTTCGGGGTCAGTTTTGTTAAATATTATTATACAAAATAATATAAACAGCTTGCACTCGTTCTTTATATTTCTTCTATGTATAATAAGCATTCAGAATTGGGACTGCCGTGGCTGGAAGACATTTTCATAACCTAAGCTGTCGTCTGTACAATAAAATCATTATGAGATAGACTCTCTCCAAACACGTATGCAAAAAAGTGCTAATAACATATGAAGAGACCGAAAGACTGTTTGAGATTGATTCCTAACCGACTCATACGGTATATCACGATGACCTTTCAAAATAACAAAATTACACTTTCTCATTCCAATACTTATGAAAACACGTCCTTGTACACATATACACTCAAAAACTCACACACAATCCCACACAAATCCTCTCTGTGCTGCATGCTTTACATCATAGTTATTTTTCAAAATTTAATATTTATCCTAATAAGTTCATAGTTGTAGTTCATACTTTTTTTTCTACCAAACATCTTTGTATTAAGTTTTACCTAATTTTAGTCATTCTAGACTTGTTTACCTATTTCCGGGGGGTGGCGTCGGTGTCTGCAACACAGTTTTTACTAGCTCGGACACCGTCGTTAAACTCTATCTTTCACGTGTTCCTAAACTACTGTAAGTTTTTCTCTTCACATGTTTAAATTAAGATGGAAAAACTCTACAAAATATAATTGAAACGGGTAAATTACGCAACATCACCATGATTATTGCGTAAGCTTTGAGTTGAACTACATTTTATATAGTAGAGCTCCCGCGCTGCTAATAATGATAATAATATAATAATAATAATCATTTTTATTTCTCAAATAATACAAACAATTTACACATTACAGTTTATCTCAGATCGAACATTGTTGTTGTATTTCACTTAAATGTACTGACGCTGTTTCCCCAAACTAGGCGAGTGCCTGTATTTTGGGGGCCAGTGTTCAGCCCTAGGCATGATTCTTTTACAAACTTGTTTTATTTTACTTATTGTATGGTATTTTCTAATTGGATTGTGATTATTAGTAAGAATATAATTCATTGTTTCTAAAATAATTCAAAAGGTCTTAGATAAGGAACCATAAAGACAAAAAATAGAAAATGGATGTTGTTTAATCAATAATTACATTAAAAATTAAAAACTGGATTTGAAGTATAATAGTTGGTAATAAATTAATAGAAAAAAAAACGATTTGAAATAATTTTACAATTGGGTTTATATGTCAAAGGTTTTGTGCGCGCGTGTGTGTGCGTGTGTGTGTGTGTGTGTGTGTGTGTGCGCGTGCGTGCGTGCATGTGTGTGTGCGTGTGTCATGTGATATATGATAGTAAATCTTCAGTCTGCTTGTAATTTAGTTGGTTGAGCCAAGCGGTAACTTTCCGTTTGGCGTCGTTGCTGTTTATCTCGGCTATACAGGGTGTAAAAAGACCCTTAACGAAAACTGAAACCCCATATTGTACCAATCATTACGAATATTTTTTGCTCGGCATCATACTTGGGAAGTTACTGGTTCAGGAGATATTGAGGCTCAAAGTTACCATGGCTTTTTTGTAATTAGGTACAAAATCGATGCATTTACCCCGCCAACCTGTTCTATAGATGTCTTATGCACCCATGGATTAGTAAGTATTTCGAAAATTGCACGCGCGCATTTTTTATAGCGGCTTGAAAAAAGTGAAAAATTGAAAAAAAGTCGTTTCCCAGGTTTTATTTTCGCTTAGTATGACTTGGCATGATGTCCAAAACGAGTAGACTTCGGCTTGGTGATGGGTCTTGTGACACCCTGTATTAAGAGCTTTATTTATTTTATTATATTGTTTACTGCTTATGCTGGTAAATTGTCTCTTGGCAAAAGAGGTTTTACAAATAACCCTTGGGCAGACTGGCATTCCGCTGCGCCTATTTGGATTGGGCGAGACATTTTGGTGCTTTTTCATTATACATTTGAGCACAAACAGCTGTCGGACGGTTAAGACTTGACATTCAGTGTATAGTTTTTTAGTTGGGTGCCTGTGTGGTTTTTATTCATCACTTTTAAGACAGCTCTCTGTGCCCTCTCTAGAGGTAAAAGATGCGTCTTTGATGCTCCTCCCCATACAGTAATGCAGTACTGAATAATGGATTGACACAGAGCCAGGTATATTTGCTTGATTTTGTCAGGCGCTAAAGATGTCAACTGGGCTACAAAACAGCAGCGACATAGTGATGTACACAATATCTTGACTCGATACACACCTAAATCGCCGTGTGTCGCAACAGCAAATCATAAGGTGTCAATATAAGGTTGGGTACATCGTGGTCTTCTAAGAGCGTAATTTAAAATTATCCAGTATTTGTTGATTACATACTACATTCATAGAAATGAAAAGAAATATCAATTATTTACTCTCTGACCTATAAAAACTCAACCCGTAGATACCTACGGGGTGAGTTTTTATAGGAGTTTAACGAGTGCAGTGCACGCGAAAATGCCGCTGAATTGGTAGAACGCGCAGCCACAGTGAGCAGCCACTGCTAGGTATGTAATAATTATTGTCAGCGTATCCAGTCTACATGTAGACCTCCACCCATCACATTTAGGGCTCTTAAAATAGGTCGCTTTGGCACTCTAACATAGTAGAAGGAACATTTGAGCCTCGCGAATTGCTAACGGGTCGAGAGTCAGTACAATTGGTACCCAGGTTTCTTTCGAGGAGATAATTATGACTGTTTAAAACTTTACTTAAAATAATATTTTTTTTAAAGACGCCTTTGGTAATAAACAGTAAGACAGAAAAAGTAAATAAAGATAAAGAAGAAAGAAAATAGATTTTAAATAAAACATACCTACATAGGTATTCATATTTGGCAGTATATTATTTACATGTACGGAATATTGCACTGACCGAAGAGCACATTCTTACACAGTATGTAGGATCCACCTGTCAAATATGATGAATCAAGCAATATACGCCATGATTGCCTGTCACGTACCAATTTACGAGAAGCACCCTCCTATCAATTTACAAGCCACTAACATGAAAGCACTCTCAGCTGAGCTGTTTTAGTGGTCGAGAACAATAGACCGAGGTCAGTGACCTGATGCGAACGGCTTAAATAGGTGACCTTATTACACGGTAGGTTATTGTCTGACTAAATTTGATTTGCATTATTCTATACCTATAGTTATACAGGATGTAAGGTACGGTGTACCGAAAACCGATACCAGTGATTCAGTACATGATACTGAGAACATTGGCGGTCGAATTATCCGAAAATTTTTCATGAATTTTCCGATTTTTCTTTTGCATTTTTGCCATATAATGTAATGAAATAGTAACTATAGTCAACCCGCATTAATATTTTTGTAAAATTCTAAGAATTAAACATGTACATGGCGCGTTTACTCTGATTTGACATCGGCCGCGGCGCGCGGCCGCAGCACAGTAAGCGCACCTAGATACATCGTAATCACTGCCGCTACCACCCACCGCTGTAGGGCCATAACAGCTGATAGTGCGAGTTTGCGTGTTCCTATTTACATCGCAATTTTTTTGGAAAATTGTCAAGTTCTTAGATTTTTCCCGGAAAATTCGACCGCCAAGTATCTCAGTATAATATACTGAATCACTGGTATCAGTTTTCGGTACACCGTCCTCTACACCCGGTATAAAAGCGAAAGGTCAGTCATCATGAAATCTAGAAAATCAGCGGACGTATAAAATGAAATTTGGCAGGAAAGTAGTTCATACATACTAAGCGTCCTCTAAGAATGGATTTTTCGAAAGGGCTGTATTAATGGAGTCTTAAGACATTTGCAGCTTTGTATAAAAATAAAGATATAATGTAATTTGCTAAGTCGCAGGCAACAGCTAGCTTCTTAATACCGTAAAGCCAAAAAAAGACCTCACTTGCTCAAGTGAGCGTAAAAAAATTAATTATTGGTAGTACGTTCCTTTTATTCCTTTAAATACACAAGTGCCGCACTATGCATAAATTCTATATGACAGGGGAATATAATCTCGGATTTATCAGGACCAGGATCGTTAGGCCATATGAGGCCATATGGCCGGTGGCCACAAAATATACCCAGACTCGAAAAACAACTTGCAGATCACCACTAAGCTTTGTCTGTTGTGGAAAGATCTAAGTGGCGAATCGCTGAAATCAGTACGTTACATGCGGAATCAAAGCAATCTAGCAGTTAAGGCAGTTATCTAATCTAATACTATAAAACGAGCAATTCTTATATAGGTATATAATCTGAATCTCGGAAACTGCTCCAACGATTTTCATGAAATTTAGTATGCAGGGGTTTCAGGGGTGATACATCGATCTAGTTTGGATTCATTTAAAATTAATACAAATGAATTATAGAAAACACGAGTTACTAAATTTAAAAACTGAGCTAATCATAGTCATCCAAGTGCTTAGATATCATTCAAAAATAATGTTGTGCATATTTGAGAAAGGAACTATTAATTTGTAGAAGGTTGCTTGCCAACGTATTTTTAAAAATAAACAACTGCTGCAATTTTTCCGATTAAACAAAGCAAAATAAACCATATTTACTTTCAAAAGCTGAATATCGTAAGCTGGGAGACAGGAAGCTCACCTGGCGTTGCTTCAAGTGCAAGCAGATAAGTACCCAGCAACCGCAACAACCTACTTCACCGAGACCCGACAGTGAATCAGCCACACTTCTAGAGATTCGAACCTTGAGTACGAAGCTAGCCCCGTTAGAAAGTCTGCGAGAAGAATTCCTGGCACTAAGAGGTGAATTCACTGAGCTGAAGTCCTCATTACACAGTAAATTCACCGAAATATTCAATGATCTCAGCAATAAAATCAGTAACATGGAATCTCGTGTGATACAGGCAGAGAAGGTCCAAGAGCAGGTTGATTTATTACAAGTAAGGTTGGAGAAGCTTGAAAAAGAAGCTGACAACAGAGATCAATGGTCGCGTATCAATAACGTCGAATTAAAGGGGATTGAGCAAACAAGAAATGAGAATTTATTTGACATACATATAGTACAGAAAATCGGTGTTAAAATAAATTATCCCATAAACAAAAATCAAATAAATTTTGTAACCAGAGTCCCTACACGAGAACGCGATAACACCAAGCCGATCATCGTTTGTTTTTCAAACCGGTACATGAAGGAGGGCTTCATTGCGGCGGCAAGATATGAATTGAAATCTACTCCACTTACTACCGACCAAATAGAATTAAAAGGAAAACATAGAATTTACATAAACGATCACTTGACTACAAAAAACAAGACCCTTCTCTTAAAAGCTAAAGCCACAAAACCTCGTAACAGGTTTGACTGTGGGATCCAGTCTCCATACTATTATCACAATAGTTTCTGCAGGTACAATGTTATGAAATTAAATATAACAAAGCAATTATATAAACATTAAACTAAATACAATCTAAATAATACTTCTAAAGTTTTTTCTTAAATAAAATTTTATCTTTTACTTGACGGATGTCCTCAGGCAGACTGTTTAACAGGTATGGCAGGCGTTTTTTTAAAGTTCTTTCTCCATAATAGTTACATACTCTTAGCACTGTAAATCTGCCAGAGGCCATCGATCGAGTATTGTAGTTATTTGTGACCTCCTCCAAGCCAATCTCCAGATTGCTATGGTTGTTAACTAAAAGAAGATATTTATGCTTTAATTTAACTGGTAGGATTTTACAGATTTTGTACAGTTTTGCATAATCATTTTTATATTTTTCTTTAGTTTTATTACTAACTAGTAGTTTTATAAATCGGTTTTGAATTGCTTCTATTTTGTCAATATATGTTTTAAATGTAAGACCATAGCAATCCAAAGTGTAATCGAGGATGGAATCTACTAATGACAAATATAAACATCTCAATGTACTAATAGGAACTTTATAACTTAAATAATACAATTTACACAGTAGTATTCTAAGTTTATCACATAATTGTTCTACATGATAGAGCCATGAAAAATTTTTCGTCTATTTTCATACCTAGGTAAGTTACTCAATTTACTTTTTCTATGGGGTTACAATTACAATTTACCGATTTGTTGTGAATACATTTGAATGTGTGAGTATACAGGGGCGAGGAATTAACAGGAGGTGGTAAGTAGGGAGAGTGTACTATAAGTAATTTAGATTTGTCAGTGTTCAGTAAGATACCATTGTCGTGGGACCATTTTACGACAGCATCTATGTCCTGTTGTACTCGACGACAAGCGTCAAGCATGTCGGTGCCATCTTATATTTTGTGCACTTGTAAGTATTAATACTTACAAGTGCACAAAATATTAGATAATTGTCAACATGGTTTTCTAAAAGGGAGAAGTACCAACACATTATTTTCCAAATTTACAGATGAAATTAACACCTACTTAGTAGAAAAGAAGGGTGATAGATCAAACGTAGAGGATTATCGCCCCACTTCTAAAATCTGTCATTCTTTACGCAGACGAAATGAAAATCCACAAAGTGGTACAAAGTAGATTAGATGCTGAACATCTTCAACTACTGCGTAAATAATAAACTAGAGCTCAATGTTACAAAATGCTTTCGTGACACGTATTCTCGACCAAAATCTAATATAAACTACGTTTATAAGTTGTCCAACCAAACCATTAGTACGGTCTCCACGATAAAAGATTTAGGAGTGAAAATGGACCATAAACTAGTATTTGAACAACACATTGATGATATAGTCAGGAAAGCATCTAAGGCGATGGGATTTATTATTAGGGCTTCAGGTGATTTCCGAATAATCAAACCAATAAAAATCCTGTATTGTGCATTCATGGGTAGTCATTTAGCGTACGCGTCACAAGTCTGGAACCCTCAATATGAGATGTATAAATCTCGTATTGAGGCAGTACAGAAGAAATTTCTTCGGTACCTAGATTATAAAGCACGGCAATACTCAGATGATTACAACCATCGGTGTAACAGATATCATAAATCTCATAAATTTAGCTAATGGATCTGTCGACTGCCCAGAGCTTCTCACTAAGCTAAACTTACGAACAAACCTACTTGGGCTTAGACGTAGACCGCTACTGCAAATACCTTCTGTTTCTACAAATTATAGGAAGAATGCATTTATGTCGCGAGCTGTATCTACCTTTAATAACATGCCCGATGACTTAGATATTGTACCTTTTCTGTACAAAGACGATTACTGTCAAAAGATTGTTGGCTGCAAAATTCTTTAATTTGCCTGCGAATTGTGATTTTCACACTTATGACTCATAAATTTTCTCTTGCTTTGCGTTGAAAAAGATCTATCCATGTAATCATTGTAGTATGTATGTTTTTGGTGTGTACATAACACACCATAAATATATTATCTATATTATTGTAGCTTTTTTTATTAAAGGTATGATGAATGTTATAGGTCAAATGATAGCAACATAATTTTTTTTCATTAATTTGTGGAAGCTTGTTAATAGCAATTGTATTATCTATTTAGCAACTCATATACTGTAATTAGTCTCTAAGCTTTCTTATAAAACAATAAAAAAACAACCAACATGTATACAAAGGAAATATCTAGGTAACAACAAGTTAATTTTATCACGAGACAATATTTAAAAAGTAGAATGCAATATTAAAGTACAATACACAATAATAACCCTCGCCGGCAGATTACGTTGTATTCATTTTACAACATCTTTTTCTGCACTGCAAGAACTAGCTTGTGAGTGGCAGGTGGAAAAAAAGCTTTCTGTTTCACTACAAGCGAAAATCCTACTTCCTGATACTATTATAAACGTGAAAGTTTGTGAGAATAGATAGATGTTTATTACTCTTTTACGCAAAAACTATCGAACGGCCTTTGATGATTTTTTTTTTGCTCTTTACATCACTATTTGCTGTAGTATAAACATCATCTACACCTATTATAAATTCAAAAGTTGAAGGCGGATGGATACTTGTTACTCTCGTAGGCAATAAGTACTGAACGGATTTTGATGAAACGTTGTAGTAATATAGCATCTTACTTTCTATTCGTTTCTTCATTACTGAAGGCCGTGTTTGCAAAGAGTTTTATGCTAATGGTCTTTGAAGACAATCCTCGACGTGATTCTGTCTTCGGCATCCATTAGGGTGGCGTTGATAGATAGGCCCGTTTGATTTGATCCGACCACTGGGTTGGAGAGCGCCCGTGCCTAGTATAGGCATTACAATAAGATATAATCCTGCGACAAAACGCGATAACCGACAGCTACCTAGGTGGAGTCACCATAGGCGCTTTCTTCATAATTGTAAGCAGATACTTTGTAAGTAAATGCGGCACGTAATAATGCAACGGCAGCTATGTCTATTGTCCATTTATATACTTTTGACATAAAACACGTTCTTCATTCATTTCCTAAAACTGTCGTCGGCGGAGACAAGCAGCTCTTTGTTTCAGTTTCATTTCGTTTATCAACCTGTAAGCCTGTAAGGGGTATGTAGTTACATGAGGCTCATTTGAAAAGCGTATGTTAGAGACTTTTAATAAATGTGATCATGATAAGTAATTTTGCGAGTTATGAAACAAAATATGATTTAATTGCGCCATGGTCCCCGACACATTTACGTAAATAATGAAAATGTGTTATAAAAAAGCTAGAATGTATATTATGTGTTTAAATCTTTACATACTCGTATGTATATAAGATTAATTTTAGTGCCCAATTGACGCAATGCGTTTGCAATGCCGTTTTTCATTGTGTTAATTGTTGTGTTCCATTCTCACATGGGACAATTTATCATTTCATACTTAAATCAATCCTGTTTCGAAATCGGGTCATCCTTGTGTTCGTATAGTTGTCTACGATACAGGATTTGAAGCTGGAACGGAAAACGTATTTAAGAAAAAAATACGTACCTTTGACGATTACATTTTGAATTAAAATATACGAATAAGCTCATAGCTCACGTTTCTCTCATTTAATTATTTGTGGAAGCTGAGTCAACCCAATTTTCTTTCTATTGCTTATTTAAAATTGAAATACATACATACATATCGTCACGCCTTTTATCCCCGAAGGGGTAGGCAGAGGTGTATTTCTACACCCACTTTTCGCCAGATATACTTTAGTCCCACGTAATAAGGGGCGAGCCTATCACACATTTCCAGACTCTGTGCTGCTACTGAGAATTTCGTGACAGAAAAACCCAATAACACTGCCCGGCCCAGGAATCGAACCCGGGACCTCCCGATCCCACGCGCACATTTATGCCGCGAGACCAACGAGGCAGTCGTATAGGGTTTGATGTCGAGTTTTCCGTCTCTACGCAAAGATGATATTTTTCATCGTGTTATCCCTTAGTCGCCTCTTACGACACCCACGGGAAAATAGGGAGTGGTGACACTTGTATTCTATGCCGTCAACCACACGGCACCTAAAATTTAAATAACTTTTTATATTTCCGCAAATTAAACTGCGCATATAAAATTAAGACAGATTTTGTTTAATGTGGGCTATTGTAGAAGTTTCTTTTCATTCTATATATTTTTTTTAATTTTAATTAATTTTTTAATTTTTAAAAAGACAACTCCCGCACTAGGACTAAATCCTGTGTCGCGGGGGACTTTACAAACATACAACTAACGGACACAATGAACACCCAGACTCGAGACAACAATTTATGAATCACACAAAGTGTTGCCTCGTGTGGGGATCGAACCCACAGCACTCGGCGCAGTGTCAAGCGGCGAGGCGGCCACTTAAACCACTACGCCAACCGTGCAGCATTTATTATGAATGTGAGAGATATGGTATTGTGTTTAAGCTGTGGGCTTAAATTACTGATATCCAAGTATTTATACATAATATGTAAGAGCATAGTGGCAGTTAAATGACACTGACATGATGTTTGACAGTTAAACTGTCAAACGTGTAAATAAGGTTTAAGCTAGCTATATAAGTCGACAAGCTCGGCTAGATCGTCCTATTCTCCTTCGACGACTGCTCAGGTACGATATGGTTCTGACTATTTAACTTCCACTGTGTTTCAATATTCTGTGTTGCTTGTTCTTTTGGTTCAGCATCTAGGAAACAATGTAAGATAGTGTAATTATTATCTTATTGATTTTGTGGGTAGTTTGATCGTTTGTGAGATATTGAAGATTGTAATATAGGATAGAATAATATACCTACTGTGGATCAAGTTGTATCAATGAGATTCATTATATATCTGTGGTAAACATTTAGTAAATTGTGTTGATGCTAAATAATGCTTTTTACGTTATGTTGTAAGACAGACTTTTCTTGTAATTTAAAACTACCCACAACATTGATATTTGACATAAATTGGCTGTACCACTATTTGTGAATTATTACTTATTGAAAAGAATGGCCAAGAGTTTTATTGCGCGTTCTTTCTATTGGTTCCTATGCCTTTGCTTTGCGAACTGGGCTCTAAATGTAAATATAGAATCACGACGTAATCTTAAGATATATCCTTGTGCCAAACTGAATAAATGAAAGTATTATTTGATAGTTGTCTCTTTTATTTATCAAAACTGTCTCTACACTATAGGGAGCTTTCCTGAATCTAACAAGTGCTTTTGATGTTGAATGATAAATATTGTTGTAATGTTTTCCTCCCTCCAAATTAATGTTATTTGATACATTTAGCACGTTATATAAGTCTTTATACAACACACACATGTGTAAAATAAATTTCGTAGTACCTACACTACAGATAATATCTTGAATTACATATTTTAAATTATTTATATGCATAACTTACATTGAATAACACGGATAATTTAGATATTGTAAGGAGAATCATCTTTTACGTCAGTAACTACCTCCACACCGCCTATAAAAGCAAGGCGCTGGAGATAGCTCGTCCATTTGCTTCTCTGCTCTCGGACTGAAAGGACGTGCGAATCATCGTCAGTCGCATGTTACGTAAGCCATTCGAGTTTAGTTATTTGCTAAAGCGATTAAGTGTTGATGAACAATTGCATAGTGGATTTTAAGTTTATGTAAACTGTAGGTAATTTAGCTGATTGTTATTTGTGTCGATTTTAATTATGAAATAAAAATGGTTTCTTTGTTATGAATTGTATTTTTCTTAAGAAATTCCATTTCTAAATCTTACAATATATTATATCATTTATTATATTCGGCAAATATGATATGAATTTAGGTAAAGTAACAATACCGAAATAGTATAATTATACTTGAAGCATTATTGAGCGTCCACTACACGCGCAATAGATGCAGCTAATAACTACTTATACCAATAGGTATCTTATCGAAGAAGGTCCATTCAGGCATTTTCAAGGCGTCTAAAAATTAATAAGGTAGAGATCCTTACGCCTTTTTTTCAACAAACAGACAACTATTGATTGTCATTAAAGATTTATAATAGATTTTAATAAAAATGAATACAAAGAGTGTAAAGCACTACAAACTCATGTTATAAGCACACGCGATATATAAAAACGTATCTCCGTTTCCGACAGTCAATACTTCGGCTAAGGTTACCCAAGTATAGCTTTGTCAATTATCTCTTCAATTGTTATAAATTATCTTTGACTCACTGAATCTCAATTAACTTTCAAATGCCGATGAAAATCCGTTTGATATCCAACACTGGCGTATTGTAAATTAAATTTAATTTTCAAATATCAAAGGCAACCCTTTGGCTGCACTTTTGTTGATAGAGGTTTGATTTTCGAAGAAGATTAAAAACAGAGTGGAAATGAGATCGGGTGGCGGTAATTAAACTCAGTTGTTGAAAATGTTACGAAAATTGTTATTGAACTATTTAGTTGAGTCACATTATAATATTGAATTTTTGACTGATGTAAAATTGGTTTTGGGAATAGTACGCTTAGCTTTTTACTTCTATCCCATAGGCAAAGGTTTCGAAATACGTCGCCGTTTTTATGGGTTGTGAGTGATTCTGAGGAGGTTTTGGAAACTGCAATGACGCACAAATTTGACATTAGCTGTCAATATCATGCATACAAGATGGCGGTTTCGCTTCGGTTCACGTTTTCCACATAAAACCTAAATATCGCTTTTATTGATTCCACTAGTTTAATAAACTGAGGTTGACGGAGCCGTGCTTCGCAGGGCTCCTATTTTCGGGTTAAGGTTCAAAAGAAAACCAAACACAACCTATTTAGTTACTTTCACATAAAACCTAAAATTACGTTCCGTTTTGCATATTTGAATGAAGAATTTTTGGAAATTGTTAAAAAATATTTAGACGCAACTCCGGCAGCCAAAATTGCTTTTAGGGGATTAAAACGAACTCCTTTAAGCCCCCTACACCACCAATACCCTCAAATTCGGGCGACGCGTTTCGAAACCCGACCCATTCCATATTCTATTATACCTAGTACTGTTGTCAGCACTATGATCAAGTTTTGTACCTAGTAAGTAACTTAAGTCCAAAACAACATTTTTGTAGTTGGTAGTGGAGCCTTGCTGGTTTCGTCATAAATGGGTTGGCATCAACTTGGCTGTGTATTCGCACACAGCCATAATATGTATGAGCCGGAGCTTTTGACAAATATAAACCAGCATTAACTTTAAACGTAAACGTAAACCAATGTTTAATCCAAAACCAAGCCAAGTCAAATGCCAGTACGAAATATAAATAATTTTAGTACATTTGATTTGCGCTGCGAGTGAAACAAATTTGTTTTGAACAGCCACTTTAATGTACATATATTATTATCATTAAGGCCGACCTCGCTCAACTTTTAGAAAGTGCTGGCTGGCAGGCATGTACTCGTAAAGCTTTGAGTGCATTGGTAAATAAACGGCTTTTTATTAATTTATTCATATACTTTCATAATATATATTATTTCGTCAGTTTATTATTTAGCTCTTCACTCAATATTGGCTTAAAGTAACAGAACCTATACATTGCGTTTCTATCGGAGAGTTAGAGTGTCGGAGGCTCCATTCCTTTTTCCTTCTTTCTCATCCCGCTCCTTCTTCTATTCCTTTTCCTCTGGTAAAGGCTCGCAACTTACCATCATAGGATGCGTCTGCTGGTTTTACATAAAAAAATTGTTTGTACGGAATCCATCTGATAAAATAGTAACGCATCTTGATAATCTACTTATGGCGACTGAAATATCAACGATTATATTCTCTAGATTTAATTACTCTGAAATGGGTGATAGTATATGTCTGTTCTCTGTTCTACAGAGAAATAATATAAAATTTACATCCGATATGAAAGTACATACATATAAAGTCTCACGCCTATATCCCTGAAGGGGTAGGCAGAGGTATATACCTCTGCTACACCCACTTTTCGCCAGATTTATATTAGTTCCACGTAATAGGGGGCGAGCCTATTGCCGTACCGGGCACATTACCAGACTCCGTGCTGTTACTGAGAATTTCCTAACGGAAAAACCCAATAACACTTTGCCCGACCCACCGAACCCGAGACCTCCTAATCCCACGTGCACATTTGTGCCGCGAGACCAACGAGGCAGTCAATATGAAAGTCCGCTTTTACATTTCATCCTCACCATTTCTTTAGTAAATGTATGAGTTGCTGCAACTCTTACCCAGCGGTGGGTAGCTAACTTATAGAATAAAGCAGTAATACACGTACACTACACTTACTACCTTGTGTGCAAACAGTACAAGTAACAGCATCTACACTTGTAACTTGGTATGTACACTGAACGAAATTCACACAATTTTGTTTTCGTGTTTGTTTTGATTGGTCTCAAGACCAGTCAAGATCCGCATAATTATATATTGTCACTTACCTCAGTCTGTACCTTGGTCAGCAAATAAAGCTGTCGGTCTCAGCTGTCATGTAGATGTTTGATAGGCGTTAGTTAGGTAAATTAGTAGTCTCAAATATCCTGACACTAGTCTTACCATAAAATTTTGCAAACCCTCTAGAGATCAGATAGCAGTTACTCCATGGACAAGTGAATATAACCACAAAAGTAGGCTAGTTAATCAGTAATTTAGTTTATTTGCAAAATAATCAAAAAAGAGGTCATAGGGAGAGAGATATGAAAAAGGGGTAGGGAGGCCTTGGCACCATAGTGGGACACGTTAGGCTGCGAATAATTTTAAAACACCACCTTCCCTTTTTCGCACTAAACGCTAACAAAGGACAGCAATAGACTAATTTTTATTTTGTGACTAGAGGACGCCAGCAGCTACGCCTGCATTTTTTTTAATTTACCCGTTCTGGCCGATCCCGTGGGAATTTCGCGAAAACCCTTCTTAGTGCATCCCTGCGGTCCCCAAGAAACTTACATGCCAAATTTCAGCTTCCTGCGCCCAATAGGTTCGGCTGTAGCGTGTCTGTCAGTCAGTAAGTAACGCAAGGATTTTATATATTAAGATTACAGAATACTTTCCAAACTACTAATCTATAAATACTTATCTAAGTAGGTACAGCCTCCTAGCGTCAAACCACAGTAATGAATTAAGTTCTTAAGTCTCTTGGAAGTAGCGGCGATGAAAGATAGTGCACATACTTTTTAGTCTCGTTACATCTAAGGATAAAAATGTAATAAAGGGACTGCATATTAAAGGAAAGATTTAATATCGAACTATGCTTTATAGTGAGTTGAGGTGAAATTCTACAAACCAAATAGAGAAACCAAGTTACTTGTTTTTGCTATGAGTTGTGAAAATATTGAAAGCGTGGTGTTATAACAATAAGTGCCACTGGTTATAATATGATCTCTGATTTTATAATCCAGCTTTTGTTTAAAACCTTTAAAATGAATTCGATGTTTTTAAAAAGCATACCCAAAAGAGAGTGAATTTATCAGGTTAGATATAAGTTTATATGAAAAGTTCGTCACTTGATGGCATAGGCGTTAATTTCAATATTAACTTAATTCCTAAAGTTTGCGTTGAGCACTGTTTTTGAATAACAGTCTATATTGTTTGCGTGCTTTATCTCCACGGACAAGTTATTTTTTTATGCTGACACAAACCGTGGCAAATCAAAAACGAACAAAAAAAAAATATTTGTATGGTTCATACAAATATGCAAAACGCAATATAGTGTCAGTTTTTACTGAACCGTTATAGTGTAAGTCAGTGAATAAACTCGTTTACTATGATAACAAAACTGTTGTTTTAAAAAACTAAATCTAAAAGTTGTACTTTATTATCAAAAACTGAGTTTATCTTATAATCCTTCATTTGCTTAAAACAAAAAATAACAATACAAATTATTTTGTTTGTTTTGATCGAAAACCAGGTCAAACTCCAACCAAAATCATCAAAACAAGGCAATAGCTTTAACCCTTGAGATGCCATCAAACTAAAGGCATGGTGCCACAAGTGTCGAAAGGTCACGTGGCTGCAAATTTTCATTGGCATAGGTTACCGGAAAAAAATTATTATGACACCTTAATATAATTATATCACATAAATTGTGATGCATTGTGTTTAGTATAAAATCAGCTCTCATATTTAATACATGACTTATGACTAAGTGCTCACCTTTGCGCCAAAAGAAGAAACAAACTTAGAGGTTTGTTTTTTTTCACTCGTTCACACAAACATTTCATCACATATTAATGAATTTCATCACTTATTTGGTTCATAAACACAAAATCATTATCACATATACCTTTAAATTTTCACACAATACATTATTTATTTGTAACAAACGAATCTAATGCCACTAAAAAATTATAATCCGAACGCGTAACAAAAAGTTCGCCGTGCCAGGCAGCCATGTTACTGTAACGAACACTGAGGCTCTGAATTATTTACCAT
Organism: Euclidia mi; assembly: GCA_944739405.2. Lineage (NCBI taxonomy): Eukaryota > Metazoa > Arthropoda > Insecta > Lepidoptera > Erebidae > Euclidia > Euclidia mi. The sequence continues at coordinate 43,599,559 of OX123191.2, read as the reverse complement.
TTGAAACACGATAACAGTGAAAATGTACAACGATGCTAGTATTTAGTTGCTAAAATATGTTTTCAGATAAATAATCTGGGTACTTTTATGTCTTTCATAACTATTAAAATAATATTTATCATAAAACTATTACGAAAATAGCGAGTTTCAAGAGTAGAAATAGCCCTTCTAAAATGTTTTTGCCTTTTATCATTGTATTTCTTGTCTTTGTCACGAATAATGTCACTTCACAATTCATATTTATTTATTTCTGAGTAAATCTATATAAGTATCTTTATAAAATATTCACCGGTTTCTTCCACAAGACAACTTTTATTATAAAGATCGCGGAACAAAACACAACAATGGTTTGGCGCGTTTCGTTTCCCTCACCCTTCTAAAACGATTTAAATGCATAGAATATGAACTAATCTAATAGTTACTACTTTCGTTTCTTGGTTTAAGTAAAACAAACGTAAAACACCGCGACCAATAGAACGATTTTTTTCGAGCACGACTGTGCGTGCCGCAAACACTTCGGACCACCAAAATTGGAGCACGACCATGCGTGCCGTTGGCGCGTGAAGGGAGATTACACAGTATTAATAACAAGTTTGTTTAAAGTACGCAAAATACAACTAGAGAGTTATCAACATCTGTTTACTTAGGAACCAAATTGAATTTGTTGGAGTAAATAAATTAACTTCCACCGCCTACCTCGGAATGCGCAGGAAATAATTTTAAAAAGACATTTTAAAGTAACATTGCCAAGTCATTTCCGTGACTTTGGAGTGAAATTGTGAAATAAATAGTTTGGTTTTATGAAAAACGGCTGTTTCGTGATCTGTATAGAGATTTGATTCATTTTAAAGCTTAAGTATGTCTACGTGTACATTCTTACACTCTTAGTCTTGTGTGTCATGTTACTTTATAGACAAAATGAAAGTCTGGAGCGTTACATAGGAAGTTATTTTTGTTCCAAGACGAAAACCATGTCAATAATAAACTTATTCCTAACTTGTCCTTCAAAACACTGTAGCACTGTAAAGTATGATTCTCAGGGCACCGACAATTATCCGTTCTGTCTAGACGTCAAAAACGTATTATTTATAATTTCGTATCTTTTTCATTTCTCTAACATATTTTGAATTTGCCTAATCACGAATCTGACAGGGCCTGTCTAGTGCACATACCTCTTGGGCAAACAAAAAATGTGAGTTTAACCGTAATACGAGTATATTTACAATATGCCAACTCTACTCTAAATAAAAATGTTTTACGAGCTTTTATTTACTTTCACCAGTCTCGGTGTTTGTAATGAAACTTTGGAAGATACATTTAACCCACTTTCCAATTTTATATTGAGTTGAAATGGTGCATACATGGTGTACCTAAAGAGAGTGACAATGTCAACGAGCTGATCTGACTAAGGAGCGGCACTACCCCATCGAGTTAGGGCTGGTTCAATTCGTATGGATGAAGCCTTTGATGCTAATGTTTAGCGCATTTAAAAGTTTGATGAAACGAATCTTGTTTTACTTAAAAAAAATTGACAATTTAATAGTACTCTTGTTAGTATTAGTTTATTTTTGTTTAGGGTGTTTGATGAACTGCTTTGATAGTGCATCGGTTTTTTGGTAAACTTGTGTCATTGTGTTGTATCTGAATTACTTTATATTGTTCTATGACTATGATTTCTCTTTTTAACATCCTTGGATTGTCATCATCACAGACTTCACGTTATTATATATCCATAACAGTACAAGGTTCAGGGCAGGCAAAGCCACAGGTAGTCAACTATATAATTTCAGTTTTCACCTGATCTTGAAATGATAATTTATTACATTCAAGATGTAATTTCTTATTATGGTCTATTTCACATTGTATACAAGTAATTATTATTGTTTCATATTTCAAACGGCTACGAGACAACGGACTGTTTTGTAATTATCACTGAAATATTTATTTCGCTTGTACTTGGTATGTAGACTTGTATATATTGAGGTGTTCAGGTCGTCAGGTCAATGATATGAACATAGGTGCAGTAAATCAGGCTTTAAATGACAAACATTCATATTCAAAGTTATGTTTGAGTCTAGGTAAGTAAGAGTGTATACTCACATTTACGCCAACAACGTTCGAAGTCTTATGGTCTAATAAAGCCTTTTTCCATGGCCTGGTTATATTATTATACTTAGCTCTCTTGGTGCAGCATCGGTTTTCCTTAAATTGGTTATGACCTAAAATTTCTTCACTTCGCAATTGGTTTGCACCAAAGAAAAAGATGTCTACGAGAGCAATTTATGAGTGGAATCTCATATAACAGTATCTAACTTCGGTGCCTCCGTGACCCAGTGGATAACAGATGCGTTTGCTCATCGGGAGGTCTCGAGTATTACTCCCAGGTCGGATAAAAGTATTACTGAGTTTTTTTTAATTCACTGTAGCAGCATGGAGTCTGGCAATGTGCTGGTAATTGCAATAGGCTCGGACCCTATTACGTGGGACCGAAAATTCACAGGCTGGTGGAATGTGACTGTAATATTACACTCCTGCCTACCCATACGGGAATACAGGCCTAAGTCTGTAAAACAAAACAATTCAAAAATATTTTTATCATTCATGTCGTAATACACGGATGTCTGTTCATAGCAAGTTCGACAGTGGGTGCTCGAAACATTCATCCATTTTTACACTTCATACATTTCTATCATAATATCTGCTCGTTCCGCAAGAAGTGCATCAGTTACTACTGCAGTTAAAGCTTTTTTTATGTAAATACCAAATCTTGCTACGTTATCGTTCAAATCTTGGCTGAACTCTGGCCGAATGCCAGTCGGATTTGAGTGGGGAGATAAATTAAGCCGCGGCAAATTGATGAAAGAAAGATAATGGGTGTCTCGAGCAAGTCAGGCGAAAATTGTTTTTTATTACGAGCGAGATACGGAATGAGAGTTTGTAATACTCTTTTGTGTGTCTGCCTGTTAAAAACATTGTTTCATATTATAAAGTGTTGGCGAAGATGTCGTGAAGTGCTGTTGAGATTTCAAGATGTTTTTGGAGTCGGGTTTCGTATTAGCCGCTCCAATAAAATTGTATCAACAGCGCGAATAAGGTTGTAATCAAGGTATTTGTGGTGATTTATAATTTTCATTGTTAGTTATTTTTTTATCCATTATGTATCTACAATTCCTATGTGGCAAGAAACTTTACAAACACAAAGCAAGCGGAGACAAAGTACAATTTATTGATCACACAAAGTGCTGTCTCAGGTAGGGATCGAACCCACAATGCTCAGAGCAGTGTCAAGCAGCGAGACGACCGCTAAAACTACTACGCCAACCATACAGTCAAGTAATTACATACAATTGTTACAATCTCCGGTGTTTAATGAGGCGCCCCAATAAGTAATTATACAATACTTGTTTTGAGGCTGTCTCGCTTCTTTCTCTAAGTTTTAACATTAACAATATGAGACCATTTTAGTACTAATTACATTATACTTACTACTTTCGCTGGATTCAATATCATTCAAACCACTCTCTTTAGAACTTGATCTAAGATCAAAGTCCCGAATATAAGTTCGAATCTAAGTTAAGGTGTCAAACTTACAAGGTAAAACTGATATTATCAACACACAAAAGGGTTCGGTACCTCCTTTAAATGACGTGTTATAAACATTCAGAACGCCCTGCCAGCTTACATGTTTCGTTCCTCTTTTAATTCTGGATCCTTTAAGCGGGTTACGAAAGGCTTACCTCAAGACCGTTAAGATATATAGCACAAATTAAATCAGCTATATACAGTCTTCATTAGAAGATGACTCTGTCAGGTTCTTTTTTTATAAACACAAAGAAAAGCTTATCTCTTCCACCATACTACTTACCTGTATTGATGTGTTTTGCTCGGTGATTAAAAATAATGGCTGCCAGCAACTCAGTAAACCTCTCTTCCTCAGCCACCATCCTGCTTATTTACTGTCTCCTTTCCCCAGACATAAGAAATATATTAGAATTACGATACAAAAAAAGAAAAGATCTTCTTAGATCTGCAGGATATTTCTATTTTTATATCGTTGGACAGACACTTGGGGCCCAGGGTCCACATATATGTTACACAACACTTAGACCCGTTTTCACTAGCTCTGGATACTTACAGAATAAATTCAAAATTGGAACAAAATTAGTATGCAAGATCTGCCAAATTATCAGGAACTCATCAGATAGCTGATGAGGTGAACCGGTCTTAAGTAATATTTATATTGTGCTTTAGTATACTTATATCGTATAGCAACATCTATCATTACAAACAATATTTTGTGGATACGGTTTAACTGTCTTAGTATTCGTTATAATACTTCAAATTAACGTTATGTTCGTATTGTGACACTCACAAATTTAGGCTGGTTATTAAATATTAGATGGCGATTATCCAAAGCTCTATTATGATTAGGTAATTGAATAAGCTAATCTGAGTACACAGTGTCCTCTGGGCAGACATTACTGTGATATTTTCGTTTGAGTGCTTTCTAAGTGAGCTTCATTTTATTTCAAGTATCAAAATACAATTGAAATCAATATTGCAGATCTTTATTTCAATTTGAAAGTAAAAAGAAAGTACAAAAAGACTGCACGTTTGGCGTAGTAGGTAAAACAGCCCTTGTGTGAGTGTTGTCATTCTTAAACAAGAAAAATATATGTTCCTTTTTAATTTTACGTTAATGTGTTTAAACGACGCATAGTTTACCATGCTGAACTCTATAACCCAAAGGAATTGCACTATTGCACGGTTTTGGGTTATGTCAGAATATTTAAAGGTAATTGCCCGAACCGATGACATTACGGGCAAACATACACATTTGTATGTTCCCCGCGGCACCAAGCAAGTGACAAATGGCAACTTAATTCGCCAACAGCTTCAAAACTTAGTGCGCACCATGAATTTGAAACTTACATGGCAGAAAATTATTAGCCCCACGGGATTGTCAATGCTCTCTAATCTTTTAAATCAACCACAAAATCCAGTTACCATAGCACAGAATTTCACATCTTTAAGATATGAATAGGTCAAAGTGTCGAACTTTCTAGCACTGATTGGCTTAGTTGTTAGACTAGTTACTGCACGCTTCCACCCAATCCAACCAATAATAATAAATACAAAGACATGTAGGCGAAAACTTGAGGCCTATTTACTTCTAGAGACTTGTAGGCGTAAGTGTCAAGAAACTAAAGCCCGAGAGCCATAAAAAGTTTATTTATCGTTTAAGATAATATGTAATATCCCCAATTCTGCCAATCACAGCCGCTTACAACTACAATATGGAAACAAGGAATAAGTTTATTCGCGTTAGATTACTCAATTTAAGTTTGCGAATCTCATTCCAATCCAATCTCAACATAGCATTTTATAATAACCCTTCCACTGACTGTACTACTTATTATGTAAAACACCTGTATACCCATATAATTTTGTATTAAACTATAATCCCGCCAAGTTACAGTTACATTTATGTTCAAGTTCTGACTTGATTTTGGAACGGGTCCAGCTTGGCAGCATATTCGGCAATTTGGATACCTCGCCGATCCCTACTTTTACTTTTTTATCGGACATTAGTAAGAGCTCTAATCTAACTTTGTTTATTATTCTGCCGGCCAAAAAGTATGCTTTCAAGTATGAATGCGCTGCTTTCAGAAAACTACAATATGGAAAATCGCGTGCATACGATATGACGTCTTCGGGGAGCTATAGGAGGTTAATTATTTGCCATTACATACATTGCAAAACTCAAATATTCTTAACAGGCATGAATTCCACTTGGGAAATTTACCGCAGCACTTACAGTGCTTTTACAAAATTGCTGATTTGATATAGCAAAGGTAAATTATCAAATCGGAATGGCCCCTATAAATATCTTCTTTAGAAATGGTGAGCTACTCGAAAATCGGAAATCGCAACCACAAAACAGGCTGACGTTTTCATTGAATTGAAAATGAATAAGCCCATCCGAATTATATCAAGTATGATGAGATAAGAATCTGTTGGTACGAATGACAATTCAAATAAGGGTCGTCCCTGCCTAGGCGGATTTCTAATCAGAATCTCGTTGGGATTATTGCTATGTGGCTTTAGTTGGAATCCTTACACATAATTTTGGCGAACCAAATATTATTCCAGCTGTGCTTTTTTCAACTGAAATAAATGAAAGGTCAAGGAAATATAGCCATTACGTTATCCCGTGGTCCAATTTTCTTACACCTGCAAATAGCTCGTTCGATTCAAAAGATATTTTTTAATATTTCCGCTCTGGCGTAGAGATGTGGCTCTTTCGTTCCCTTTGAAGGTTTATTTATTTCGTGTTCTTCTTTGCAACATTGGGTAAAACTATCAAAATATGGTCTGTGTATTCTGCAAATCTGTAAACGACGTTTTCCGTCTGGTAAATTGAAATTGTCACTGGCGTATGTTGAGAGTGTACGTAAATATTTGTATGTACTGTGTAGCTATGTTTTGTAAGTTAAATATTCGTGATACGGAGGAAACGCGTGCCTGATATTTATGTTTTTAATTTTTGTTTGTTTTCGTTGTGCCTGTGATACTTTTTGGTCAATGTATTTATTGTTTTTACCGGAACTCTAAACGAACATAAATGTAAATTGTATGTTTTAAAATATTTATTAAAATTTAAGGATTTAAAATTCCTTCTTTTTTTTAATTTAAAATTGTAAGAGGATAAAAGAAATCTAGTAAATAAATGTATTAAATTCAGTTTATTTATATACTAGCTTTTGCCCGCGACTTTGCACACGTTAAATTCGGAGTAGCACAAATCTACTTCCAGTCTCAATTTGTGTGAAGACACTCCTGATTACTCTAAAGACTTCAGAAACAATATAGGGTACAAAGTAACTCGGTCAGTATCCATGACGATCCATCCGAAAGATACATAATAACATCACCTTGCATACAGACAAATGTCAAAGCCATATTCCAATACATGTCCAATATAATATGTATATCTATGATAACTTTTGCATTTATAATATAAGTTGAGAACATCGTTTCAGCCGTTTAAGCGTAGTTTATTATTAGTTTCTAGTAATATATGCAAACAATGTAAGCACCGTGCACAATATGACATTATGTATGATGTGATAGTACTGACAGTGATATACGATAGCACACGCGCACTCAATTATTACAGCGCATGCGTTCTTACTTCCAAGAGGTAAATTTGTGCCGTACTAATTTCTACCCTCCCTACAATCCCTCCTAGTTAATTTCTTTCAACTTATGGTAGCCTTTGTCCGTCTCCATGGTCAAATCTATCTTTATATAAAATTTCAACAAAATCGGTTCAGCCGTTTTAGCGTGAAAATGGAACATACATACATACATTCGAATTTATTATATTATATTAGTAGGGAGTAGGTATAATACGCATTATTTAAAAACAGTCCCACTTTTGTTCTCATCACATGAAGGGTTAGACGATAGAGGACTATGACATCAAATATAAGCTGTCGGGCTGTCGTTGTCTTAGTGTGGGTTGGCAGATTTCGCATGTCATTCAAGAACATAGTAGAGAACTGTCACGATGTTTTCGTTCATCGTTTTGCAAACGATTATTAAGAATTTTAATACCGATCTGCCCACTATGCTATCACTACCTGCACTATTCATTCCATAAAATTCATAATAATTATGGTAAAATGAAGTTATGATATATCTGTCTACCCCTTATACAGGCGTGAGTCTATAAAAAGATATATACAATATTTTTTGACTCCTACTATCACGTTTTTAGATTTTTATTACTGAGCATTAGCTATCTTTTTATATTTACTCTCATCATATTTTTATTATCAATCATTTGTTTTATATACTGAACCTGCCTGAACATTGTTTTAACCAAAATGTTGTTGTGCAAAATGTTATTAAAATTCTTTAAAATTAAAATAAAATAATTAAAACAGATCAACATAATATGTAATGTAAACTTCAGGAATATTTATGTTAAAAATGCTTACCAGATTTTATTTGATTTAGTTGGAGCTTGAGTTCCAAGAAACAGCTTAAATTTTTTAAAAGGGTACTGTTTAAGCAATGCAGTCGCAGGGCCAGTTGCAATATATTAAATACCAGACTTCGCCCATGGCTCCGCCTGAGTAGTATTTTTTTATCACTTTAGGAGGGTTTTCCAAAAAATTCACTGTTAGTGCTTCCCTGCACTCCCCAAGAAACCAGCAAGTCTTTCTGCGTCGTGTGTCTAGTAATTTCGCCTGTGCGTTATCACTTAATATTAAATTTGATAAATATGAATGTTGAAAGTTTTACGTTATATTAACTGATATTTATGTCATTCGCGCAAAAAAGTCGGGCCAAATAAGAAATATTTTACCTTTTATTTATTTAAACTCAACATTTTCAAGTGAAAGCTCCAGAAATATGTAAAATTCTATAGGCTTAAGTTTGACAAAGCATTGAGGGTTTCGTAACTATCAGGAAATCAGTTCAGGCTTCAATGGCGACAGTTTTTTATCGTAATTCTCAGAACGAGACTCAAATTTTCACACATGATGTTTGTGTACTGTTCGAGCAAAATCTGTTATTTTATCAAAAGTTGACAACTATTGATAAAATGTATACCAAGTATTTTAATATGTAAGAGTTTGTAGAATAGATTATGAATTTATTCAAGCACATATTGTACGCTCTTCAAGCTAGACACTTTGACCTTTGTACCGTTCTTATGGTATAGGAAATAAGTATTAAGTTCGTACTGCAAGTGTTTAGCTAGACTTGGTGCTGTATGGGTAATTTATTATGTAGTTCGGATATGTTTTTCTGTGGTTCTATATCAATAATAGAACACATTTCCATAAATAACTTTTAACTTTTTATCCCACCAAATCCGAGTAAAAATATCCGTGAAACAAGAAAATCATAGACACAACGTTATTCATTGCAATAATACTATCAAACACGCGCGCGATGCGACAGGGGTACGAGACGCGAGGTGCGGGGCGTGGTGCCGTGCCAGCCGCGCGGCGCGCGCCAGTCGCCTCGGGCGCATCGAGAAAGTGGTACGTGTCGCACTTTCGCGCAAGCGCCGACACACGCGCCGGTCGTAAGTCGTTCGAATGACGTCCCAACGATTTTCAAATCGTGAGTGCTACGAAATGGTACTAATTTATTTACTCAGTGGTGAAAGCCTTCGTGCAGCTAGAACAATGTACGAACAAGAAAGTGTACCTCGTATGCAAGCTCAAGGAGTTAACAACCCAGTAGTTCCAAGTGAACGGATTATTTTAGCGGCCAACCAAAGGCTTTTGGATCATGGCCAGTTCACAACCCCTAGCCATGCACTAGGGTAGGGCAGACCTCGCCTGGCTACTGACGTCGAAGACTTGATCTTCGAATTCTTCGAAAGGGATCCACGAGCCAGCACATACGATGCAGCACGTCGCTTCGGTGTGAGCCAGCCCCCAGTGTGGAGACTGCTAAACGCAGCCGGTCTCCATCCGTACGATTACCAGCCGGTACAACATCTTCAGGAAGTAGACCAAGTACCTACCACGACGAGTCTTGTGTGAATGGCTTATTAATCATGCCGAAGCGAACATCCTATGGACTGATGAAGCACGGTAGGTACGTGAATAACAATAATTTTGAAGCTAGAACACAGTATCAGATCGGTGTAGGTAGCATAGTAGGTAGGTAGCGCGCCCGCGCACTTAATTGTGTCGCGTGCGTTGACCTCACAGCTGATAGATAAGCCATCGGGTGACCATGAACATCTGTTTCAAGTACATATTCTTTAATAAGCGATAACTTTGTTATTTTTTGGTAAATCAAAAAAATAAAAAATACGTGTTTATTAATTTTCGTAAATGTATAATATACTAAAATATCCAATCTACATAAAAAAATACCCTGTATATATATTTGAAATTTGAAACGTATATTTTTCATACGAGGTCATATTTATTGCTATTTTCTCTGTATTCCTTCCAACATGAAGAGTCGAATTTAAGAGCTCAGAATATCACAAGCGTTTGGCTACCCTTCAGCCACACTTCTGACAAAAGTAACACCCTAAATAAAACAAAACGACTTTTTCATTAAAATTTTGTATTTGAGCTGGTTATTTCAAAACACATATTATCACATTATTACCAGAAGATTTACTTCCCTGCCCCTTATTTAAAAATATATTTTATAGAAATTTCAGACGTAATCGTCAGTAATACAACTACCAACCTTCTAACTGCTCTGTTATCTCTTATCACCAGAAACGGATTTCATTTGGTAGAAAGTGGTATGGCACAACTTTCATTGCAGAGCTGATTAGTTTCAATCCAGTACTAAATCAGTAATGTCTACCCAAGACAAAAGTTTCAATGCTTTTAAGGTAGTCTAAGCAGATTTGGCAAAAATCTACACATATGACATCCAACATAAATACACGGGATATTCCCTGAATCCTCAAAGCGTCAACTAGTCCAAACATCATACCACTAAGCCGAATCACAGGCCTTCGAGCTTAAGAAATACCTACATGTGGCCTCGTTCCAAATTGAACTTTACAGTATATTACTAAACAGAAGTTATGAGCTGTTGTCAAATTGCGGCTCGACGTCATTGAGAATTTCATTCCATTCCCATTTATGCATGCGCGAACATATAATGCACTTTATGTCTTTTATACATTTATTTATTTTATTTATAGTCTCACGCCTGTATCCCTGAAGGGGTAGGCAGAGGTGTAGATATTACACCCACATTTCGCCATGAATTTTTAGGTCCCACGTAATAGGGGGCGAGCCTATTGCCGTTACCGGGCACATCACCAGACTCCGGGCTGCTATTGAGCATTCGGAAAAACCCAGTATCACTTTTGCCCGGAAATCGAACCCCGGACCTCCGATCAGCAGTCGCATACGCTATCCACTGGACCACGGAGTCAGTCTGTCTCATCTGACATACATATAGGACAAAAGTTCCATACAAAATATGTCAAACATAAATCTCAAATCTTCAAATCCATGTTTAGATTGAATATTGATTTGGAAGACAATAAACCGATTGGTCTGGATAGGAGACGAAACAATATTTATATGCAAGTATAAATAAAATATTAAAAAGTTAATAGCAGTATGCAGCTCTCGAATTGATCAAAATATTACAACATATTCCAAGACTAGATTTCGACGCGAGGCAGCGATAGCCGAGTGGATATACCAACAGACTGCCATGCAGAGGGTATCAGGTTCGAATCCACGGCACGCACCAATGACTTTTCGGAGTTATGTGCGTATTGAATTGTTAATTATCGCTTGTCCCGTGCCTCGGAGAGCACGTTAAGCCGTCGGTCCCGGTTGTCATGAAGATCTTTGACAGTCGTTACAGGGCGTCAGTACCTTCTAAATAAACTGACACTAGTCTAAACCATGGAATATCGCTATCCCTTCGGGTTGCGGAGGTCAGACAGGCAGTCGCTCCGTGGAAAAGCTAATATTCAGCCAAATCCGGTTAGACTAGAAAGCGGACCCCAGACTGAAACTGGGATAACGCTAAGAGAAAGAAGATTCCAAGACTAGATTTGTTTCATCCCCTATAACAAATAAAAATACAATTATTATACGAAATGGAAAACAATATATTATTTTTGTAAAAATCCATCAACTTTAAAACTGCTGCATACTACAACATTTTGACTATTTAAACCTAAAAAACTACTTTGTGTCAAATACAGCAATGCAACATTTAAATCATGAAAATATTTAATATATACATTCGTATCAGTCGTTTATTAGAAAAAAAAACTTAATTTACAATAATGACGACTATAGAAGATAGACATAGGTAAGAAATTAATATATAATTATAATAGAGATCTTAGGTACCTTAACCAATTGATTTTATTCTGGCCGAGCACGCGGCTACACTAGCGTTATTTAGGGCTTCTGCTCCACACTCATGGCTCATAGTATGATGTTATGTTCTTTTATACATAGCTTTTGTATTAGGTTAAACATTTTATAGCGGATCGTAAAGCGGTGCATTAAATCTGAATATGAAAGTGACACAGACGAGTGTATCGTATAATTAGATACATTTTGGTATTGTTAGTTTGAAAAATAATGTACGGCTTTCTGGAGTTCGTTTTTTGAGGAAAAAGAGAGGTTAAGCAACGTGGTCTAAAGTTGGTTTTTTGAGGTGAATTTTGTCTTATCTTTTGTACCTAAAATGGTGATGATCACAGGCTACATAGTTATTCGGCGGTCATCATCTAGGCTGTTCTAGTGGGTAGAATCATTGCCAAAGCAATGTGTTAGCTGTATACAGCAGTAATTGGCTGGCTCAACCGGGCAGAATTCGTCTCTCTCGAAAAAAGGGAAAATAGACGTAAAGGCATTGTTTAAGAAGAATAGTTTAAGAAGAATAACAGCGAAGACCCAAGGCCTTGTTTTATTTATACTTGCTGCTCAATAAAAAAAGGAGAGAGGAGTCGTGTGCTGATACATATCTTAGATTAATTTTCAGGAAAATGTAGAGGAAAGTTAATATATGAGCCACACTTAGCTGTTTACCGGACTAGCCACACTTTTCGTCGTTAAAGCCAGAACGTTGTATTAAAATAAATAATAAAATATGAAAACTGTAGTTTTGCGTACAGGCATCATTATCGTAGAACCTTATGCTACCGTCAAAGCAAGTGATAATTAAAAAAAAATGTAATGAAAACATTTTAACCCATTTTTATACTTTTATCGTATCGTGGTAACTGCCTACGTACTGGCTAGCTGTCGAACTAGCTACGTACTAACCGTACGTAGTTAGTTTGTCATATTACTAAACACACTAGTAAAATAGCAAGCCATATAGATGCAAATATTTCTGTAATATCAGACAATATTAACTTGACATTAAATAAAAATCAAACCTTCCTTAACATTGAAAGGGTATTTAATATATATTGTTAAACAGCATCACAACATTAACACACAATTAACGGACAATCTACTATCATGACGTCTGAGATTCATAAATATTTTATAAGAATCTCTGGCATCATCATCAATAATGCATACTCCATTCTAGCTGCGGAATAGGTGGTCCATAGTGTGTTCTTGCCTATCACGCGTGCCGAGGACAATACGATAGAAGATTTAGACCTTTACTAATTTAAATCCTGTATTAAAGCAGTCATTCCTACTCACCACAAAAGTTCAAAGATTTTGTGGTAGCCTAAGCTGATTTGGCAAAAACCTTGACATATCTAACACGAAAACACAATATCTCTGTATCCTCAAAGCGTCAACTAGTCCAAACATCATACCACTAAGCCGAATCGCAGGCCTTCGAGCTTAAGAACTACCTACATCTTGCCTCGTTCCAACTTGAACTTTACAGTATATTCCTAAACAGAAATAGTGAACCAGTGAGTTTTAAAACGGCCATATTTTTCTTATGCGCTTATCCAATGTTTTGAGCGTTTGTATAGCTGGATGCACGGCTTCCTCTTCACTGATCTGCGGTACGGCCAATGCCACACCGGCTGCGCAACGAGATACACGTGTGTCAAATCAAAGGGGGTAAATATGACCCAGCGTCATCGCTGGCGTGGTATTTTTGTGGCATACCTATTTTAATTAATTTCGTATTTTAGTCAATGCCTGTAGTTAATTTACTTAGTCTTTATCGTTATTCGATATAAATATCATTGAAACCAAATGTTGTCAGTATTGGATGAATTCGAGTCCGACGAAGAGAATATCGATGCTGCGTCAGACGTCGACAATGAAGATCGCCTATTTGAACAAAGTAAAAACAGCGGAAGTGAAAAAGATTGCAGCGATATCAACTTAGATTCATTAGAAAATCTCTATCTTTGCAAAATTGATTTCTTTTCTTTAATCTCTCATCTATGACCCGAGATTGTTAATTCCTCTTATTTGTAAGAATAGTTCATAAAAAGTGTTAAAAATTGACTAAGAGTATGAATGTAACTTTTTCAACTTTGATTTTGCATGTTACTTTGGAAGCTAATGAACGTTTGACATACTTAATATAATGACATTTTTTTAATTTTACTACATACGGCAAGAACCTTTTGATAACAAACAGCTTAAAAAATAAGGTGACATCTTTGATTTCGCGAAAATATGGAATTTAAATCTGGGTAGCTATGACCCAGCGTCCTTGCCCGCGTAATTTTTTTCACGTCAATCACGCCGGGTTAAGAATCTCATTCCATTCCCATTTATGCATGCGCGAACATATAATGCACTTTATGTCTTTTATACATAGCTTTTGTATTAGGTTGAACATTTTATAGTGGATCGTAAAACTGTGCATTAAATCTGAATATGAAACTGATACAGACGAGTGTATCGTATAATAAGATACATTTTGGTATTGTTAGTTTGAAAAATAATGTACGGCTTTCTGGAGTTCGTTTTCTGAGGAAAAAGAGAGGTTAAGCAACGTGGTCTGAACTGATTGGTTTTGAGATTACAGGTGATCCCCCCCCCCCCCGTGGGATCTCCACCTCGTCGTGGAGCGGGGGGGCTCAGTAACCGTGGATTGGTCACCCGCGGTGAAGCTAAGAGGGATCCAGGAGGGGACACTCCGCGTGGGCTTGACGGAACCCTGCGCAGAATGCGTCCAATAGTGCGGGTGCGGGGGACAGTTCTTCTGTCCCTCGCAGTCGGGCGCGGTCGCGGGAGGAGAGGCGTGTCGGTGTTGCGTTGCCGCGCGCCCTATCTTCCGCGACCAAATGGGGGCGCACCATCGTTGCGTCGCGGTGGTGCCGCAGAGGAAGAGGAGATGCAGTGTTGCGTTGCCGTCCTCCCTATCCTCTGCGGCCGCTGGGTGTTTTGGCGGCGGAGCCCAAAACCTTCATCCGCCGCCAAGGGGGGCTTTGTTCGGGGCCCGCCTGACCATCTGGCGGGCCAATACCCGTCGGGGGGTAGCGAGGAATGCTTTGGCGATACCCGACCCTCCGACACACGGGTATATGAGGAACACGGGTTGGTTTTTAGTCAGTAAGAGTCTGACAGTCCCCTTCGCCCTTCTCCCCCAGGGCATAGGGACTCCATGAGGATTTTACAACCCGACACCAAAAAAAGGTGTATGGTGATGATCACAGAACGCAGAGTTAATCGGTAAATTTATCCTCTAGACCGTACCAGTAGGTAAAATAATTTTCAAAGCAATGTTATGGCTGTGATTGGCTGGCTCAACCGGAAAGAATTCCCCTCTCTCGGGAAAAGAGAAGATAGATGCAAAGGTATTGTTTAAGAAGCATAGCACCAAAGAACCAGGTGTGTTGATACATATCTTAGATTCATTTTCAGGAATATGTAGAGGAGAGTTAATATATGAGTCTAGCTTAGCTGCTTACCATCAGGACAGTTGCACCTGTACGTCGTTAAAGCACAACTTTGTATTCAAATAAATAATAAAATATGAAAACTGTAGTTTTGAGTACAGGCATCATTATCGTAGAACCTTATGCTACCGCATAGGTGGGCTTAGAGATGAACCTCAGTAAAACAATGCTGATGACAAACAGTTTGGAAAGGACAACTAAATACTGAAATACACAAATAAATATATCTATATAGGCAAACAAATAAATTTCGACAAGGAGAGCAACTACTTAGAAATCGAGAGACGAATTCAACTCATCTGGAACAGATACTGGAGCCTAAGTGACATTTTTAAAAGCAATATGCCCGTAAAGATGAAAACAAAAGTGATGTCCAGCTGCCTACTACCATGCCTAACCTACGCATGCCAGACCTGGAAACACACGAGCAAAGTAAAGAAGAAAATCATCACATGTCAAAGAGGTCTAGAAAGAAGCATGCTAAAGATCAAAAGAATCC
Organism: Euclidia mi; assembly: GCA_944739405.2. Classification (NCBI taxonomy): domain Eukaryota; kingdom Metazoa; phylum Arthropoda; class Insecta; order Lepidoptera; family Erebidae; genus Euclidia; species Euclidia mi. The sequence goes on along the minus strand of OX123191.2, from coordinate 43,583,684 downwards.
AGAAAATACGACATACAAAAATAAGGGAGATGAGATGGGACAAAAAGAGTGACATTATGGAAAGGCCCACGGGGAAAACGTCAGAGAGGAAGACGATCAAAACGGCAAGTCTGAGCTGGATACAAACAGTACAAGACAGAGAAATCTGGGCTTCTTTGGAGGAGGCCTTCATCCGAGGAGGGGTTCTTGTACATTAATTTATTATAAAAATAGGCGTGTAATAAATAATAAGTTAGAAAAAAAGTAAACTAAACAAAAACTCTGTTAAGTACTATTTTTTACAGGAAATTAAAAGGCTTTTTTATTTTTATTTTATTTTATTTATTTGTCCAATTTCACATTCGTTTCGTAATATGTCAGAGCATTATTTTAAGATATATTAAATTAATTATAAAGGGTAATGGTTTTGTGAGGAGACTATCAGACTGCTACGCAGATCTTGACTTTTCGAAGTAATGTGTGTATTAAATTACTAATTATCGCTTGAGAAACGGTGAAGCACCTTATATATTCTAAAATCCATAGATAATATTACAAATAAATTACACTTGGACACAGAACAAATCATAAGAGAGGCATACATTCAGCAGGGGATCAATACAGACTGATGATGACAGAACAAATCACCGTGCTTACAACACAAGGATTTATCCTGAGTGGGAATCGAATCCAAGTCTACAGGCTCAACAGTCACTAAACACACGACCACCAGGGCAGGCAAAAAGATGAGAACTCTAAATTTGTTTAATGAAAACCCTTTTTACTACTTAATTAATTTATTGCTAAGATCAGCTTAGCTTAAATTTTACAAGTTGTACTTTAACCTTTTCTAAGATTAACAAAATAAAATATTACACCTATATCTGTTCACTAAATCAGCAGAATCCATCATTCGAGTACCTGACGAGTTATGGAGCTTTGTCTTAGAGGTTGAAATTTTTGAACTTTTCCAAAAGTTTACAACGTTGCTTTACAGTTTCAAAGCTAATAATTTTTTATCTTAAATAATATGTACATCAAATAATTTTTTTACCAAAATTATTTTAGCTTTGAAAGCAGCAATGATAAGAGTCACCGGGCAACAACAATTTTAACTTCGATGAAACTTGATTTCTTACATCCTAGACTTTTACAGGATACACTTGGGATCAATTTTTAATTGGAAATAAATGCCTAAGTCGATAAGAACAATGCTTGAGTGCGTCGTGTGTGGAAAGTACTTGTAGACTTCTAAGTTTAAGGTTTAACCTGCGATGTTCTTGTACATGTTGAAAAGATTTCTCTTAGGTATTTCTCTTTTACGTTTGTTTATCAAAGAGATCTAGGTGACATTGATTCTGGCTCTGGCCTTGGTGAAACTGTACTAAACCACAATAAAAGCAACTTATAAAGCAACATTTTATACAAATAATACTAGGATAACTTAAGCTAGTTTTAAGAAATTAAAGGAATTTAAACTTGCATGGTAACGCTTATTTTTAACTGTCTTACAAGATATATACCACATACCTTTGTCTCGATAACTGATATTTCGGCATTGTTGCAAAGTGCCATGTTTAGTGCATCCATGAATATATCCCCAAGGACAATGTAAAATTCGATAAATTTGTTTAAAACTTTGGAAGTTAAACACGAAGGAGGCAGGCATTTCTACGAAAACGAGATGACACACGATTAACAGCCATATCCAAGCGAACGGTGGCTTCAACGACCAGCGACTGCGAATTGTTTCCAGTTAGCAATCTTGTCTCGAGGTGCGGCAGTACCGCTCAGGTACTAATTAATTAGTTAAGTGTTGGTTACAAAATGGAACTTCGTATCAACAATTCCGTATAGTGAGATTCAAAGGGAACCCAATCACAAGGCCAAGACTATAATAATAAATAAATGTGCAGGTACCATTCTTAAGACCGTATAACATGTAGTTAACTGTCAACCAAAAATATGGTCTAGCATTATACGGTTTAAAATTATTTACAAGAAGGTTAACTTTTCTTTGAAATACGTAATATTCCGACAGTGCTTACATAAGCCTGCCCGTTTTTGACGATACTGAATGTTTAGCCAAAACTGGTACACTACTTTCTTGGCTGACCATACATACCTACACAAAATGGTTCTATATAATTCAAAATTAAATTAATGTATTATGCAATAAGGTAAGCAATTAATCAGAAACCGCATAATACAAAAACTGTACAAGCTATTTAAGTATGTACATAAAATCTGGTTGTTCTAAAAATAAATTAGAAAATTATTCTTGGCGACCGCAAGAGTTAATAAAATTTTACTGTTATGTACTTCCCTGCGTGATAATTATTTTCGGGTTTTAGAAGGCGAAATCAAAAGCGAGATGATTTGAATTAAGTTTTTAACGAGCTCAGTCGGTGACATTGCTTCTGTGATAATTAAAAATAAATTATTTCGTAACAATTAAGTTTTGTGTTGGTGTCTCAGAATCATGAAGTGTACTACAGTGTTTATATTTTCGACAAAAAAACAAGCCTTAAGGCTTAACCTGAAACTTTTTGTTTTTGGAAAGTCATCTCCCAGGCCCAAATTAATATTAGGAATAAATCCTGTGACGCGGAGGACTTTAAAAACAGACAACCAACGAACACAAAGTAACACCCAAACTCGAAACAACAACATACAAAGCATCACACAGTATTGTCCTGTGTAGGAATCGAGCCCACAACACTCGGCGCAGTGTCAAACGGCGAGGCGGAAACTTAAACCACTACGCCAACCGTGCAGTCAAACCTGTGAAAGTATACTTTCTTAAATATCGATTAAATTAATTTTGTAAAAGTTCTTTAAATTAATAACATTGTGAAAGAACAAATTACTTACGAGCTTTTTCAGTTACGGATGCAAATGTTACATAGTAGTATGCAGGATGGATCCTGCATACTACTATGCGGATCCATTGTTCCAAGCTCGGGAGGCCATGCTGGCGCTGCTGCTGCATCTGTGGCAACCCTCAAAAGGCGCAAATACAGTAATCTAGTAGCTAATTACGTATTTGAGCCGTTTGGGGTGAAAACGCTAGGCTCATAGGGTCTGAGCGCTCGTTCTTTATACCGAGAAATATCTAAACGGTTAATCGACGTCTCACGTGACCAGAAGGATGGTTTATTCTTTGCTCAGAGAATTAGCATTGCCATCCAAAGTGGCGACGCTGCCAGCCTTCTGGGCACGTTACCCGATGATATTGATGCGGAGGCATTCTACGACGCTTAAACACATATTACACAGTACATGTATATTTTCACTTATTATTTTTAAGATTTACGTACGTCTTAGAAGTTATGATTATTTAAGATAGTAATGCATATAGTTATTATTAATCATCTGTAATGTTATTATGAAAATTACTCAAAATAAACGTGCAAAAAAAAAGATTTATTCAATTTGGTGCAGTCGTTTGGAAGTTATGCGAGTACAAACATTGATTCATATTAAGTATGTATATAGATAGATAGACAAATATGTAAATATTTAATAACATATAATTAGAATGTGTATTTAATTACTTATCTGGTTGACATAGCACAAGTTCTGCTTAGACTAATAACCGTGCGTGGGTTATCCTAGGATACGATAACGAGTATTTTTATATTTCTAAGAAATTTATTTATTTATTTATAGTCTCACGCCTGTATCTCCGAAGGGGTAGACAGAGGTGTAAATATTACACCCACATTTCGCCATGAATTTTTAGGTCCCACGTAATAGGGGGCGAGCCTATTGCCGTTACCGGGCACATCACCCATATTTCTAAGAATTATTAAACAAATTAAAGCAGGTTTTGTCTGGCAATACTCTAGTTCGGCTAAAACAGGAAACGCGTCAATAAGCATGATAGAAGGCGTAAGTAATGACTGATGCATAAATAATAGGCACTTATTTATAGAAACTTTTAAACACTCGCGTTGCATGTTTAAGAATATATATATATATATACGGGAATTAACGCGAACATGCATTAGGTATTTACATACCTTATTTTGCTTGACGTTTCGAGACGGTTGCACGTCCCGTGGTCGCAAGTTGACTAGCGTAGCGATGTTATTTTTATAAATAACATCGCTACACTAGTAAACTTGCACCAGAAGCAAATATTTGTATTACAGCCGAATAAAACCGTCGGTCGGTTTCAATTTTTATTTTTCGTTTCATTTAACTTTTTCAATTGATGTTTTGGTACCTACCAGTGAAGAATTACGGGGAAACAGGCCGGCCAAGGAATGGTTATTAGGTTAATGGTTTGTGGATACTGGCCTATAAATTAATTACATAAATAAGAAGAGGAGGCAAAAGGAGGCTTTATTGCCTCCTTCTGTCGGGTAAATAAATGTTTCTGCAAGGCTTTAGTGACGTCTTAGATTGCAGATTATTTTGTTCCAGAATGTATTGCGATGGTTTCTCTTTGATTCAGATTGTGGTATTAGACAAGTTGCTTATATTAAATCTTTTGGACAGATAATTCTTTACTAAATATAATTATGATATTAGTGTTCCTGGTTTTCCTTGTAACTTATACATCTTGAGCTAGTGAAATTATTTTACTAGGTGGACTAGTCTTTTTTTTACCTTTATCCAAGTTCTGAACAAATCAAAAGGACTTACGATCCTGGATTTCTGTTTCTTTTTCTTGTGACAAGTACTTGGATGCGCCCAAGTCTCGCATCTTCTTAGCTAGAAAAAAAGCCAGGAAAGATTTTCATTTCAGTCGAGCGCTCCCAAAGCCAATAAAAAATCAAGTCACGGTAAGGATAATTAAATCCAACCAAAATTTTTCACTTTTAAAGGAGCAAAGGGCTTAAGCAACATGACATTGTTTAATTGGAATAATAAAAAAGCTTTAAAGTAATGTGTAAAACATGAACATTTTCTAATGTTTGAGTTCCTTTGCAAGTTTGATATGTCTCGTTTTTTAGGTTTAACTCATCAATTTCGAGGTCGAGAACTTTTTCTAGTAGTAATCTCTACTAAAGGGCTTGCTCTGATTAGTACTTGAGTGACTTTATGTATTAAGCGAATAAAAGCCCGCTAAGAAGTTGCGCAAGTAGACGTGATAAGGATGCCGTAGGCATATGTTTTTCGCAGATACTCTAATGTGAAACATATAAAGTAATATAAGTTATGACTTAAGATGGTACTACTATTATTATAAACTTGAAAGTGTGTGGGGATGGATGAATGAATGGATGTTTGTTACTCCTTCACACTAAAGCCACTGAACTGATTTTGATGAAACTTTGCAATTATATAGGGCACATGGGCTTTCTTGTGTTCCGAAGACAGCACGCGTCAAAACGGCGATGGGAATAGAATTAATAATTCTATTCCCATCGCCGTTTTGACGCGTATTATCCTTTAGTGGAGAAATCACTAAACGGACTTCTCCATGGGCACTACGTCTGACCTCGTTGGATGGATCTGTGCAAGTTGCATATTGCACAATATTGTAGTAAAACCAAGGTCCCAACCGTTATGCAGATCTTTAACAATAAAATTGTAATAGGGAGTCAGCAACTTTGAATATACCACTGACAATGATCTACGCCGTCCAATACCGCTATCCTCAAAATATAATTGAGTTGCGGATGTCAGACGATAGACAATCTTTGAAAAGGCTAATATTCTGTTAAATCTGGTTAGACTAGGAAATGGACGCTTGGGTTCAAGGTGATGTCTTAGATGCATCTAATACAAATAAATAAAGCTAGCTAATTTCTTTGTTCGTTTGCTTGAACGTCTCCACTTGAATCTCAGGAACCGATTTGAAAAAATCTTTCAGTGTCAGATAGCCTATTTATCGAGGATGGCTAAAGGCTATATAACATCACGCTATAGGTCGTGAGAGCAAAGCAGTAGCCTTATATAACGCGGGTGTAACCACGGGCTCATCTTGTCTTAGATAATGCTGTTATGTTGTTTGAACCCAATGGTATCTGCGTTGCAGTCTATTAGTCTCGCCATTAGGCTATCACTTAGCGATAGCAGAGTCTTGCTAATTTCAGCAGGAAGGGGCTGACTTGACCGGGTAAATACTACCCTCTCATAGAAACTCGGTGAGAGAAAGTACTGGAAGATTGGGGATCACCGATTCTTCCCAGTCTTCCTTCTATTTCTTTTCCCAAATCAATGGGCGGCAACGCATGACTTATGACTCCTCTGGTGTTGCTTCTAGCCATGTGTGGCGGTAGTCTCTTACCATAAGGCGATCTGTCTGTTTGTTTCACGCCCATTACATAAAAAAATAATTTGTTCAGGATTTTACTATAATAATTAAATAAAAAGCACACGCCACGGTAGAAATATTTATTACAACAGAATTGAAGACTATACACAACCTAATATTATATTAATATACACGATATCTTTTAACATAAATACATTTTGTACAAATAATCTTAATATATAAAATCCTTGCATTACTGAGTGACTGACAGACACGCTACAGCCGAAACTATTGGGCGCTGGAAGCTGAAATTTGGCATGTGTGTTCCTTGGGGACCGTAGGGGTGCACTAACAAGGGATATCCCGAAATTCCCACAGGATCGGCCAAAATGGGTAAATTGCAGGCGTAGCTGCTGGCGTCCTCTAGTCTTATTATAATGATAAATCTATGAATTGATCGAACAAAATGTTTTTATTAAAATACAGCCAATTAGGTGTTGAACATGATCCAATTAAATATTATTTGATGATAAGGTTATTGCATAATAGCTTTAATTACACGTAATTGTGCCAACAGAATAAAACTACTTTGTATTTGAAATACTTAGTAGGTAGAGTTCAAAACTTTTGTGATTGGTATTATGAGATTCGTAATATATTGCGGTCAATGAAATGATTACTGGCATTAAAAATCTCTCTCGCGCGGTTATGTAGATGATGTTTTAGGGTTTCATCTCGCATGCAATCAAATGATATCGCAAACATTGTAAAGAAGCCGAGCAGTATTTCCAAATATAGAAATCGTATACAAATATAAAACTTTATAATATTGCGTTTATTATTACTATTGAGATTATCAACCTCGAAACTTCTATTTGTACTGAAATTGTATCCTTTTCATATATATGAGTCTTCGACAATACAAAAAATATACCTTTTCTAAGAAATATTAAAAGAAAATAAAAGTAAGTAGGTAAAAAAGGTTAAAAACTCAACAAAAATCTTTTAGCAAATAAGCAAGAAAAATTACTACTTCAGGATTTCGAGCCTATAATTTTATAATACTCTCATAATGATGAAAGCCTAATTAACTCCGGCGTCTTATTTCATACATAATGGTACCTACGATATTTACGTCTTTACCCTTTAAATACCAGACAAGGTGAGGTCACGGAGAAGTAAACGTCAAGACCCACTGAAGCGTAACAACCATTGATATTCGAGTTCGCTGTTACGACATCGTACGACGGCTGTTCTCCTTGTAAGCCTATGTACGAGGTAGACATTATCAATATATTCTTTAGTGATACTTTAAAGTCAAAAGCTTGTAGGTAATGTCTTTCAGTAACGACGTAAACCGTTAAGTTGACATTAATTTACTGCAAAAAAAGGTTGAATTAAAATATGTTCATGTTTAAAGTGTTTGCAAGCTTTAATAGCACAGATGCGCTAGAAAATCACAATGTCAGTGGAAAAAAGTTTATTCTTACGTTCATATCCCATTTTTTACGTCCTTGTTAGAGTCTACCTGGTAGAGTTTTAAACGGATATTTTGCCTTTCAGGGAGTATTTACTGACCAAATCGCATTAATATAGGTACTGTTATTCCTGTAATCGATAGATGCATTAATTAAAGAACAAAATACATGTAGAATACAAGGCATCAATTCAAGTAATTATTAACAATTACTTGAATTGATGCGACTGCTGAGACAAGAAAATAACGTACCAAGTGACAGCCGTGGGCAACAAAATGCAACAATAGACATTCTGGGAAGTCTGGGAAGCCAGAAGTCGGAAGCTTACAATATGGCTTACTGTAGACCGATTTAGTGAATAACAATTTTTTTAATTCAAAACAGAGAGCCATATTAATAAAGCAAAGTAATTAGACATTTATTTTTGAACCAGGGCTTTTTCAAGTGACTACGTGCTTCCTCAGGAAATCTCCAACTGAAATTTTTGTATACTGTAGTAACAAAATATCAAAAGGCATTTGTTAAAATATTCTTGAAATTTAAATCCAATTTCACATGCTTCAGTAAAACCACACCCTAATTACGATCCACACACAGACCAAAGATACCATCCAACGAGAAATTATACCTACAGTTATGAGGCAATATACATACAAACTCGTACATTCCTAATACATATCAACACCTCCTACGTATAACATCGTAACTGACAAAATGACGAAAATGACATTTTTAGATTTTTTTTTACCTTGTATCATGAACTATCGTTTATCTAATAAAAACAATATTATTTACAATAGAACTCAAGTTATGAAGACTGCATATAATCGTATCTTCATCTATAGCGTAGTAATATATCGTATAGCGCAACTACGATACAGTACGCGGGGAAGGGGATACCTATGAGCCGCGCGAGCCAATGGTAAGTGCCAGTACCGATAGAATACACAGGAGAAGGAAAGTTCGTCGTTGCATTAAAAGAAACGGTTTGATTAATATTATTTAATGGACAAATAAGATAATATAGCTATCAACTATTTCATCATATCTATAGGCCAGTGACACTGATTCCAATTATATCAAAAATCTTCGAGAAAGTCATGCTGAAAAGGCTTCAAGAATTCACGAGAAGTCATGGTCTACTTAAAAATGAGCAATTTGGGTTTAGACAAAATAGTAGCACTTCATTGGCATGTTTAAATTTGATAAAAATTGTCAATCAAGCTATAAATGATGACTTACCAGTCGCGGCGATCTTCCTAGATATGAACAAGGCGTTCGATTTTGTCGACCACAAATTGCTGCTGCACAAATTAGAAAAGTATGGGATAAGAGGAAAAGCAAACGACTGGTTGAGAGACTACCTAATTGCCAGACAACAATGTGTTGCAATCTCTAAAATCCATAACAATGACAAAAAAAATAGTATTTAGAAGTGCCTATCAGAAAAATAATTTTGGAGTGCCCCAAGGCAGTATATTGGGACCATTTTTGTTCCTCATGTACATTAATGATCTCCCAAATAGCGTTTGCCATAAGACAATCTTGTTTGCTGATGACACAATCCTGATTGATGAAAACGCCAACACGTATGAATCAGACATAAATAAAGCAATAGAAAACATAATGCACTGGTTAAATTCTAATAATTTACAAATTAATATTGAAAAGACAAAAATGATTCAATTCCAGACATATAAAAGAAAACCATTGACGTTAAATATTAAATATAATAATACGACGATTTTGGAAGTTGTAAGTACAACATTACTGGGTATAAAGTTGGATCAGAATTGCAACTGGAAATCACATGTAGATTACGTTTGTCACAAACTCGACAAATTTGTTTATGCTTTAAAAAGATTAAGAATCTCAGAATCCACAGAAGCTGCTCTGTGTGCATATCACGGATACGTTTCGTCAGTACTCTCATAATATGGTATCTTACTGTGGGGAAATTCGGTGGATATTATAAAAACGTTCAGAGTACAAAAAAAAATGTGTGCGTTCAATCTGTGGAGCCCAGCATACAGACAGTTGTAAACACTTGTTCAAAAAGTACAATATTTTGCCATTACCTTGTATGTACATTAATGGATTATGCATATTTGTTCAACAACATCCGTAATTTTTTATTAAGATCAAAGATGTAACGAAACGAAATGTAGCTCCTAGAAATAAGCATAAATTATGTTTACCGCAATGCAAGCTAGAATTGTATAAAAGGAACTCGTACATAAATGCCATAAAGGTATATAACAAATAACCCAATGTCTTTAAAGATTTACCTTTGATCAATTTAAAAAAAAAGTTGACGCAATCAACGAAAAAAGGAAAATGTTTTTACGATCTTAATGAATATATGTTATATCGCGGAGAAGAAAATTAGGTAATCAATAATATTGGTATATACCTTATGACTATAAATGTAAATTCAAATGTGGTAATAAAAGCTTTGACATTTAAAATTTAATTGTGGACTAATGTAGTTTTTTTTGTTTATTATTATTATAGACATAAAATAAAAATAATTTCTTTTAACTGACATACATACTATATTAAAATTATTTTTTTATCTTCGAACTGACATACAAATTATAACTTTGTTTAATTAATTAGTATCTCAGTTATAATTTACGAGAGTTCATATTAATTTGTTTTTTTATTAAGATTTTAAAATAATTACTATTAAAATAATATAAGTAATTCATGTTTGTCTACTAAAACAAATATTTGCATACCATATGTAATGATAGAATGTAAACGGGCCATTTTGTATTTAAGATCATACTATGTATAACTACATTCTGGCAAATAAAGGACTTTGACTTTGACTTTGACATCTTGATCGGCTTACAAATGATTGATGCAGTAATTGAACCATTTTAACTAAATTATTCGTTTGATGTACAAAACCAAACATAAATAATTAATAATTTTATAATGAAGTGTGTACCATTAACTCTTTTGTGGTCGTTGTATGAACATGCAAGGTAAGTGGAATGTCTTAAAATATTAGTTACAAATAAACAAAATAATTGTCTGAAATAACATAATACCTACAGTAAAATCTCGTATATAGGACTTACTATATTATACATTGATTTAAGATAATTTTCAACTATCGTAAGTAATGACTTACGATATTTTTCTATGGTCAAATGTAAATTAGTTTTGTGTAAATGGACTTACGACTATTTACGCCGGATTTTGTTAAGCTTTTTATATCTTAAGTTATACTTAAGATATTTTACATCAAAACGAAACATAAGTTAGTATAGTATTCGCTTGCAAAAACCTCAATAAATTGATGAATATTGTTTTTAATCAATATAATATTAATCAATTTATTGAGGTTTTTTCAAGCGAATACTATACTAACTTATGTTTCGTTTCGATGTAAAATATCTTTGTTTTCATAGGTTTATGTTCGCAAAGTACCCTAACACAACATTTATCACTAATTCAGGTGTTGACGTTTTACTAGATCAAACCACCAAATTGTGGATTATACAAGTGCAAAAACAATAAAAAATAAAACTGTTTACAGTCAGTTCGTCGTATACAGACAAGATCACCAACTCTATAAAAGCCAGCACTACACAAGCACTCAAAATATCCCCATACTATCAACGTCGAATCGAAAGTAATCATGAACTGATTCCAATTTTGCCACTTAGTACGTACCTATTTTACCATTTATAAGGCCAAGGTTGGGCGAAAACCTCTCCGGTCCGAATTTGTGTTAAGGCGACAGATAATACGAAATAAGGTATCCGCGAAATGGAGGACGATTATCTTGCGAATGGTCAATAATCCGTTTCATAATTTTACTAGGATTTTCCCTTCTTGCCGTTCTTTATTTTCGCCTTTTACTCTTAAGTAATAAACAGAAAGAAAATATAGTGGTTTGTTTCTTCTCTTGAATGAACAATTAGTTTGGGATTATCCATAGTGCACTAGCGTCTTCGCTGATATATTTTTGCCTCCACTAGCTAAGTTTAAGTAATGCTAATTCATACAGTTTGATAAAGACCGTTGCGGGCTAATCAAGCGTCATTTAAACTTTATTGAAAGCTTCTGCTTATGGTGCATCCAAAACGCAGTTATTTTGTTGCTCAACAAATGCAAACACGGCAACATTCAATAATTTTTATCAACAATCTAAGGAGTTACCTCGAGTGTTACGTTATAGAATGTTGTACTCTAACATTCTAAAATGTTGCTCAACAAAAAGTAACTGCGGTGTGGATGCACTGTTAGAGAAGATAGACTGCTATTGGTATAAAATTATATGCCTACATTTGTCTACTAGGTGTGAGTAAAAAATGTTGCGTCACTTTTTAGTAAATATGATCTGGAATAGTTGTTTAGTTAGTCATTCAATGTAACGACACAAAATTTGGTATGTGTTCTTTCTGTGATTGCCACAACGAGTCGAGCGTTTTATAAGAGCCATAACTGGAATATATGTTTTAAAGTGACTCGTAAGCTAAATTTTACTGGACTTTGTTCAATCAGTTTTTTTGACAGCTAAAGAGCTAAATAGGTACAGAGCTGCTAAGCTGCCCGGACTTATTGCATATTTTTCTCCTGAATCCTGAATCGTCACTTCTCTGATTTATTATTCATGGTCTATTCAATAACTTTAATTCTGATACATAAAGGCAAACTATTTGTCAGTTACAAACACAAAAAGGTACATCATATGTTACTCCTTAGGTGCGCGGTACACGCTCCAGTAAAGTAAACGAAAATGAACTGAGGAGAATACATAAATTGTCAAAAGTAAATAAAAATACTTTGTTATTTATAGTAAACATATATTATAAATTTTACTTCAACACTGGTTAGTAAACTGCATGTGACACCAAATAAATTACATTTGAATTCACACTGGACTCAAAATGATTACGTCACAACTATTATTATTATTTTACAAAGAAAGCCCGTTCCAAAAATTTATTATATTTGAAAATACAGTTTGTAGCAGAATCTTTGTATGCGTTGAAAAACACTATGAAAGAAACGTCAACACGTCCACTCATATGGTTACATTTTGGCGTGCTGAGTTGGTTGCGAAAGAGCATGACGATTAGTGCGAATACAACTATCTGCAACACACATAAATATACATAATTCACAAATGACCTCGCGTTTGAACTCACACTCAAAATAAATTCAAAAATAGGTACGTTCCACCAAGCATTAACGACTTATTTGTTCGCTTCCCACCAAAAGTTTTGAACTCATTTATTATTAAGTTGTTTGCCAATATTGTGGACAAAATAACCGTGCAATAACGAACTCGAGCCCTAGTTTCTATTTATTCTATTTCAGAATGTTTTTTCGCCTCGTGACAAGTTTCACCAAATCACACGATGCCGTTTTATCGCGGAATGTTCCTATGAATACACGTAGGTATGTGGTTTTCTTACAGCGTCGAATTTGGGAAATGTTAGCGAAACACGGACTTTCAACTCAACCGTTCTCACCATTGAACTCCAAACCCATTAAATTCTGTCCAGGCTATGGAAATCGTTGGACATCGTATATTTGAAATACTGCAGTGTGAATGCAACGCCAGCCTTTTAAAGCCTGGAATTTGATTAAATACTACTTACTCATGTACGAAATAGATGCTTTTAAAAATCATGCCCGAAGCAGAGTAACAATTGACATCAATTTAACTTTATATCTTAAGCAATCTCCTTACATTCCACGCTAAAAATGTACAAACAGTAACCCTTGGTAAATTTCCCGATACCTAGATAATTCTAAGCGTCCGGGCTTACGATGCTCGCATTCGGAATGTTGCCCGAATCACACATCGGGTTAATATACATACAAAACATAAATGACGTGCGGTGACGGAACCAATTAGTGGCCGGATAAATATTGATATGGATTTTTATACGTGGCATAAGTTGCTCTTTCGAATCGCGCACTCCAATATGTGACCATTCATGCCTTTCACCTCTCAAGCTGAAAGCTGCGCTCAAAGTAATATGAGAGTATTGTTACCATTCAAACGAAGCATCGAGTATTCTAAACAAATATATTTATATCAATTTCAGAACATTTTTACTTACATTATTGAGAGATAAGCAACTAGAAAATGAAACTTTAAAATGACGTATAATTTACTAACATAAAACAATGAAACTGCAGATGATAAAATATGTCATTTCCAACAAATGCTGAGCAGACTAGAATATAATTTTCACAAAAGCTGTTGGAAACGCCTTGTCCCACTCTGCATTTGTAACAAGACTAATAAGATTAATGGATCCATAGTTTTCATTTTTTATTACACAATATACCAATTAATTAAATCTACATTAGTTACAACGTCAGGTTTCACTGGGCCAACAATTAGAACGTCCGTGCATTTAAAAATATAAATAGCCTATGACTAAACACAGCTACGTTTAGAACAACTAATATAAATCTCTACATAAGGGATAAACCTACTAGTTAACGTCTAATATCACAAATATCTTTGTTTTATACTTAACATTAACACAATAACATGGCGAATACGACTAGAATTAAACAAGGAGAGATTGTATCGACGTTCGAGAATGCTTTGAGTCTGATTTTGTTTTGGACTGGATGTCCGTATTCTTTGGTTTGCATAAGTTCTTTGGGGCAAAGGAGTGTTTCTAGAGGTATATCGATGAGTTTTTTGGCTGTTTTTGTGTATTTTTTTACACGTAGTCGTCGGGTTTATCGTAATCGTCGTAAGTGTCGTCAGCGAGGGTGTTAGTGTCGCTAACACTCTCGTTATCTTCCTGGTAGTTTAAGTGTCGTTCGACGGGATCGGTGACACACGACACTTTTTCAAGGGCGCTCCGGAGTGTGTTGTCTCGCGTCGTGTTGCCTACCGAGTAGATCCATGAGAGCCGTCAATAGGGTATTTGACTAAAAAAATCGAATTAGTCCGTCAGATAGATTTTCAAAAAATATTGGACACGTATATTTTCTTATTTTCTTTACTCATTGCTGCTACGAGCAATTTGTGCTCTGTTCGTTTTTGATTTTGCTCGTAGCAGCAATGAGTTACCTTGAAGAAAACAAACATAATTTGAAACTGAAAACCAGTCTATTGAACATAATTTTACTCAATTCGCAATCAGAGCCATACATTTACGCGTGAACATAAGCTATAGTTTGAATATTGTGCAAATAAAGTATTGAACTTGGGAATTTCATTTGCAACCCCGATCTCACTCACTCACACACTAGTGTTTATTTGACTTGACTGGAAAAGTTCGTTTTTGTTTACCCTACATTTCATTTGGTAACAAATGATTTGTGTTCTTAAGGTTGCATTTTGTGACTCAAACTGCTCTCTAATCAGTAAAAAAAAAGTTAACACTTATTATTAAGTAAACAATTGAAAAATATTTAAAATATGCATTTAATTTTGATACCGACGAGACTTAATATTTGAAAAAAGAAAGGAAATAAATTAAAGGTAAACGTGACATTATTATAGACAGAACGGTCCTAAGCAATTACGTTTTTAATATTGATTTTTAACAAAAAAAATATTTCTGGTCTTGTTTCTTTGTTCTGTATGCCATCTTGAAATTTTATCTCATAAGATACACTAACTATTAAGACAGTGCATATAAAACCTCAAATATTGAAATCCATCGATCAGGGTGCGCCAAAAAAACTTCACAGCTACACTCATAAAACATAAACTTACATTATAAAAAATATTTAATCACCTAGTAATTGTAAGTGGTATGTATGAATATTATGAAAATAGAATAATAATACTAACCTTTGATACTGATAGGCAGGCATTGTTAAATACAAATCGTGAATAATTTAACAGGTATTCAGAGAATCTCATTGTCTATTCCAACTATCATCAGATAATGTTAGTATAATTTATGATGTATGCATGATGTCCGAAATGATTACACTTCTGTTTGGTGATGGGTCTTGTGACACACTGTATATTAAGATAAATAATCGTAGTTCTGTATGTTAACTTGCTGAGCCCACGGTTACACCCGCGTTATTTTACATCTTAGTGCAAGTGCCCAAACTTACACTTGCCTCTCGTCTTATCAATATGTATTTCCGGCGTTTTATCGGTAGTGGCAAACGAGAAAACTGTCCTGCGTTTTATTGACGTTATTATAATGTAAAGTATGGTAGCATACTCTCATATTTATCTTTATGACCTCGTTCGTAAAGCCACGCTGTTTGGAATGCATCGGCTTGAGTGATGCAATGCTATCACCCAGAAGCTTGACGAATGTACTGTATATATATATATTTATATAACCCTAAACTTTCAGATACAAAGATATCTCGTTATCTCTGCTTAGCTTTCGCATATATATGTACAAGTGTGAAGACAGTAAGAGATGTAGGTAGTAATATAAATATAATATTTAATACTCCCATTCGTATCATTAATAGGTACATAACGTCATTATCCTGTCCATTCCGACATTGAGCCGATGTTCGAGCTCCTACGGCTCTTCTGTAGATGTAGTTAGTTTAAGCACTGTTGTGTTTTGTTATTTAATTGCGTCAGGCGCTTTGCCTACGTTATGTGAAAAATGCAAATCATATATCACTCGACATTAAACCCTTGTACCGAACAGTTGATCTTTTAATCCGTCACCTAAAAGTTCTAAGACCTCAAGAATTGTCGAAATTATACCAGTAAAACCTACAGTCCACTACATAAATGGTCCTCCAGATCCAGATAAATATATATTACGACTCAAACGAGCCCAAACTCGACGGCATTGGGTTGTAACGGTCAAATCGCTTCAAATGTGCTTATAAAATTTGAAGAGTTCCTTCGATTTCTCAGGATTCCATGATCAGATCCTAACCTGATGATCATGGGACCAACTAGGAGGTATACCCTTTCAATCAAAATAAGAATATTCGAAATCGGTCCAGGCGTCTTAGAGAAATCGGGGAACATACACAAAAAAAAAGATTGCGTCGAATTGTAAACCTCCTCCTTTTTTTGAAGTCGGTTAAAAAGAAGCGTAGCAGTTACAAGGGCAGACTAACCGTCTTTGGAAACTATTTAGAAACCCTAGATTTATCTAAATTAACCGCTTGTCAGGTAATGGAGCTGCAGTTGCGTGTTGAAAGGTTGGAATCACTGAACGTACACCAATTGAGTCTAATTATTACTCACTATTAGCACAGGCAAAGAATATGTTAAATATGTTTTCTAAGTCAGAACAAGATAATTCTAAATCAGATAACAGTTTCAAACGTCAGTTAGTCAAGTTACCCACTATTAAGTTACCTAAATTTACAGGATCATACGATAACTGGCTTGAGTTTCGTGATACTTACACCAGTCTCATTCATTGCAATGATGATATTGATGAAATTAATACATTTCACTACCTAAGGTCATCACTGGAAGGGACGGCTGTTGTTGTGATACAGTCCATTGAGTTTTCATCTCAGAACTACACTATGGCCTGGGATCTCCTGTGTGAGAGGTTCGACAACAAACGTTTATTAATACAAAACTACATTTCCTCAGTATTCAATGTCGAACCTATCACAAGGGAATCTTCTGCAGCACTTAAGCAATTAATCAATCAAGTTAATAAAAACATTCGAGCTTTGTGTACATTAGGCGAACCCGTTCAAAGTTGGGACACATTATTAATTTATATTATTAGCCGTAAGCTAGATACAAAAACATTCCGAGAATGGGAGGAATGCAAAGGGCTTATTGATAAAAACGAATCTGTTACGTTTGATAAGTTTATCGAATTCCTAAGGAACCGTGTCGACTTGTTAGAAACGTTAGAAGTTTCCCGCTTTTCACACACAAGGAAAGAACACACATAGTAAGAACGTTTCAAACTTAAAAGCTTTGATTTCTACAACGAATAGCACTAATGAGTCTAATTCAAGCGCACAATGTCCTAAGTGTAACGGTAATCATAACCTTAACACAGTTTGTCCACAGTTTTTAGCATTAAGTGTAGCTGAGCGATTGGCACTATTACCGAAATACAGAGTGTGTTATAATTGTTTCTGACGTGGTCACTATCCTAAGCAATGCAAAAGAGCAGGGTGTAAAATCTGCACACGCAAACACCACACACTTATTCATAATGTGAATGTGGATAGCTTACAAAAACGCGGCGTAAACAATACGATCGGTGCGAGTGCGACCGACGCGAACGCGAGCGAAGATGATTGTGCAATCGTAACTAATACCGGTCCCGTAACACTATCAGCTAGTGTCCCTGCGCATAATAATATACCATGTACGACATAATAATATATAATGCGCATAATAATATATAATGTGCCGTGCAGGCAGGTACAACTAGATGTACCGACGAATATTTGTTTAGCCGATCCTTATTTCCACAAACCGGCTTCCATTGATTTAATAATTGGAGTTGAAGTATTTTGGAACTTGTTAGGGTCCGGTAGAATTATGTTAGGGGACAAGAAACCCATACTATGTGAAACTAAGCTTGGTTGGATTGTCAGTGGCTCAATTAACGGCGGCTATAATAATTGTATAGGTACACAATCGTCACCTATGTATTGCAACTTCAACCAACATAGTTCCACACAGTTTAATAACTTAGATGACACCCAAAACCAATTAACGCGTTTCAGGCACCTCACACGAGTGTGCCATAAGTAAGCTAGTTATTCATTAGGAAAGAAACAGTGTGCAGAATAAAAGGAATCATTTAACAATTTACGTGATTCATTCCCTCGTGCTAAGCCTTGTTTTTATAAACGAAGAAACAAGAAACACGTTTATTATCACCATAATCAGTCGTGTATCGAATTTCACAAGCAGTGCGATACGCTAGACAAAAGTTTAGGTTTTGTTAAACCGATGACTTCGCTTTCCAAGAAATGTTGATGTTACCAATAGGAACTACAAAGCGTAGGTATGCTTGCAGCTATCACACGCATCCTTGATTGCCTAGGTTTTAGATTTTTATTACTTACATATCATTTCAATTATATATAATTCGTATAGAAAATGGGAAATGGAAAGGAATGAAAGTGAATGTAAGTAAAACGAAAGTTATGGTTTTTGAAAAGGAGGAATGCGTTACGGCTTGTAATGTTTTGATCGATGGACAGCGATTGGAACAAGTGAATGAGTTTGTTTACTTAGGTACGTTGTTTACAAGAGATGGTAAGAATGAAGAAGATATTGAAAGGAGAGTTAATGCAGGTAATAGTGTGAATGGAGCTCTGAAAGCGTTTATGAACAGTCAAAACGTGTCCAAAAAGGCACGTTTGGCTGTACATAGAGGCGTGTTAGTGCCTACCCTTATGTATGGTAGTGAAAGTTGGGTATGGCAGAAGAGATTTGAAAGTAAAATAAATGCTGTAGAAATGAGAGCACTGAGAAGTATGTGTGGTGTGTCTTTGACCGACAGAGTAAAGAATTGTGTGATACGAGAGTGGTATGGGGTAAAAGAAGATGTAGTGACAAGCATTGAGAAAGGCATGTTAAGATGGTTTGGGCACATGGAGAGGATGGATGACGATAGACTGAGAAAGAAGATATATAAGGCAAGTGTGAATGGAACAGGACAAAGGGAAAGACCTAGGCGGACGTTCTCTGACCAGATTGGAGACATCCTGAAAAAAGGACAAGTCAGAAGTACCCTTAACAGAAGAGCATGCATGAGAAACTTGATGGGAGTGAGTGAAGCAAGTGAGGTATGTCAGGATCGTTGCAAATGGCGTTCCGTAGTCTCTGCCTACCCCTCCGGGAAACAGGCGTGAGTCTATGTATGTATGTATGTAGAAAATAGGACGATCAATTGACTACAGATGACAGCTCATCGTGGTGAAGTATTTTACATACTTTACCAGTTATTTATTACATTGGTATTGTTCGTTTCGTAGTTAGAGATTAATATAAACATTTAAATTACATGAATTTACCTTCTAGCCTACCTAGCCCTCGTAAATAACTTTCTTAACTGAACCTGTAGTTATCCTTAGTTGGTTCAAAATACTCCAAATTAAATTAAATGGATTTGTAGATACGCAATCGTGTCGCTGAATTGACGAGTACAGCACGTAGATCCACACGACCAATGACAATCCTGTTGACTTGAATACGCGAGAAGTAGACTCATCTTCATCATTGCAGATCTTGTATTCGTGGTGGTCTGGTCCATCCCTTTTGCACAAGGATGCAGGTACATGGCCTTACGTATTAGGTAACTCTCAGATGCTATTTCCTGAAATAAAAATAACTAACTTAACTCCATCACATCATCACATTATTAATTTCAGATATTGGTTTATTCATATCAAGCGATATTCAAACATTTTAAGATTATAACATACTTACCTGTTGCTATATATATCCCGCTTTATTGAAAAATGTAGACAGCGTATTGTAGGAGTTTAACCATACGTTTATCACTTTTCTAATAATTAATTGCAAAGAGCTGTAAACGTCATTATTGTACAGTCACAAAGGGAATCTTTCTCTAAGTATCAGTTACTGCTACAAAATAATAAATTATATTTAAAAAATAGACTGTGTGTTAAGATTTTTTTGAAATTATGGTAAAATTATGTGGGTAGGAGGTAGACTGCATCATTTTGAATACAGTTTTGAGAAAACGTATTCAATAACAGTACAATGCACTCATCACTTTATTACGCTTTTATTTCGTCAAGGTCGTGGATGTAGACTGGTGAAAGTCTACATCGTTATTTTTGTTTGTTTCACGACCAAAGCCATTCATTTAACACTAGTGGGTGATTTGACTAGCGCAAATTATTTGCAGGCGTTACTGTGCGTTACGTTATACAGATTTATGTTTAGAAGAGGAAAGCATCTTCATATCCATTCTCATAGTGGAACTGCATTCGTAGGTCACTACAATTAGTTATCAGGTTTTCAAGCGTAATTGCGGCTCCATTAATGAAAGTGCAGCTGGTGACGGAATAGATTTCCATTTTGTACCCTTCTTATGCTCCTCATTTTAGTGGTCTTTGGGAAGCTGGTGTCAAGTTGACCAAACACTATTTAGTCAGAGTGTTGGGCAATTGTTATCTAACTTACCTACGAGGAACTAAGTTCGACAAATTGTTCGAATTGAACGATTATTAAATTCTTGGCCACTGATTTGCTTTCCCGTACCCGGTTCAAGTCGCTTTTCATCAGGAAGACTGTTAAGGACGTTAGCGACTGTTCCACCAACATGCTGGCTAGACATAATGCGTATTCAATAGCTGACGCACCATTTGTGGACCAGATGGAGCAAAGAATCCGTCTCTAAGTTGCAACATCGCGTGAAATGGCACTGCTCCCCAGATACTTTGAGGCTCATCACCTTCGTCATAATCATAGATGACAACCTGCCGCCACTCAATTGGAGATTGAGTGGAATCATGGCTCTTCACCCCGCTCCGACATGGATGGAGTGGTTTGGGTGGCTGATATCTGGACCTCCGGTGGTATCATATGAAGGACATGCAAAATATGTCCACTACTGGAAGATTATGAAGATTATTCCTGTTGAAGGCAAGCCTTCAACGGCCGGGGGCATGTTCGTGCTCCTACGGCTCTTCTGTAGATGTAGTTAGTTTAAGCACTGTTGTCAGGCGCTTTGCCTACGTTATGTGAAAAATGCAAATCATATATCACTCGACATTAAACCCTTGTACCGAACAGTTGATCTTTTAATCCGTCACCTAAAAGTTCTAAGACCTCAAGAATTGTCGAAATTATACCAGTAAAACCTACAGTCCACTACAGCCGAACTAAACCTACGTCTTAGCCGTAAAGCTGTAATTAATAAGTTATTATACATTACAGTAATATTTTACCGTGTGTTGCTTTTACATGTATAAGTGTAGATATGCATTTGCATGAAAATACATGTTTCACTTCTGTATGTCCCCATCTTGGTATACCCTCATTGTGCCTATGTATGAATTTCGTTTAATATTGAGAAATATGTCTACAGTGCTTGTAGGTCAAGCATAGATGGTATTTATGACCGATACATTATTATTAATTAAAATATTAAGTAATAACAAATTCCTCAAAATGTCTGTATCTACCTACTGAAACTTGGATGGGACCAAACGGGAAGTATATTGGTATGTCTTCATCATATATTCATTCAAAAAAATAAATTCTGGAAATCGTTTAATCAATGATGAAGTTCGACGTTACCAAACTTATTTAATCTTACAACCGATTTAAGACCTTCTTTTTTAAGCCGGTTGAAAAGAGGGTATTGGCTATATTTCAACCATCTTTGAGAATGAATAATTGCATTATTATACCGTCTGTTGTATGTAATGTATTGGTAATGTTATCACATAATAATTATGATCAAGTACTCCATCAGAACTTAACACGCCAGTACGTCAACAGTATGCATAGCTCAAAGGAATGTA
The DNA here is from genome assembly GCA_944739405.2 of Euclidia mi. Lineage (NCBI taxonomy): Eukaryota > Metazoa > Arthropoda > Insecta > Lepidoptera > Erebidae > Euclidia > Euclidia mi. Next base: position 43,561,583 of record OX123191.2, on the reverse strand, counting down.
ACTCGAACATCAACGAGTTGCTTTAATAAATTGATTCATTCGACATAAAAAAGTAATTTAACCGGTAAGCTTTTAATACCAAGAGTCGAATGCAATAAGGCATTTAATACAAATAATCTCTCGTCATGGCAGTCGATTAGGATTTCTCGCTCAAACAGCAAACGGTTCATTTCTAAAGTGTCTGTTAATATTGGCGATAAAACTAAATTCCAGTGCTCTCTGCGCAATTTCTTACGTTTTACGGACGCGCCGGTATTGCCGTTGATTATATTTTTAGTAGCCTATATGGCTTGAATTTGTAGCCTGTAACGTTTATGGGAACTCTTTTCGATTTTATAGCAGTTTAAATATTGATTTGAGTAGAGCTTTCGTCCGCGTAGTGCGTAGTTTTGTGAGATATTTATATGTTTCTCATCTTGAGTAAGATAGATACTCTTTTAGGATCTATTGTTTCTTTTTTTGAGTTATCTGTGTACTGTTTCAAATATTGTGCTCCATTAGAAATAGACAGGAGTGCAATTTTACGCATAATTTGCCGAGAAACTAATTAAAAGATTGTGTAAAAAGCTATCTGGGGTCGTCTACATTGTGATAACTTCATAGTTATGAAGTCATCAAACATCAGATATTCTGCTCATTTCAGATATTGTGTAAAGATAACTTTGACTGCATGACAGCTAGCTAAGTATGAATACACCACTTGACATTGAGCCGCGTCAGGGCAAGATAAACATTTTTCATTTTATCTGTTGATTGAATGTTTGTGAAACTCTCGGGGATACTACTCCTATTCACTCAAAACACATGAAGAAATAACAGCAAGAATATAACATAACAAATAAAAAAATCTATTAACGTGGCAACATAATATTCTGACACACTTCCCGAAGAGTGAATGAAGAATGCAATGACCCACTTTGCTATTGGCTTCTGACGTGCGTATATCCTCTGTCTACATGATCCACTATTATTATAAAAGCCTCCCATTCAGACGAGTAATCGGTTCGTTACCGACGCTACAAATGTAATACTCATTTGACTCTCATTACTGCACTCATCAACGCATATGTTGCCGCTTTGTTCACTTTATTATACCAGATATCATGCCGTAAAACACACTAGTACCTGGCTATATAAATAATACAGTACAAATAGTTAACATTATATATTATACATAGTAATAAAGCTACAGTTTATAACAAAACAAAGTGAGAACGTTTACCAAAATAATTATACAGCTAGTTTAATTCTCACTAAACACGTTTATATCATGTAAGTATTATGTGATATAAAACACTGTCATCAAAGTAATGAAAGTAATAATTTTTAAAGACGCACGTAGCGTGTGGTATGCGGGCCCATACAATTGTTTTACGAGACATTTATCGACAACAATGGTGCTTTTCCTACTAGCCTTTCAACACTTATTCTTTCAAGACAATAAAAGCTCTGGTTTTATAACGATTTTTAATGCGGTGTCCGTGTCATAGATCAGTTTTACGTGTGCTTTTAAGAATATTCAGTAGCTTTTAATAGCTCCAGTAAAACGGCTACACTTAAAATGTACTTACACCGTTTAAAAATCGAATTTACAATGCATTCGAAAAATGAGGCCAAAGCTTTAAAACCTTCTTCGTTTAAAATCATTTGTGTTGTTCTTTGTAATTTGAAAAGAGACGTTCTGTTCAAATATTGTGATTCAAAATGGTGGCACGGAAAGTTAATGTATTTTGTGGGAGTATAAAGAAGCCATAGAGTGTATTAAGAGGGAATATTTCCAGCTGACGTCACTCAAAATTCTCACACTCCCGGTATGAATAAAACGGAGATTATAATACGAAGTTTAACCATCATTTCAAAAGTTTCTTACGTCTCGATAAAATAAAATTATTGTGCCAAAGATAAAGCGGAAGATTTACTTTGAAACACGGCTATCAGCATCGAGATTACATTTTAGATTGCTTTCTGCATATTATATATGTAGGTGCTAATGTACGATATATGTGTAGTAAAAGCTGTCCGTTAATGACTTGACTAAATTGTTGTAGGTAGAACGGAGCAAAGAAAATGGTTGTTCTAACATTTTGCCATGTTATTATAATGGTTAATATAAAAAACATTGTGCCAAAAAGTTGTAACGTATAATACAGCGTGTACCTTAAAAAGACCTTAAATATCAACATCATTTTTATGAAAATACATTTGTGACGCTTCGCAAAAGTTTTAATAACTTTATTTCATTATGGTTCATCGTTATGTATTAAATAGTCTAAGATCCGTAGAAGAGCGAACTTCACCGATCTGATAAATGGATGAAAAGTAATTCATACTTATAAAATTTTGCATGTTCAAAAATACATCGCGAATGGGTTGGCAACCTGTAAGGCAAAGATGCATATTTATATATCTATGGCTATAGGTTCCTTAGGTTAGGCCATAGCTTATTACTTTGATTTGACTTCATACGTTATAATCCCTCATTTTTTTATTGATCTTTGGTTATACCAATCATTAAGACGAAATAATCAACGATGTGGAGAGACTGCTATGCAGAGGGTCTCGGGTTCAAATCCAAGCAAGAGTGGCTTTTCGAAGTTATATCGCTAGCTAATCGGTGAAGAAAATATCGTGAGGCAACCTGCTTGTTTGAGACTTCTCCATAATGTTGACAAAATACATATGAGGTATGCACACCCGCACTTGGCCAGCGTGGTGGTCTATAGCCTTACCCTTCGCATAGTGAGATGAGGCCCGTACTCAGCAGTGTGGAAAGTTTATACCTATACAGGCCTGATAATTAATGATTATGAAATGAATCATAAAGACAATAAAATCATTAGTATATAGAAGGATTTAGCCTATTATACAACTCTGGCCAGAGGGTTGGTGCAGTGATGGATTTTGTGTTTTACACCTCTTTCCAACGATACTGTTTGCTTTGTGTATTTCCTTTAGTCGCTTCTTACGACTCCAACAGAATGAAACAGGGAATTGACATTTTGCATCCTACCATCGTATAGTTAACCTTTTAACTATATCATTATTATGTAAAGAATGTACATACAATACAACATAAATCATAGTTCCACTTTCTCTACATATCTGTTGTCTTAAATGACATGTCAACTAGTTCAGGTGTTGAGGAGGTCTGCGACAAATGACGACACCTCGTATACGTAATGTTCTAGATCGAATTACTTGGCGAAGTATGCTGTGAACAGTTCCCTGGAAAACATTCAACCGACTACTTGCGGTCTAGCTTGAATAGCTCTCTATAACAGTGATCATGATCGTGCTACGTTGTTCCGGTTTTTTTTTTCAGAAATTATTTCCATAAATTTCATTATTTAATTATAATATAATCACCATCTCCACATACAAATTTCAAAAATAATCAAATAATATAATAATAAAAAAAAAAACTAATAATCTTAATATATAAAATCCTTGCGTTACTGACTGACTGACAGACACGCTACAGCCGAAACTATTAGGTGTAGGAAGCTGAAATTTGGCATGCATGTTCCTTGGGGACCTTAGGGGTGCACTAAGAAGGGATTTCCCGAAATTCTCACGGGATCGGCCAAAACGGGTAAATTTAAAAAAAATGCAGGAGTAGCTACTGGCGTCCTCTAGTTATAAATGAAATCAATCAAATAAATAATAAAATGTCACAACAATTACATACAATATGCACAAAAAATAGTCAAATCAGTCCAATTTGTAGAATAATAATAATAGATAATAAATCAAAGAGCAATGTCAAAAATTATAAAATAAAATTAAAATAATAAAAAAAAAAGACTGTAAAAATAATTCAAACGCATTTCATATTGTGCAGTCAAATAATGATAATTTAACTACATGCCCATCGTGATTTGCATCCACGTGTGTTGGATCGGACAATCTAATCTATTTGCAACCATCTTCAGAATGCCGTTGCTACTCCCTCTCAAGCGTTCGAGATGGATGCTTGCGGATAATTGCATGATAACCGTCAGTGTGGGCCTCAGCAAACATGAGGGACGCGCTGCAGTCTCTCGGTAATCGCAACAACATTCTGAAGATGTTGTTGTACTGCACACGTAGTACATTGGCGGCCCAACGGTTATGTCTTACCCATAAACCGCACGAGTAAAAAGATTGGCAGAATGCCTTAAACAAAGAGATTTTTACGTCATTTGAGCATCGTGCAAATCTACGGGCAATCATATTCCCTCGGACCGCCTACGCCCTCCGCTCACGCTCCAAATCGGCGACATCCTTCAAGTCGTCTGTCACAATATGCCCCAAATACTTAAAGCTAGTCACCACTTTCAGAATTGCACCATTTAACTTAATCGGTGGCACATGGGGAAGAGTGCTACCAGTACTTTTAAAAATTAGAAGTTCACTTTTGGTGGTGTTGTATTTAAGTCCATGTTCCACCGCATAGGCCTCACATATCGCAATGAGCCTTTGTACTGAACTCACCGACGGGCCCAGCAGTACCATATCGTCTGCGTAACTTATATTATTTAGTCATACCCCATCAATGTGACAACCAGAATGTGTACCACTGAGCTAGCCGATGAGATCGTTTATGTAGAGATTGAACAGCAGAGGAAAGGTTAAAACCCCCTGCCGCACGCCACACTCCATGACATACTCTTCAGAATAAGTACCCGCCCATCTCACTTGGTTTTTTTGGCATAAGTACCAACTTTTCAACAAGGAGGTGACTTCAGCCGGTACACCAGCACCATCCAGTTTGTTCCACAGTTTGGTATACATTATACCGGCGTCTTCCTATCAACGTAGTACCTGACAGCCTGCTTAAGACAAACAATCGCACTTTCGGTAGAAAGCCCAGCCCTAAAACCAAACTGAGCGTCATGCAGTTTAATTTGTCGCACTAAGATGTCATAAAGCAAGCTGTCAAGCACCTTTGCTTGCCAATCACCGTGGCTAGTGAGATGGGCCGGTAGTTATTAATGTCCGACACGTCTCCCAGCTTATGTTTGACTGTGTGAACCACCAAGGTTCGTGTGAGCTCCTCGGGTAAATGACTGTGACAAAGACACAATTTATAAAACATGGAGAGGATGCGCGGCAGATGGACATCGGCGTTTATCGGTTTCAGATGTTCGATGCTGAGACTGTCATGTCCAGGAGATTTACCTTTGCGCATACCACTGATAACTCTTTGCACATCACTTGCCGTAAATTGAACAGTCCTCATGGCAGTCCCAGCACCCATACATCCGCCTGAAGTTGTGTGTCCTTGTGGTGGTCGCATCCTAAAGTGCTCACTAAAGATATTTGCGATCACCTTGTACACACTGTACCCATTTACACTAACAAGGATACTTGGCTTACCACACAGGTTCCCTGTCTGTTTCCAAAACTTTTTGAAGTCCTTACTAGAATAGTGAGAAGCAAGAATGTCCATTTTAATTTGTTCTTGCCTATCTTGGCACCATTTAAGTTTGTTCTTAAACACATTCCTGCTCTCACGCATCTCTAAGTACGTTTGGCATGGTTGGTTTACCGGCTTCCACCCATACCAAAAACCTGCTTCTAGCATCCCTGTGGTAGTGCGAGACATATTTATTCCACCCGGCTATGTAACCACCTCTCCTCTGTGGTCTCTCTCTCTCGCATATGTGACGGACGCGGCCTCCGAAAGAATGGTAACCAGCTGCTTGTACATACTATCTATTAAAGATTTATGTTCAGCCTTGTCACACATGTTATCACAGCACTGTGACATCTCAGCTGGGAAGTCAATATCTCTAAGCATACTATGACATACCTGATGATATCGCCGAATGAGCTCAGCAGAACGTTCTCCCCATACAACATTGTTTTGTATACCTATACAAAACAATGGACAGGTACTGTGTAAGGAAATGACAACTATTACACCTGTAATAGTTGTCATTTCCTTACACAGTACCTGTCCTAAGCTACACTCTACAACGAGTGGGAAATGGTCAGACCAATCGAAAATAATTTATAATTATATTCTTGTGACAGTGAACACCAATCAGAAATCATTACGTCAAAGAGTACGTCTGCCATTCATGTTGTTGACGTTTTAGTAGTAAATACAACTAAAACGTCAAACTTTCTACCTGTCAAATCGAATATAACAAAATAAAAGTGGATACATCAGACCAGACTTCATTCACGGTTTATTTTGTTTTGCACTTTGTGATATCACTCAACCGCCATGATGGTTTACAGCGTTTTCGTGTCAAATTCAAAAAGGTTTTTAAAAAGCCGTATTTAGTATGTTGCTGATCGATTTTTGGAGAAAAATCAGGTATTTCAGTTTAACATCTAATAAAGGAACGAATCAATCGCTAATTACATTTTAGGACACAAGCCTATTGTCTACATTTTCATTTGATGCACCCTCCTGCTGTACTTTTACAATCGTCATATCTTTTGAATGGCATGTTGAATTGAAATAATACAAAATTAAATCCTAGAGGTATTGTTACAGTCTTTTTGAACACAAAATGATTTATTTCACTATTATTTTCATCTAATGAAATCTAATCGATCGTATCAAGCGAATCTCGTCCCGTATTTTTTTCAGCATTATTTTTATTTTGATATATCTTCTTATATACTGTAAACGACAATTTCTATCTACATTAAATACACAACATACCTAGCGAATTTAATTGGATAAGAAATAATAGTGTATTGCTTAAAATAGCTTCAAAAATAACTCATTATATTTTTGCATTTTTTTATTGATAAAAATGGTTACTGGGGATTTTCCTTAGGAGATAGACCCTTAACATCTCAAGACTTTTTTGTAGGTAATAATGAGTACTTTAATAAAATAGTACATTATTTTTACGTATCATTAATAGTTTTAGCAGCACACGCGATGTAAAAGATTTTCTGGAAAATTTTCTTACGCCGTGGTTTACATTATTGACGTTTTTGTAGGGATCCCTAATATTTTCTAGAAAATATAGCCTATGTTACTCAGGGATAATGTCGCATTATAATGGTGCAAGAATTTTTTTTGATCGGTCTAGTACTTTTTTAGTTTATTCGTATCAAACATACAAAAATACAAATCTTTCTTCTTTATTATATTAAATTAATAGTAATAATAGTATAGATACGCGATTGTTTGAATGACACAAAAGCAAATATTTTGCAATGTTAATCTGATAATCTATTTCTCTTTACGGAACCGGTGATATTTGCAAACTGTCTCGAGTTGCTTGATGCTTTGCTACGATCTACCTTGTTTTTTTAAACTGTCTTCGTGCTGAATAAGAGTGGCATGTTTTTACTACTACTAGCCACCGTGCTGCTGTTGTGTCGACGCGCTAGGAGACCTACTGCACATAGTAAGTGTCATTACACTTACTATGTGCAGTAGGTACGAAGATCATGAAATGAACAGTGCTTCGGAGGGCATGACACGTCGTCCGCTTTGGTCTTTTTCTCAGGATGACAATATTTTGGTCATATTCTAAATCTTCGATCGAGCTACTAACTAGCACCAGGGTAATACATACTTTTTTTAAATAATATCTATTATTTAAAAAAAGTATGTATTAAAAAAAAGGATGTAAAGTATAATTATATTTATATCTATACGGACTGGTTTGTCATCTCCAAAGGTTTCAGACAAGGGTGTCCAGCCTCGCCCTGGTTGTTCAACTTATTCATGGATAGCTGCATGAATGAACTGAGAGAAACTGAATGCGGGATTGATATGGTAGGATTGCGTGTTAAGTGCCTGTTGTACGCCGATGATCAAGTCATCCTTGCATCATCGGCGAATGAGTTGCAAGAAATGATTGACTGCATGAATGAGAGCTTTAAAGCTAAATGTATGAAAATTAATGCAAGAAAGACGAAAGTGATGGTGATTGAAAAAGATGAAAGTTTGACTGAGTGTAATATTGCAATTGAAGATGAAAAAGTAGAGCAAGTAAAGAATTTGTATATTTGGGTAGCGTGTTTACAAGAGGCGGAAGATGTGAAGAAGATATTGAAAGGAGAGTGACTGCGGTCAATCATGTAAATGGAGCACTGTATGCCTTTATGAACGGCCAGACTGTGCCAAAAGAGGCGCGATTGGCGGTTCATAATGGAGTGCTTGTCCCCAAGTTGATGTATGGAAGTGAGAGTTGGGTATCGTAGAAAAGACATGAAAGTAGAATTAACGCAGATGAGATGTGATCACTGCGTAGTATGTGTGGAGTGAGACTGATCGATAGAATTCCGAATGTAACTATACGAGAGAACAGTGGTCTAAAAGAAGATGTCGTGACTAGGATTGAGAAAGGAATGCTGAAGTGGTTTGGACACGTGGAGCGAATTAGTGAAGAAAGAATGACGATTCAGATTTATAAGGCAAATGTGTGTGGGCAAGTCGGTCGCGGCAGACCTCGTCGGACATTCCTCGATCAAATTGGGGCCGTCCTAAAAACGGCAAGTTAAGGAGTACCTGAAACCGGCGAGCATGTATGAAAAGAGTAATGAGTGTAGAGGAAGCGCGTGAGGTTTGTAAGGAAAGAAGCAAGTGGCGTTCTGTTGTCTCTGCCTATCCCGACGGGAAAAAGGCGTGAGTATATGTATGTATGTAATATCTATTATTACTTTTTATTTGCCATAAACGTTTTACATAAAGGTTGCGGAGGCCTTCTTTTAAGTGGACACTTTTCTTTTGTTTGAAGACTACAATTGATTGTTTAGAAAGAATTACATAATAGTAATAAAATCCATCACAAAAATCCCAAAACTTCATTTCAACTTCGAAGACGAATAAAAGGCAAACTTTCCACGTTGTCTATTTCAAACAAAATGCTAGCTTAGCATACAATCTGTTATATTAATTCAACACGGCAACATGAGTATGTACAATTTGTAACTTCATATTCTACAGAGATAGCGGTACTAATAATAGTTTCCTCTTAATTAACACGTGTTTGCGGTGCCCGCCAGCCCAGCCGCTTTCCTATATCAGTGTTTTGTTGTAAATAATACTTACATTTTGTATTTGATGTTTGTTTTTACTGGGTATTAAGGAGTAAACGTAGGTAGTATTGTATTATTGTTGGTGGTATTAAAGGAAAATTTCATATCTTAACATAACATACCTTCACGCCTTTTATCTCCGAAGGCATAGGCAGAGGTGTATTACACACCCACACTTCGCCTGTTATGTTTCGTTTCCAATGTAATAGGGGGCGAGCCTATTGCCATTTACCGGGCACATTGTTAAGCGAGAGATATTTTATTTTTTCAAAAGTTAAAGTTAGTAATGAACTGCCGAGACGATGGTCTCGGGTTCAATCCCCAATCACCCCGGGCACACACCTCTGATTTTTCGAACTTATGTGTGTATTAAAAAAATGTTAAAGGAAAATTTACGAAGCAAATAAATTGTATCTTTGCGAAAAGACAGAAAACTCGACATCAAACTCTATACTCAAATCCTTTCATTGACTGTGCTGCTGTGAAGCCAATTAGGAGAGGCTTTTGTCCAGCAGTGGACTTCGAAAAGCTGTAAACTAACTGTAACATGTTACTATTTTTTGTGTTAAGGAGGTTTTTTATTTAGATTATGCGCGCGTTATTACAATATGAATCACCAGCCCTGACGTCGAAATCGATCCCAGATCGATCAGATCCTAGGTACTTGACCACGTCCTATCAGTCGGCAATGTCTCCGCCTATGCAAATTGGCGCGGAATCTGCGGTGTTTGTATTAGGCCAAGTACTCGATATTCGCCACTTTTATTTTCATGTTACGCGTGCGAGTTACGAAGACTATTTAAAACAAAACTGTTGAGTTTGAGTTTCATATTATGCCTGACGTGAGTCTATGTAAGTACTTTTTATGCAGTATGTGTCACACAACGTTTGTTTTACTTTCGTACTATTCATGTTTTTATTACGACGTGGACAGTACTGGGGCATGAAATAAAATCTGTTTTGTTATATGGGTACCATGTGAAAATCTAGTGAAACAATAGCGATATTGCGTCACCGCAAATAGCAATGTTTGTTTACAGACTCCGTGTGAATTGAAAAATAGATTTAAGTAACCATATTATTTTGACCAGTGTGCTGAGTCATGAATGAAATATTTCTTGTCGTATATATGTGATATAACGCTGGTGATTTTATAGATCGCTCGATAGCCCAAATTATTCTTGCCCTGAGATACAAAATTACACAACAAATCTTACATTTTCATAAACACACACTCGCTTCATGAATGTAAATTACGTACCTATAGCACAATTCTAGAAAAACAAGACCGTCGAAATGATACGTATACATTTTTGTTTACTACAGTACTAAACTGATTTTGATGAAATTTTGGTACAATTCACTGCTTCGACAATAATTTCAACAGGATGACTCCCCATAATGACATTCAATGATTTTCATGACACTTAGGACATGAGTGACGAGGCACAAGCGATAGTAACGCACTTAATTTCAAAGAGTCATTGGTGCGGCTGTGGGTCTGAACCCGATACTATCGGCTTTTAAGGGGATCCTGCCTTTTCGCCGAATATTGTTTGGCCGATTATCACTTGCCAACCAACGTTTCGCCTATTTTTCACTTTGACGACTAACGATTGTCAAATTTTTGTATGACAACGTTTCATTTGGTAGAATTATTGTTGAGCTGATTATTGTAATGACAAAAAACGTTTGGGCATTTATCTTTTGTCAAATTATTAGGCCAGACAACTTTTAGACGAATAACGTTTCGTCTGTTCAGGTGATGTTTTGGGAAGTTCACGTGAAATCATAAGGAATCGGTTAGGTTAGGTTAGGTTAGTATGCTGATAAACAATGCACGTCAACTGAAACAATGGCTGGTTAGGTTAGGTTGGAACTGCGACCACAACGCACGAGCCGAGCGAGCGAAGCGAGCGTGCCGCGGCAGCGGCCGGCGAAGTGCCAGAACTAAATCGCTTTTATTTCACTACACTAAATATCCTACATCGGTTAGGTTAGAACTGCGACAACAAAAGGAAACCCAAACGTAAAGTTGGCAACTGTGCGGTTGGGAAATAAAAACAAAATTAAATCACAAGTTGGCAAATGATTATTCTGCGAAATAAAATTCTGCGAAACGTTACTTGGTAAGTGATAATGGTATGAACAATTTTTGGCGAAAAGGCAGAGATCCGCTTTTAAGTCTGTTGGTATCTCCACTAGGCTATCGCTGCTTCAAGTTACAGCTAGCTAAACATGGTAATAATTAAACAATTTTTAAGTCAATTATCATGAAGTGCTATATGGGAATTTAAACTTTCGTGGTCACTATAATTACTTTTTTGAAAATCGTTTTAAATATCGGTTACTCAAAATAAAGGTACGTGGTATATAGAAACGTAAAAAGTAAGTGCTATATGGTGGCATACAGCGTTCATAAAATAGGTACTATTTTTAGTAATCTTGATGTGGCAGATTGTAATTATTTATTAGTAAGATATATTGTCAAATATACATAACATACGGATAAACAGACAATTTTCCTTTCCCAGAGTAAATCAAATACAAAGTAACATGTAACGGACAGTTATTTGTTTTAAATTGGGACGACTCGGGCTCTGAAACAATCTCTTAATGGATATTAGCCGCTGGCTAAACCTAACGAGGCTTGATACTGTAATTTTTTTTTTGTCTGACAGTAAGCTGATTAAGGGATTTGTAATGTTTATTTTTATTTTATAATTTTGATATTATTAGGAAAAAGACAACAGAAACATCAATTTGAAACATTTTAGACGACTGTAAAAACGAAGAACTCAATACATTGCAAGTGTAGTTTACGCCCGGTTTCAATATTATACTAGGGAGACATATCTGACATATTTTGTATGAAGATTGTTTTAAATATGTATCTCTAGTAGCCAAATATTTGAAGGTCAACTTGCGAATGGTTGCTGTTCAGAATTTGCCTAGACACACTGGGAATTGTTTGCAGAGGGCAATGGAAGCGTGATTGTATTCATCCAGTTGTTTTAAGCAAGACAAGAGTCCTAACATATATTAGACTGGGTTTCTCAGTGCTTAGATTTAAACAAATTACAAATCTATTGCCTGTATCTTCACTGATGTCAGGTCTGGAACTAAGTTATATAAAAGCAAACAAGACTAAGGTGGCCACGATAGACTGAATTAATTATCTAATTAGCTGTTCCTCCAAACGATGTCTTCAGGACACGAGGGCACGAGGCACATTGACACAAATTCGCACAATTTGATTTACAAGGTTTGCCGGGGGTCAAAAGCGGCAATTACAAGTATTTACAAGACTATTACACTATACAATTCGCGAAGCTGGTTTTAACCATGTGCTTTTCAAAGGCGATATTTTACGAGACGACAACGTGTTTATTTCTTAAGACAAGAACAAGAGTGATGTGTCATCTCTTAGTGTGACCAGAGTCAAAAAATTACAATAGACAAAATAAAATGTTACTAAACTGATATTCTCGATTTAACTATCATAGACAATATTTCTATTTCAATCATCTACCCGCCCCGGACCAGCCTACCGGTCCGCTAATCGGTTGGTGACAGCGTTGCAACCGCTCTCCTCAGAATCGAACCGTCCACCAAGACCTCAGCAAATCGGGAAACTTCATCAGTCCCAGTTACCAAACGAAGAATGCGCCCCCTGTGCCATCTGAGTGGCGGCAGGTTAGCCTCCTTGATCAAAACGAGGTCTCCAATCTTGGGTGGATCGGTCTTGTTGGTCCACTTAACGCGTTGCTGGAGTATGTGCAAATATTCCAAATTCCAGCGTTTCCAAAAGCTCTGAGTGATCTGGCGTACCAATTCAAAACGCTAGAGATGATTACGTCTCGTATCAATATGGGGGTACTCAGGCAAGGCGACAAGTGGGCAACCAATCAAAAAATGGCCCGACGTAAAAGCTTCCAAATCATCCCGATCTGAGGAGATCGGGCACAATGGCCTAGAGTTCAAAACGGCCTCAATCTTACAAAACACAGTTGCGAGTTCCTCAAATGTTAGGAATGATTCACCAATTGTCCTGCGCAAGTGTGTCTTGGCCGATTTTACAGCGGCCTCAAATATACCACCCCAGTGTGGACAAAACCAATTTATCCCACTTTGGGCAAGCCTATTGCCTATATCAGCCTTTTTGGTTTCAAGGAAATCAACTACGTCCTTCAAATAAAATTTCAAGGAAATCAATATTTCTATTTCAAACAGTTGCATAGGTATCTTATGATTTAAACTACACTGTGCATAGTTTCTGTGTGTCAACGGAATATATTTCATGGACGTAAAGTTCAGTGGTTATCAATATTTAAATGAGTACGTTCAATAGGTACATTATATTGTAGCTATAAAAAGTAAAAATGGCATATTTCAAATTGGAGGTTTTTATGCAACTTCTTATGACACAGTTCGTTATTATAAGACCTGAAATAGCACCCATGTATGGCATTTTCTCGAAAAGTTGTGATCCAAAGTAGCGTCACAAAATCAAGCGCCGTGCAAATGTTGGTGTGAATTTATATTGAACTGTGTTCAGTACACCATGAATTCATATCTGCATGTCAAGTTTTCGATATATCGGACCGGACGTCATAAAATTGTTAGAAAATCTTATTCATCAAGAACTAGCTCTGGATTTTGAACGAACAATAATTGTGATAACATCCTTTCGTACTCGTACGTGTCTAAAATGACATGTCTTTATTAACCTCTTGTATGCCGGAATGCCAGACACAATTAAAAAGCTATTGTGTCTCGCGTAGATCTGCGTTCCGGCATACAAGGGGTTCAGGTATCATCGCAGAGGCTAAAATTACTGAAACTAGAAACATGAAAGGACAATGGCAGATCTCCATACATCAAAATGTCTGATTTTAAATTGAAACGTACAGTAATAAAAAATATATCAAAAAAATCGGAGTAAGTAACAGAGTCTATAAATGATTCTATTTTCACTCGGGAAACCTAGAAAAAAAAGATATCGGTGTTTTAATTTTTAGTTAAGAATGAATGATGTAGGTTCGTTTGAATTATCAAAACGCAGAAGTATTCTGTAGCATCTAAATGTCACAGCCAAAGACAAAAGCAGAGCTGCACATTTTAAATCGATTTTATGTGAAATCGATACAACATTAAAACGAGGCTGTGACGTTTTTATTTGATTTAAAAGTTGTTTTGCTTCAAAAATATTAACTTATCTATATAATGTTGATTAAAGATTAAATAACTGCATTTTAATATTTATATTTTAAACCAAACCAACCCTATAAGGTCGATCGTATCGATTACTTATTTAATAATCGATACGGATTAATGTGAAACGTCTATTCCTGTCACACCATTGTCTATGGCAACAATCAAATAATAAAGTAGGTATCTAGTTCGTAATCAATTGGAATGCTTTTTATCATCATAAAATACTACGGCTTTAATGAGACAAAGTGAAAATATTAAAAATCGTAGAAAGAAATAACAATTTGTTTAGTTCATATGAAGTTTAAGATCGCCACAACAAACCCAGACCAAATTCTGCCATTGTCCTATGGACACTGGGTTCCCTTTATGGAGTGCGCACCGACTAAGGAAGGATGATTCTTTATATTTCTCTCCTAAAGATGTAAAATAGGGCTCGAAATTTGGTTTAAAGGGTAGCACTATGAAATTTAAGCCAACAGCTTTTATTTATTAACTAAACTAATAACTGACTGACCAATAATAAAACAACTTTATACTTAACTAGCTGTCCCGGCGAACCCTGTATCACCTTTTAAAGGTCTTTTTGCTAATTCCCTTTTTTTTTTTTAAACTACTTTTCCAGGAAATTCTGAACGAAGTTACCAAAGCCAATCAAAAAAATTTCAGAGTTTACAAAGGTATACACAAACGAAGATTGAATTTTATATACTTATATGTATAGATAGATGACCCAGCAAAAACCGTCCGCCATCTTCGATTTCCCATTTGCCATCTATGATCACGAAATAGATGTTGTATTTGCATTCCTCATAGCTTAAAACATCGGAGAGGATACCCATATTGACTTTAAATTTTTTTCATCCGCCTTCTTTGATTTCCCATCCGCCATCTTTGATCACGAAATAGATGTTGTATTTGGATTCGCCATCCCTTAAAACATCGGAGACGATAAACATATTGATTTTTTTAAATTTTCCCATCCGCCATCTTTGGTTTCCCATCAGCCATCTTTGATCACGAAATAGATGTTGTATTTGGATTCGCCATCCCTTAAAACATCGGAGACGATAACCATATTGATTTTTTAAAATTTTCCCATCCGCCATCTTTGGTTTCCCATCCGCCATCTTTGATCACGAAATAGATGTTGGATTTGGATTCCCCATCCCTTTAAATATTGGAGACGATTCCCATATCGATTTTTTTTTAAATTTCCCATCCTCCATCTTTGATCACGAAATAGAGGGTGTTTTTGAATTCCCCATTCCTTAAAATATCGGAGACGATACCCATATCGACTTTTAAAAAATCCCGTCCGCCATTTTTGATTTCCTATCCGCCATCTTTGATCACGAAATAGATGTTGTATTTGGATTCTCCATCCCTTAAATCATCAGAGACGATACCCATATTGATTTTTTAAATTTTTCCCATCCGCCATTTTTTATTTCCTGTCCACCATCTTGAATCACAAAACAGATGTTGTATTTGGATTCCCCATCCCTTTTAACATCGCAGACGATACCAATATTGTTTTTTTTTATTTTCCCATCCGCCATCTTTGATTTCCCATCCGCCATCTTTGATCACGAAATAGATGTTGTATTTCGATTGCCCACCCCTATAATATCGAAGGCGATACCCATATTGATTTTGACGTGACAACGTCTTATAATTTGGTTTGCCGGGTGACACTTCAAGAAACTGCGTTACGCTCCGCTCACGTTATGCGCTCACAATGAGAGCGAGTGAGAGGCACGCGTCCCGCCTAAGAGCGAGAGAGACAGACATAAAAAGTGAAAGGCACGCGTCTTTCATCCTTCTTCCTACTATACGAATGAATATTCACATTAAAATTATTTTACCACTCAAAGTCGTTGTCACGTAAAACTTTCGCCCGTATACCGACTTTACAGGCAACCAACAGTTTTTTTTTAAATCGCGTTTTAATACCGCGTCCCTGATGTTTATTTTTTAAAATTTTCTCATCCGCCATCTTTGATTTCCAGTCCGCCATCTTGGATCACTAAATAAATTTCATATTATTAATCAGCGTCCCGAAAATCTCGAAAACGATACCCATATAGATTGTATCCTATTCGTTTAGCCTTTTTTTGCCTTTGACCCAACCCTCCCCCTTCTCGTTTGACGTTTTATTATGTTTGTCTGGACCCTAAAAGTTGTGGCGTAATTTTATATAGCCTACAGCCTTTCGGAATAATTGAGCTATCATAGGCAATAGGCGGGTCCACACAGACCGAGCAGCCTCGCGAGGAAAATGCTTCGCGAGGCTGCTCGGTCTGTGTGGACGTGGCTCGGTCGAGGAAAACGCATGTGCCGCCGCGGCCGAGCTTACCGTGCGCCCGAGCTACCGAATTAGACACGTCCACACAGAGCGCGCAGCCTTGCGAGGAATTGGCGCGCGAGGCTGCGCGCTCTGTGTGGACGTGCCCCGGCCGAGGCAAGCGCGTGTACCGCCGCGGGCGAGCGACCGAGCGGCCGAGCCATCGAGTTCGGTTTTTTGTTTTGCCGCGGTGTGGACGCTGTTTCGTGCCTCGCTCGAACATAGTAATCCCTACTAATAATATAAATTCGAAAGTATGTATGTATGTTGTGCATTTTTTTTATAGACTCACATCTGTATCCCCGAAGGGATAGGCAGAGGTGTAATATTTTTACATCCACATTTCGCCATGAAATGTTTAGGTCCCACATAATAGGGGACGAGCCTATTGCCGTTACTGGGCACATCAGCAGACACGGTACTGCTTCTGAGAATTCAGGAAAACCCAGTAACACTTTTGCCCGACTCGGGAATCGAACCGGGATATCCGGTCAGCAGTCGCATACGCTATCCACTGGTTACTGGACCATGGAAGATACATCCATCATAACATTCTCATCTTTGATGCAATTTATTGTACCAATAATAATCTGTCAGTCTGTGCTTCGGTTGCAGTATTCTTGCCTACAGAAATTAATTTCCTATAATACATTGTATATTTTTTCCATGTCTACCTATTCCACCCTTTAGGTATAACAATAATCGACGACCGGTTGGCAAAGCGGGAGTGTAAGCGACTATAACGCCGAAGGTCGCGGGTTCGATTCCCGCTCATGTCAAACATTTGTGTGCATGATCATGAATGTTTGTCTTGGTCTGGGTGTTTCTATGTATATATTTACAAAAAAAGTAAGTATAAGTAAATTTGTATATTATGGCCCATTATTACCATTGTCTAGTACCCAAAGTAGTTACAGCAATTGGCGTCAGTCAGGCAGCCGGCTAGTAAAAACACATGCCACAACCACATTGCAGTATGACCATTTTCAAGTACTATATATATACATACATACATACATAGACTCACGCCTGTTTCCCCGAAGGGGTAGGCAGAGGCATATTAAACGTCCACTTTTCGCCAGTGTTTTGATCCCACGAAATAGGTGGCGAGCCTATTGCCGCTTATTGGGACATTTTGTTTGCCAGAGCGTCGTCCGTTGATCGGCAGGTGCACCACTTGCAGTTGAGGTTGGCTTGGGACCCTAAGTTCTTGGTGGGAACCCTATGCACACTATATATTTAAACAAAATTTAAAAATAAGAGAGAGTAGAGACCAACGATCTCACATTGATACGTAGACCGATAGATGGCAAATGTACTATTTCACTCTAATTCACAAGTCGACAATTTGATACATGCGCAGTAATACATAATAGATTTTCAACTATATTTTCATGTTCTAAATTCAAACTTTATGACAACTACAATTTTGTTTTTTTCCTACGGTGCCGAGGCTGCCGCGCTCTAGGCCGCGTTCACATTTATCTGATGTAATCTGTCGTGACGGCGTCTGTCGTGTCGCGACAGACAATATCCCGGTCTGCGACAGAGAGGGGGGAGACGGTACAGCGCGAATTAAGAGATTGGACTCAGATAAATTGTAAAAAAAAATACTTTATTTAATTATAACAGCTTAACAGTACATTTAAAATATAAAATAGTAATCGCTAATGTTAGATCTACAAAGGTATTTATAATAAATTAATGCTAAGATGACAATAAGATTATCTAGATAATTTGGTGGGGAGAGATGTACTGACGAAGCTAACATTGTTGGTTTCCGTACAGTTAACTCGCGCGACACAACTCGTCAGACTAATGTGGACGCGCCACTGTCTGTCGTAAAGCGTCAGACGCGCGTATGCAATTGTGCGCAATGGACGACGAACTAATTGACTTCCTTTTTATAATATTATTCTTATACAGTACCTATAGATGAGCTAATTGAATACGAAATAATATAATCCTATGTAAATAATTTATGGATATGATTGGATATCTACTAAATCTGAATCGGATAGTTCATCAAAAACATTGCGAAAGTGTGAACTCTCTCGTGGAGTGTCAAGACAGAACTGATTTAAAATTGCGTCAGATCGCGACAGACGGCGACAGACAAATGTGAATGGTAAGTAATTACGACAGAGACCGTCACGAGAGATCACGTCAGATAAATGTGAACGCAGCTTTATTCTATGGCCTCGCTCGTTCGGGTACCGTCAGCCTCGCGAGGCATTTGCTCGCTCTGTGTGGACCCACCTAATAACATTTTTTTAAATCCGACTGCTAGTTCCTGGGATTAGCCGACATTATCTTTTAGCCTTTTTAGCCTTTTGCCCGGCCCAAAGGGTCAAAGCGTTATGTTATATAGCCTTCCGGAATAACTGGGCTATCGTATACAAAAATATTTTTCAAGATCCGACCGGTAGTTCTTGAGATTAGCGCGTTCAAACAAACCAACAAACTCTTCCGGTTTATTAAATTAGTATAGATAGTAGAGCATCGTAGACTTACTATTCGAGTGTTACTTTTTGAGTGCAAAGATTCAAATTAACTTATAATTATGTAATCCGGCCATAAAGACATAAAGACATATTTATTTCTGCATTTTGGTTGTTTACAACACTTATACATGTCAAAACCCTATTCTAGATGATGCCGGCTTTTCCTAGCTAAATGACTTCTTGAGAAGAAAGGCCGAAACAAACTCAGAGTCATTGTTTTTTTTGTCACTTCAATTTCTTTAGTCTTTTCTTCATCTTTTAAAGTCCATACAAAAAAAGGGTTTAGTATGCAAGTACAATGCAGGAAATTATCTGACGCTTTTGACTGACTCGGCCCACTGATGGCTCGCATTCAACAGCAATTGTACGGCTCAACCTTAATTGAGGGAGCCAGCACGATCTGTATCACTATGCCTCCACGCCATCAGAAGGTGTATGCATAAGCATGTCAGCCTAAGCCATCAGACAGGTTGCCACAACTATTTGTTTATATGTTTAATAATGCCCACATCGTACTCACAACTTTACATGCTAATACACAGTAAAATACATGTTGCAAACAATAAGTAAAAATAATAAAAATTTTAACAATGAAATGTCATATATTTAAAATGTCAGAAAATATTATTGAATGTCAATTTATGAATAATAATATATTACTTAAGTAATTTTAAATGTCAAAAGAAAATAAATAAAATAGCAATGTCAAATCAAACAATGTCAAAACAAAATAAATAAAATTATCATGTCACTAATTTCAAAATGTCAAAATTCATAATTTTTAAACTCAATTCCAGGCATTTTTGTCTGCTAAATAATCTTTAACTGTGTAATAAGCTTTTGAACACAAGCTCTGTTTAATAAATACTTTGAATTTATTAATACTTAGTTCCTGAATATTGCCTGAAATTTTGTTGTAAAAACGTATGCTTTGACACTTGTATGAGTTACTTATTTTTTGTAGTCTAGTTGTCTAGATTTCGTGTATTTAAATTATAAATGTCGCTGAATTTAGAAAACATATTTATATTTTTCCTGACATATAACAAGTTCTTATAAATGTATTGAGATGCAACAGTCATTATCTTAATTTCTTTAAATTTGTCCCTCAGTGAATGCCTTGAACCGAGACACCGCTTCTGCAGTACAAACACAGTTTGAATGTCAGCTGCGTTGCCCCATAATAAAATGCCATATGACATTATGCTGTGGAAATAACTAAAATATACTAATCTTGCCGTATCTATATCAGTTAACTGACGAATTTTGTAAACCGCGTATGCTGCAGAGCTAAGTCTATTCGACAACTGACCTATATGTGGGCCCCACTGTAGCTTAGAATCTAAGGTTATGCCTAAGAATACGGTGTTATGTATAAGATTCAACTCTTCTCCATTCAAACATATGTTAGGTTTTACTTGTTTTACATTCGGTCTTGAAAATCGTATACATTTTGTTTTTCTTTCATTTAACAGTAAATTGTTAGCTGTAAACCATTTAACTACTTTAGAGAGAGCGTTATTTACATCGTCATTATTTGATTGTTGTCGTCTTAGTTTAAAAATAAGTGATGTATCATCAGCAAATAACACTATCTCTTCATTATTTTGCATAATGTATGGCAAATCATTAATATATACAAGGAAAAGGAATGGACCAAGAATTGAACCTTGCGGCACTTCCATTGTGACCACTGAACCCATAGAAACTTTTCCATTTACCTCAACTCTCTGTATCCTATTACTCAAATATGATGTTAGGAGATCCAAAGCAGTGTTCTTAACTACATATCAATGTAATTTCCTGATCAATATTTCATGAAACACGCAATCAAAAGCCCTAGATAAGTCACAAAAGACTCCCAGAGCATCATGCGACTCCTCCCAGGCATCAAAAATACTATCTAAAAGCTCAACTCCAGCATCGGTAGTTGAGCGACCCCTAGTAAAACCAAATTGTTTTTCATGTAACAGCTTATTGTTATTAAAATGAATTTGAAGCTGACCTAGAATTAATTTTTCAAAAATTTTACTAAACGTGGGTAGCACAGATATTGGCCTATAATTTGTGGGGTCAGATGTGCTACCTGATTTAAATAACGGAATTACTTTACTACTTTTCATTTGATCAGGAAACACACCACAGTCAATGCATCTATTGAAAATCATTGCCAGTTCCGGTGCTACTGTGTTGATTATAGATTTCGTAATCACAACAGAATTGCCCCAAAGATCACTAGTCTTCTTCAAAATAAGGGTATTAAAAGTTTTTACAATATCACTGTCAGTGACATAACTAAAACTAAATTCAATGTTACACCTATTGACATTTTGTTTCAATAGAGATTCGGCGTCATTAGGGGACGAGTTGAGGGATTTAGTGGTTGAGACTGGAATGTCTGTGAAGAAGTTTTCAAATGCTGTGGCAACCTCAAAATCTGACTTTAATATCTTTTTATTTAATTGAAGTGTGTAATCGTTACTTTTAATCTTGACCCTTCCAGTCTCATTGTTTATAATATCCCACGTTGCTTTTATTTTACTGTCACTATTTTTAATTTTTGATTTTAAATAAAGTGTCTTAGCTTCACGACAAATCTTTTTAAACAACTTGGAATAATTTCTTACATATTGACAAAATTGTTCATCATTTTTATTAATTACTTTCTGTTCATATAATTCGTAAAGCTTATTTCTACTTTTATAAATTCCAGTGGTTGCCCATTCACTGAAGGATGTAGTATCAGCAACTGAGATCCTCTTAGGGACAAAGATAGAATTGAATATAGTACAATACATGTCAAAGAAAGAATTGTAAAACTTATTAGGATCGTTATTATAGCATAAGTATGGTAATGTACTTGTGAGTTTATCCTTAAGTCCCTCCAGACGACGCAAAGTTTTTGGCACCACACTCAATTCCTTTCTACCTACTTTTTTAGACTGCATAGCAAATGTTATAGATTGTCCACAATGATCTGATGTTAATTTGTTATTTATTTGTTTTCTAACTGGTACAATATCTGTTAATATATTGTCTATACAAGTAGATGTCGTGGAAGTTATCCTGGTGGGTTCCAAAAATAAGCATGCAAGATTATATGACTTGAACAAATTCTTAATTATGTGGCAATTCAGGGAATCTTCTAGTAAATTAATATTAAAATCGCCACCTACTATTATAGATTTATTTTGTTGGCATAGCTTCCGTAACACATCATCCATGACACTTTCAAAGTTATCATAGCAGGATGATAGTGGCCTATACACACTCAAAACAAGAAGTTGGTCCAACTCCACACAGGCTATTTCAACTGTCCGTTCAACAGAGAAACTAACAATGTCACTACGATTCTTAAATTTAAGCAGCTTGTTAACTAAAATCAACGATCCACCATGTATTGCATTTTGTCTGCTGAACGAACTACCAACTAGATGGTTATTAAAATTGCACATGAACTGGTGATAATCCACAAAATATCGACGCATTCACCGTTCATGAACAACTCCATTTCTAAATCTTTATTTGACATACCTTGTATATTTTGATGTACCAGTTTTAATACTTGTGAATTTCTAATTGAATTATTAGTTGGATTGGGCTTATTCGTACATACCAGCCCATTATTAATGAAAGTGTCATTGCAAGAGGTATTCTCTATTGTCGAATTATTTAATTTAAATTAATAGAAATGTCAGACTGTGTAGCCAAAATACTGGCTGAATCATTAAACTACTTATGCCAGATAGTATTTATTAAAAGAAAGAGCTAAGAATTTAGGTGGCAGGTACAGGTTACTACTTTTCTAATACAGTAAGTAAGAAACTTAAATATGAGTGTGAATTTCATCAACCGATCATTATGTTATTTTATATTATCAAGGCCACAGAAAGGGATATTTAAGGGATACCGATTTCCACGCGGGCGGAGCCGCGGGCACAGCTAGTACCTAATATTAGTAGGGATTAGCCAAGGCTGTTACAATAATTATTATTAGTTTAATTTACTTAATTAACCTTAAAACCGAACGAATTAATAAAAATGCATCATAATTATGTCAATGTATAATGTGTGACAGAACTGACAGATATAGCACATGCGTAGCAACTCAATTATTACAGCGCATGCGTTATTACTGTCAATAGGTAGGAGGTTTGTCCCTACAAACTTTGACCCTCTCTAAAATCCCTCCCAGATATTTTTTTTCATTTTATTTTATCCTATGTGTTTTTCCTGGTTCTGAGCTACCTCCCCACCAATTTTCAGCCAAATCGGTTCGGCCGTTCTTGAGTTATAAATAGTGTAACTAACACGACTTTCTTTTATATATCTATATATATAAAAGAAAGTCGTGTTAGTTAGACTATCTATATATTCAAGCACATATTTACAAATCACGGTTACCGGATGAATGGGTATAACATCATCCAACATTTTGACTATTATATTTTAAGTATGTAAATAAAAAAAATGTCTTTATATTCACTTAATTGATACCTACTATTTTGTTGTTACAGAAGAGAAGGTCACCGTTACCGAGACCGCCGGGGCGAACGGCTACATTCCTACCAAAGTATCCATCACAATTACTGCAAACCCTATGCACTCTGAGGTACGTAACTACGTACAATCTATTATGATAAAAAATGTCATTGGGAAATTAAATTATTTCTAGAATTTAATAATGAAACCTTTTACGTGTGATTTTTTATGTGAAATACATTACACAGCGTGTTTTGTTGTTTAATAAATAATATTTGGATCCAGATATCCAGACACACTGAACATGTTTTACACAATATACTACGATGATAATATGCTTTCTATGATGCATGAGTCTTTATTAAAAAACCAGCCTTGAAAAACAAATGACGTCTGTGCTGTAAAGAATAAAATTATTGGAGACATCGTGGTTTGAATGCAGTAGCGGAATATTAAAATATAGATTTTTGCCCTCTAGCCCGGCGTCGTAGGGGTAGAAATTCGTTACATGGATGTCAGGGATGGGTCATAATTACCTTTTTTTAATCCAGTATCCTGCAATATTTCGAAAAAAACCTTTTTTTTTCTAATAATTCTATTGAAACTTGTGTAATTAAATAAAATATCATTTTATTTGTACATACAGATATTGTGTAGTTAGTTTACTTAATTATTAAATATTTCACTTTAAAAAGTTCACAAAAATAGCCTTCTCTAGCTTAATCCCAATAAACACATATTTTTTATATACATACATACAGACATACATAGACTCACGCCTGTTTCCCAGAAGGGGTAGGCAGAGGCATATTAAACGCCCACTTTTCGCCAGTGTTTTGATCCCACGTAATAGGTGGCGAGCCTATTGCCGCTTATCGGGATATTTTGTTTGCCAGAGCCTCGTCCGTTGATCGGCAGATGCATTACTTGCAGGTGAGGTTGGCTTGGGACCCTAAGTTCTTGGTGGGAACCCTATTAATTTATATGTCACTTATAGGAACTTAACAAAAGAATCTTTGAAAAAAAAACATAACAAAAATTAATTGGAACCATCAACATGAACACATTCGGACCTAAAGTTATGAAATTTTCGGGGCAAATATGTTTGTGGCAACAATGGCACGTATGGTTAGTCTTTCGGTCTTTTTTGATGGGACATACCTGGCACCTTCTACGAACATTGGGTCGCTTTGGTGGAGGGTTTTTGACGATTCGTCACTATCTGATTGGTCTGATGCATCTTGTTCTGTGTCACTGGCCCAACTACGCTCACTGACATGGTCTCCTTCTTCATCAGACGACACCTTTTCAAATGGTGATCCATCCGAGGCAGATTCTTGGAGGGCTGCCAATATACGTTTGCAGTGTCTATCTTCTTGGTCCAACTAAACATGTTCAAAATATATAAAATTATTAATAATAACTAAAAAAGGAAGACAATAATAAGCGGAAATATGGCCAAAATAGTTACGTTGACTACAGGGATGGGTCATATTTACCTTTTTCAACTTGCCGCACGTCCAACTCACAGCATATCCGCCGTCCGTCTAAGTTCAAGTTAACAACGCGTCAAACCAGTCAACACCTCTAGCTAGAGGTGTTGACTGGTTTGTTAAAATTACAAGCAATTTTTAAAACGCCGGGTCATTATGACCCATCCCCCACGACAGGCTAAGGAGGCGATGCAGGGATAGAAATGTCGTTTCTACACAATAACAACACTGGCAACAACGACGATACTAATGTATCATTCAAGGAAAAACGGGCCAACCCCGCGACAGTACGTGTGAAGATAAAGAGTTTATATAGATAGGAATCAACCAATCTATACCTGTGTTGCATTCAATTAAACACCTACCATTTTGGTAGAATAAATTGTTGAAAATGTGATATCATTATTATCGCCATATCAAAGTGTACGGACTTTTGACAGTACAAAATTATATATTTATAATATTTACTTAGTGTAGTTATTGTGATTATGTAGAATCAAATATTAAAGCAATGACGATTCCGATGTAATGACGAAATGAATTTCGATTTGTATGTCTCTTTGTCGAAAGAATTATTGTTATATGAGTAATTGTTTGTCAAATAACGATAAGTATTTCGACGGTTTTTTGTTAACCCTAGAATACTAATCATTGCCTGAGAGGCCACGTTCAGTTGATTTTTTAAGAATATTTTTAAATTACGTCTATGTATAGCGGCGTGCGTTCATGCCAATATAGTGCACCCCGCAACACGGTGGAAAGTGATCATGGGTTCAGCGGGGAATCATCAGGTATCGAGTTATTGACCTCACGTTCGCCTGGGAGGCAATCATTAGTATTAACGGTAAGCTTTTTACAAATGTCGTTTTTTAGTTTTTTGTAATTATCTCTTTATTTATTATTATTATATTTTTTATTTCTAAGGTTGTGAAGGCATTGAAACAATGACAGCTAAATAGCTTTTCAGCGTAACGTCACTTAAATTAAATACTTTGAATAGGGGATACGGTTAGTTTGACTTTGTCTTACTTATTATACTGACATCTTATGCGCTTATTTACTGTAATCCTTTCAAAGTATTTATAAGAGTCAACGAAGTATGAATGTTACTTTAACTACGATATTGACCTAGTATTATAAATTTTATGCATATAGGGTATAAGGTCGTGCGCAGCCTTTGATAACATTAAAATGGAAAACATTATTCTAATGTGAAACTACAAAGACTACTGCGACAACCCAAATATGTATAGTCTTTGATATCGCTGGCTTAAGATATACAATACTTTCATATGTAAAATCTATGTGCTCGTTTACACTCATTGAAAGGGGTTTTGACCTGTATATGTATATATTCAAAATATATATATTCAAAATATTTGAATATATATATTTTGAATATATACAATTGACTGATTACTTTGGAACCAAAAATCTCATAGCAACATCTCTGTTTGACTTCAGGGCCGGTTTTTCAACTACTGACGCAGTACATGACCTAACTGATCATGCAGTGCGTAACCTCGATGAGAAGGAAAAAGTATTGGCAGTGTTTCTTGTTTTGAAAAAAGCTTTTGACACAGTCTCTGTCCCACTCCTACTGAACATGTTGGAAGGCCTGGGTATTCGCAATACACAACATAAGCTGTTTACCGACTACCTAATAGGTAGACAACAATGAGTAAGAGTCGGAGAGGTTACCAGCGATGACCTACCGATTGCATTTGGCGTGCCGCAAGGTAGCGTGCTCGGCCCTACGCTCTTTCTAGCCTAAATCAATGCCTTGTGTAGCATACAACTGCAAAATGGCAAAATTGTAACCCTTGCTGATGATACTGCACTCATATTTCATGGTAGAACTTGGGATGACACAAACGCTATTGCACAAACTGGTCTTAACACAGTGAATTCATGGCTCAAGAACTATGACTGACACTCAGTACTGCTAAAACTATAATAATAATAAGCTTTGTTCATAATATTAACAAATTTGTTCACATATAAATACATCTGCCAAACTGTAAAACAGTTTGTTGGCAGCTCTAGCTCCCGTTTAATAATTAAGGTGATTTAACAAACTTGCAGCCTATTATTACAAATTAAAACTAAACCTATTTTACCCTCCACCAATATACATATGTAGTAGGATTACAAAAGATCATACATTGGCATTACAATTTAATATATCAATTCCCAATATTATTTACAAAATTTTGTAGAAGATACATTTTTAATCGTCTTTTAAATAACCCTTTTGTTACTCCTAATTTAGTTTTGCTCATTGAAATTTCATTTTAAATTTTTGGCACTAAATATTTTCTACTTCTTTCACCGAAATAATTACTAAAGGTAGGCACTTCTAGAAATTTGTCCCTTCTGTTTGTCCCATTGCTATTTATGCATGTTTATGTATAAACACAAACAAATAGCAATAGGACAAACAGAAGGGACATATACATACCTATCACGTAAACTTATACCCAGTCCACTTGTCTAGATAACCACTACATCATAGCCTACTCATGCTTACCAAAGGAGTCCTGCATATGTGACCGCTTAGTACGTGCCACACACGTTAAATACTTAGGTGTAATAATCGACACCTTCCTAAGTTTCAAGCACTACATTGATTTGCTCTCATCAAGAGTACGCAAGTTAATGTATGTATTTAAAAATTTA
Source organism: Euclidia mi (assembly GCA_944739405.2). Taxonomy (NCBI): domain Eukaryota; kingdom Metazoa; phylum Arthropoda; class Insecta; order Lepidoptera; family Erebidae; genus Euclidia; species Euclidia mi. The sequence goes on along the minus strand of OX123191.2, from coordinate 43,533,864 downwards.
CGCCAGTGTGCAGATAAAGCAGTCATAAAATTAGTGTATACATCTTTATGCCAATCAGTGCTAATGTGCTGCATATAAGTATAGGGCGGTGCTTGCAAAGTGAGTCTGATAAAGATGGAAAGAGCACAAAAGGCAGTCCTCAAGGTCAGTATCTCCTTGCTACACGAGATCTTTACCAACTTTCAGACGTCCTGTTCTGTGCGCCAACTGTATATCCTAAGCGCTATTCTAAAGCAGCGCTCCCTGCTTCCGTTTGACTCGTCCCAATTAACCAAGCGTCGGGTACATAAAGTTTGTTCGTCACTAGACAACCAATGGTCCACATCGTTCTTTACAAGGTTATTTGGTTTTTTAGGAGGATATTTATACAACAAAGTAAATAAGGAGTTATCCATTTAATCTCTTACAAAATATCGCTGTAAAGAAAGGGTTTCAGACACACGCGTATACTCACACATATTATATATTTACCTTTATTTTTATTAGATTAATATTTGCACATACCTCACCAGATACCAGTCTCTCGAACAGACGTCACTTGTATTGTAATTTACATTTTAGGCATCTGATTGTAATGATAAATTCTGTGTGAGAGAGCAAAATAAATGAATGCTGTATTATTTATTTATTTATTGTAAACGCTGAGTTCCAACACTCAAATATAGACTCACGCCTGTATCCTCGAAGGGGTATGCAGAGGTGTAATGTTACACCCACATTTTGCCATGAATTTTTCTGTCCCACGTAATAGAGGGTGAGCCTATTGCCGTTACCGGGCACATCACCAGACTCTGGGCTGCTACTGGGAATTCGGAAAAACGCAGTAACACTTTTGCCAAACCCGGGAATCGAACCCGGGACCTCTGAATAGCAGACGCATACGCTATCCACTGTACCACGCAAAGTCGCCAAGAAAGTTGAACTGTCTTGGAAACCGCGTTGAATTTAATCAGAAGTATATTAGAGTAGTTGGAAAAATAACTATTATTCTTTCCTCCTTAGCAATAAGGAAAGATGAAGATTTATAAATTATGTAAAGACGAGACGCGACCTATAACGTCTTATGTGTTTGTGCAAGGAGAGGGCAGCTATTCAAGCTACTAGTTTGTGCTCACCATGTCTTTAATGGTAAAAATGGGTAAAGGTAATCACTCAGTACAAAACCAGTAGTATCCACGAATTATAAAACCATTGTACAGTTCAGGAGCAGTGGCTTCCTTACTAAAACTTTTACCCACAATTATCCTATTAACAGGAGAAAAGTAAGTGAAATCAACATGACCATATTCAAATAGAGCGCAAACGATAAAGATTTTCCATTAGAATGGTATTATTTTCCGGAAAATTTTCCATTTTCTCACGTCATGTTTTTTAAAACACCGTTGATTTATGCTAAAGTTATTCATGGCAATTAGCCCTGGAAGCTAATTTCCATTAGCGTGGCTATTGTTGTTTGGTAAAATTGTATTCCGTACTACAGTTGTGGGTAAACAGTAAACCAACTCGAGAGATAAGTTTATTTTAAATAAATTGCTTGGATTACCCGTTTCGTGAGGATTTCTTGAAATAAATACCAATTTCATAACTCAATTCAAAATTCGTCTGTATATTTTTAATTGAGGTTTGAACAACATTTGAATATGTTTTTGTATTCCAAATTAGACTGTATCTTGGATGTATTTGATTCTTCTACTTGTGTTGGTTTAATGTTGCGTAATAACGCTTCTGTAGAAACATTGTATTTACATAATAAAGTATTATTCAGTACTTTGATGAAGGTCAACAGTCAGCCAGGTGTACGTAATGTTCATATTATATGATTACCCTGTAGACGATTAAATGGCCCGGAGCGTTCTTTTTGCTAACCCACTTCTAAAAAGTGGGAGATACTCATTTCAACTGTATGGATTCTTTTTACTTTACTATTCACAGACTTTTCATACACTGAAAAGACCGTCCAAGGCATCAGTAAACTTCAAGCAAACTCATGCAAGGCCTGAAGCCTGGGGTCCACCTTAGTCTTTAATGAAAAAAAAAGCGTTTGCTCAGAACGACTGAATGTCTGACTTCCGCAATTCAAAGCGACAACGATATTCCGTGGCTTAGAACAGTGTCCACGGTGTACTGACTCCCCATATCAACTGTCAAAGAACTTCATGACTGCTGGGACTGATGTTGTATTTACTGATTTTATGACTGGTTTAGATGCACTAATTACATCACATAACAACATCATCATCATCACTAATACCAAACACAATTAACAAGCTTGTAATGATAATGATATACCACAAGCTATCAATCGATCAACCAGATATTAGTTGACATAAACCCATAAAATAAGAATTTGTTTATTAAGTATTAAAATATATTAAAATTAAAAATACTTGACAGGCGGTTATTCACGCGCTACCTAGTTAAGTACTCTATACAGATCATTTACAGGTCGGGTGTGTATTCTGCTTTTAAGTTTATATTTAGATGAAATTAATATTAAAAGTAAATTCAATTTGCCAGTCGAATGTACTGCTTCGTTTATTTAAGTAATTTTTTCCTCAGCGGAATGATAAAGTTTGTGTTTGCTACGATTATGCTACAGTTGCTCCCCCTCTACGACGTAGCCGCGTAGCGGTTCACGAGCGCGTTAGGCCGCGCGCACTATGGATACGTTTTCGTACGAATTTTACACAACATAGAAAACCAATCACATCAAATAATTATACAGCCGTCTGAAAAATCTAACAACATCTTTTCTCATCATCATCATCAGCCCTTTATACTGTCCCACTGCTGGGCACGGGCCTATTCTCTCTATGAGAAGGGTAAGGCCACAAAGCTGGCCAAGTGCGGGTTGGCAGACTTCACATGTCTTTCGAGAACATTATTGAAAACTCTCAGACATGCATGTTTCCTCACGATGTTTTCCTTCACCGATAAGCAAGCGATAGTTAACAATTTAATACGCACTTAACTTTGAAAAGTCATTGGTGTGTAGCGTGGATTCGAACCTGAGACCCTCTGCGTAGCAGTCTGTCAGTTTCTCCACTCAACTATTGCTGCCCAACAGTTATATCTTTTGTTATAGCTTTTCTCAACAATTATAAAAATATAGGCTACACTGGATTTATTGAAATAGGTACTTGGCAACTTTAAGACCCTTTATTTAAAAAATATGTGTGTTATTTATTACTGCACATTTATATAAGATTTCCATGCAAGATACTAAAACCTTTAGCAAGATACGCAGAACGATACCAACAAATTGAAACATTTATTTATCACAGTTTGAAAATAGCTATCATTAAGTTTTTGAATATAAGGTTTTAACTAGGATGAATAGCTTCGCACCGTTTGCCTCGCATTTGTGTGCAAAATACAAACATAAAATACGATTAATGTCTCGTTCGGTGTCGTGTCGTTTGGGAATAGCTAGTACGTATTAGTTAAATTGTTGATTTCATCTGCTGGTGGATTGATCGCTGTGGGATATGTTCCCTTGTCTGATTTGAATACATCTTTGTTTGGTAATTTCGTTAATGGTGGGACTTGCTTGAATTAAGTTGCTTTTTTGCACTTCATAATGGGTGGCTGTTGATTTGTCGTTGATCGACAGTAAAAGAGCTAAAAAATATTAGAAGTTTTATACAAAGGCAAATTATATTGGCCCCAAACGGCTTCACTAGCTGTTAAGGGATGATCAAAGATTGAAACATAATGTATATCACATTTATTTTCAAATAATTGCTCGATTGAGACCTGCTTCACAATGTTTTTGTAGGACTGTGAATAATTCGTCAAAACCTAAAAGAATAGTTTTTGTATTTAATAAACAAACACAATTTTTATATAATTTTATCAATATATTTTTTATAACAGAAGTATAACATTTGATAGTGGATCTCCATCGTGTTGTGTGAGTTGGGAAAGTAAATCACATTAGTTAAAGTGGTGATTGCATCTACCGATATGTATCGATAACATTCTGATTATTGTCCGACTCTCTGTGATTTTACAGACATGTGCATTCTTTGTAAGGAATTTCGTTAATGTTTTTCCTTTCGATTACTTGGATATGATTTATTTTTAAGAGCATTTATTCGTCACGGCATTTCATACAAATTTTGAAGTTCAGTATTTTATAAACTAATGAACCAATATCAATAAAACAAGGTACTTATATAAAAGGTGCCATGTTTAAGAGAATGAACTCTATGGCACACGGTTGGCACAAAAACAATTACTAAACAATAAAATTATGAGCTAATTTGCGTTCAGAAGAAAAGGTTAGTTTGGATATTATTACGAGCTGGATCGCATAGTAATATCCATGTTATGGATCTATGTCGTGTAACTATTGAAAATAAAGGTAAAAATACCGTGACTATTATTGTCATCTTGCTAGTACGGCTGGTTTAACAGATGCCGAAACGTTGCGAAGTATCCTTACTTTAAGCGTCGCGAGAAATATAAGATGTTTACCGCCATCATTCTGTCGATGCAAATGAAAAATATCAAATGTCAAAGCAATCTAAAGAGTGGCTTTGATTTTTGTGGTTTTGCTTCAGGCACTGCCATCGTCCAACATAGGTACCATGTTGGACGATACGACTTTCCGTATTGCTTCTTGCCTTCGTTTAGGTGCGCAATGTGTCTCTCCGCATCGTTGTCACTGTGGAGAGGCTGTCGACAGCCTTGGTCATCATGGTCTGTCATGCTGCAGGAGCGCAGGTCGTATTTCACGACACGCCAACCTTAATGACATACTTCGCCGGGCTCTTGTCACCGCTGGCGTTCCAGCCCAACTTGAACCTCAGGGCTTGGCACGCGACGATGGCAAAAGACCAGACGGTATGTCTTTACTGCCGTGGAAACTGGGTAGGCCTTTGGTGTGGGACGCAACTTGTGTCGACACCCTTGCGCCATCTCATCTTCTTAGCACAGCGGGTTGTGCGGGCGCTGCTGCAGCTACAGCGGAGACTCTCAAACGGCGCAAATACATAAATCTAATAGGAGATTGTGTATTTGAGCCGTTTGGAGTCGAAACGTTGGGACCATGGGGTCCAAGTGCGCGATCTCTTTTTAGAGATCTCTCAAAGAGACTGGTCGACGCCTCGCGTGACCAGAAGGCTGGCCTGTATTTGGCGCAAAAGATCAGCATTGCCATACAACGTGGCAATGCTGCCCGCATTCTGGGCACGCTCCCAATTGACGGCGATGTGGAGGATTTCCATGACGCCCTCTAAATTTAATTTTCCTTTCTTTTTTTTTCTTTTAATGTATTTTAAGTTATTTAAGTATATAAATTATTGTTTTATTTTATGTGTAAATAGTCATTTAGCTATGTTAGTTTTAATTTGATTGCATTAAAGAGTTATATACTTTTTTAAAATAAATTACCTTTTGGTATATTCAATTAAATAATATCTAAAGAGTTACTAATATTTATTTTTTACGGTCTGGGTGAAGGAGGTAGTGAAAGGTTTCTTTTATGAGTCCTGTATTGGACATTACAATTCACATGTCGATTAACTGCCGACCGAGAGAACCATTTTCAATTCGATAAATAGCCGAAGAACAACACATAATTAAATGAAAAAGATATTTAAGCATCGCAAAAAGATATGTCTTGACTAGGTATTAAAACTACGAACTTCATCTTAACAATAAGGGTAACTGGTCTGTAACGGGTTCTGGTATTAAAACGCAGAAAAGAGGTTCTAGATGCGTTTATTGCCGAGTATTGTCTCACTTCCCTTGCACGAGTATGACCGACCAACAACACGACACTGGCCTGAACACTAAGGCTGCAGTCTCCCACGCTGTTCCCTAGACAGGCTGCTCGAAGGCTGCGCGTAGCGGTAGGTCCTAGCAGGCCGTTGGTTCAGCTGGCAGACGCCGGTGGTGCGAGTACGATGAGCAGGGCAGGCCAGACTCTTCGGCAGAGGTGACGCCGAAGGCGATGCAGGAAAGTGTAGCGGTCTAGGAGCGTAGCCGGACTCTTAAGGTGAACCTGGAACCTGAAGGGAAACAGCATTAGGAAAGCCACAACCAATAGAGTCAGGCAGGCGGCGTCAGCCGGCCTCAGCTAGCAGGTAGAGAGATGGGCAGTACGCTATCTCAGTAAATTTAGTGACTTACCCAGCTGCTGGGATCAGGATACACGTAGCATGTATAATTATAGATATAGCGGTATAGAATAGAGTAGCGATAGTAGGTTAGTGTAGAGTAGCGGTGCCGGCCTCTCTGTCGGCCCCTTTATATACTGGGCCCTCCATCAGCGTTGGAGTCCGTTCATGACCATATTTGGTCAAGCTTCGTGAGCGCGGACGATGGCCTTCTCTGATTGGCCGAGCGTATGGGCGGTACTGTGACGCAAACGCGGTAAGTACCGGACATACGTTACAGGTTACTAGACATAACAACAACATTACTGTTTAACGTAATGCTCTCTGATTGGTGTCCACTCTCACTAGAATAAATACATTATTTTTAGTTTTTGAATCCTAAAAATAACATTAATCTTACCTTTTTATAATAAATAATAAACTTAATTGACATCTTAAAATCATAATGAATCTATAGATACTACAATCAAGCCGATTTATTCTTAGTGGACACAAGCCTATTCAATGATCAAAGCAATAATTTAGCTTCAGGATACTTAGTTTCTGCTTCGTGGAACTTACGGGAAGGAGGAATTAAGTGTTTAATAATAAAACGTTTGGAGGCTGGCAGTTTGTTATTTGTTCTACATTTATGGGCTAAGATGCCATAAACGTACTTATTAATAAAACGAACGTGTGCATTTGAACAACAGACTGACTGTCAATTTAATTTCAAACGTCACATTTCATATATAGTTACACTAAGTAAACACAGATGTCTCTACTTTTAGTACACCTGAACATATTACAATATTTAGATATCCCTACATAATATTATTAACCCCACTATATCAAAATGTTATTCAGTAAATACAACATACTAATACACTAAATTAATTACATTTACGTTGCACCCCCATCAGTTCCAAAAACTTATAATGTTTTACACAGCTTAAAGATTTTGTTAGAACATCTGCAGCCATATCAGCTGTTGGTAGGTACTCTATTTTTACAATGTTGTTATTTATACACTTGTTACGCGTCGCTACCTAAGGGAGATCGCCGACGCAGCACTTCATACTTATTGACGATATTTATTGCAACATACATCGAGCGACGGAAACGGCGAGCTTCGTATGCATTTTATGACACACACATTAGGTTTCCTAATTATTGCAAGATGACAATGATGTATTCCATATTCACACTTCGAATAGGCATTAGGCTAATTTTAGATATAATTAATTGTAAAAGTTTTTATTAAATTAAATTAAATTAAATTAAAATCATTTTGGTTTTTTTTCAATCTTCCGATTGCAGCTAACGTGATTGGCGCAGTCGGTAGGATATTCGCGGGCCGGTTCGCGAGCTTAGGGATCTCTAGTATCGATATCCGTGTACGCGAGTCACCCGGGCGGCTATCAAACCCCGACGCCGAATATCCAAATCTACAGTCCAGCTGCAAATCCGGAGGAGGAATCCAGACATCGATTCACGAGAGAACCAGACATGAGATATATGTAAGTACACTTGAATTGGTCTTGTGTGGCTTCCTTTTATTCCCTAAGTGTGTATTTCCTTTTCCAAGATTTTTCATCCGAAAAATTCTAAGGCCGGGGAGTCTACATCGCGTACGGCTCGCTGGAACACTATAGATATAGGTAAAGATTTAGATAGTAGCGATAGTTCAATTAATTCTGTACGAATGGCCCATGACGCGGACACCATTTACAAAACTCTCCGCATGGTGCCGGAGTTCGATGGAAATCCGAATATATTAACTAGATTTATCTCAATTTGTGACCAAATAGTATTAACTATTTGGTCACAAATTGAGATAAATCTATGTTATTACCTATGTTAGTCCCGCGCCTGGTAACGAGTTAACGAATTTATGTTTAATAAATGGCATATTGAATAAAATAAAAGGTTCCGCCGCTTGTACTATTAATTCAAACGGCATACCAGATAGTTGGCAGGGTATTAGAACTGCATTAATTAACAATTTTTCCGATCAAAGAGACGAAACAGCGCTGTACAGAGACCTCTCTTTAGCCACGCAAGGAAATAGAACCCCTCAGGAATTTTATGAGCATTGCCAAACTTTATTCAGTACGATAATTACTTATGTAACATTGCATGAATCAATTCCAACGACTGTTGAAGCTAATCGCACATTATATTAAAAAGTAACTATGCAGGCTTTCGTAAAAGGCTTAAAGGAGCCCTTAGGGTCCCGAATTAGGTGTATGCGACCCGAGACAATAGAAAAGGCCCTTGAATATGTTCAAGAGGAACTTAACGTGATTTATCTGCAGGAACGTAGTGAATTTCAGAAGCACTCTACTAGCCATAAAATCCCTTACCAGTCGTCACAACCTGTCAACCATATGTCGCCACGTTTTCCCAATTTTCCAGGACCTATACCTAACTTATATGGCCATATATTATTCTCCTTCCAGTCGTATAAATTTCTTTTCTTCCTTTGAGCTAATCCTGGAAAACTTCACTCCTTCTTATGAACACACCATTATAATGGGTGATTTTAATACCTGCCTTCTCAAGCAGGACTCTCGAACTACGTCTTTTCGACGAGTTACAGAATCCTGCAATATGACAATTTTAAATCTTGATGCAACGCATCATTTTCCTAAGCAACAAATCATTCCTAATAATGTCAACATTGATTCACTTAATAAACATTTCTCCTCGTCGTCCAAGTTTGATGGAAATATAAAAAGTAATACCCTGCAGCATCTTTCAACTTTACCAACACCTGATTATTCTCCTTTCATCTTCTCGCAATTTGCCGCATGTGATGTTAAAAAGAGTATACTTGCAATTACTTCTAATGCAGTTGGTAATGACTGTGTCAGCCGTAAAATGATCCTTCCCATCCTTGATGAAATCCTTCCCGTCCTATGCAATATACTTAATAAGTCTATTTCCCTCGGTGTCTTTCCCTCAGCGTGGAAAGAAGCACTTATTATTCCCCTACCTAAAAAACCTAAGCCTTCTACTCTAGCAGATTACCGTCCCATATACATATTACCCTTCCTATCGAAAGTCCTAGAACGTCTTATCCATTCACAACTTAGTTCCTTCCTTTGTAAAAATTCCCTTTTAAATTCATACCAGTCAGGCTTCCGTCCAGGGCACAGTACCGTTACTGCATTAGTTCACGTTACCGATCATATCAGGCTAGGTATGGACTGTGGCAATCTAACGGTTCTATCCTTACTTGATTTCAGCAATGCGTTTAACACCGTGGATTTGCACATCATACTTGGTATTCTACGCTCTCTTAACATATCTCCATCGGCAATTGACTGGTTTCATAGTTACCTGTTTGGACGCCGGCAACGTGTACGCATTGATGATACCTATTCCGCTTGGTCCAATACGATTGCAGGTGTTCCACAGGGTGGCCTGCTATCCCCTTTACTCTTCGCTATATTTATTAATTCAATTTCAAACAAATTACTTTCATCCTACCATCTTTACGCAGATGATTTGCAAATTTATACGCAAGCTCCTTTGAGTAGATTAGCAGACGCTTGTACAACGATTGGCACGGACTTGGCGCGAATCTGTGACTGGACGCAGAAATTTGGACTCACTGTCAATCCGGACAAAACGCAGCTGATTATTATTGGCAGCCCAAGAATGGTGTCCAAAATCAACTGGTCTGATTTGCCAAGCATTAATTTCAATGGAAAAGTCCTCTCGTTTAGTAAAAATGTAAAAAATCTTGGTATTTACATAGATGAAACCATGTCTTGGCGACCACAGCTACAAGAAACGAGCAGAAAACTTTTTGCATCAGCTGGGTCTTTACGTAAGCTACGCAATTTCTTACCAACTGCCACTAAGATTGCGCTTGTACAGTTTTTGCTTCTACCAATCCTTGACTCCGCCGATACTTGATACTTGATACTTGATGGCACGGGCTGTTTCCGCAACTCCACGTCTTGGCGTGTATTTTGCGTGCGGGTGGGAATGGTGTCGCCACTCGAGCCACCCCAGCTCTTCGAGGAAGGCCAGCAGACTCTTGATGTGGCCCACGGCCTCCCTCAGGGTGCTGTATCTGCTCAGGTACTGCTGCCTGTACTGTGCGACCTCAGGGCAGTCGAGGAGCAGGTGGGCTGCCGTCTCGTCCGCTGCCATACAGGCCCTGCACAGCGGGCTGTCGGTGATACCTATAGTAAATAGGTGTTTATTAAAGAATCCGTGTCCTGTGTAGGCGGCCGTGACTGTCCGCAGTTGTTGTTTGGACAGCCGGAGGATTTGTTTGGCTATCTTACCGTCTACTGCGGGAAGAGCCTCCTTGGCCTGCCTACATGTTTCAATACCAATCCAGGACTGGTTGTGTTGGGTCCTGGTCCTATTCCTTACCAGGTTGCGATAAAAACCAGAAGGGAGGGGAATAATGGGCTCGGGTCCCACCACCTCTAAAGTGGCCCCTCTTCTGGCAAGTACGTCGGCTGCGTCATTCCCTCTTGAGCCACTGTGGCCCTTGATCCATTGCAGTGTTAATTTGTTTTGTTTACCTACCTCTGTTAGTTTCTGGTGGCATTCAAGCGTGAGTGCCGAGGTGATAGTATGGCTTTTGAGGGCTGAGAGGACAGCCTTACTATCTGAGAGGATCCTAATGGATCGTTCCCTTACCTCACGTGCCATGATTGCTGTGGCAGCTAGGATTATGCCAAAACATTCGGCCTGGTAGACCGTGTTGTAGGCTCCCAGCGGTGCTGCGATGTTGATGTTAAGGTCCTCGGAGAATACTCCTGAACCCGTACCTGTATCCGTCTTAGACCCATCTGTGAAGATCGTGAGCTCGTTGTGGCCAACCGCTCCCTCGTGTAGATCCTCGTACAGTTGGATTTTGTATTTCTTATCGAAAACAAATTGTTTCGGTATTCGGTCGCCAATGGCTTGTGTGAGAGGAACTTCTTTAAAGAGTGTGTTTAAGTTGCTAGTGTGCAGTGTGTTAGTGTCTTTCCAGAGCTTCAGTGCTCTTAGCCGGATCGCCGACATCGTTGCTTCCTGTTTTATGAACAGGTGCAATGGAGGCAAGTCCAGCAACACTTCGAGTGCCGCTGTAGGTGTAGTTTTCATGCAGCCCGTGGCCGCTAGGCATGCAAGTCTTTGAAGCTTTTGAAGCTTGTTGGCGGCCGTTGTTAGGTTGGTCCGAGGCCACCACACTACTGCGCCGTAGCTTATCATCGGACGTATTATTGTCTTATAGAGCCATAAGACGATTTTGGGGGATAGGCCCCATCGTTTACCTATCATCTTCTTGCACTGCCAGAAGACGATGCTGGCTTTATTGAGCTTATTTTCCATGTGGCTGTTCCATGTCAATTTGCTGTCAAGAGTGACTCCCAGGTACTTTACCTCGGTGGACAGCTTGAGCTCTGTGTTGAATAGCCTGGGCAGTCGGTAAGTACCCAGCGCGCGTTTGTGTGTGAACATAACTAGTTCGGTCTTGTTCGGGTTTACTGATAATTCGTACTCATTACACCACCACTCTACTATGCGTAGAGCCTGTTGAGTAAGGTCGTACACTGTACTAGTTACCTTACCTGAGGTGAGAATGGTCAGATCATCTGCATATCCTATTGTGTAAAAATATCTCGCGTTGAGTTTGTCTATGAGTTCATTGATGACTAAGTTCCACAATAGCGGGGAGAGTACACCGCCCTGCGGGCAACCTTTAGTTATCAAGGCTGTCTGGGAGTCGCCGTGCAGGCGCACTACTCTTTTGCTGAGCATGTTTTGGATCCACTGTATGAGCATCTGATCCACACCATGTCTGGCTAGGGCGTTGCTTATACTGGAGAAGTTTGTCTTGTCAAAGGCTCCTTCTATGTCAATGAAGGTGCCCAGACAGATGCTTTTTTGTTGTATAGCAGCTTCTATCTGGTTCACGACCTGATGTAAGGCCGATTCCGTCGATTTCCCTGAGCTGTATGCATGTTGATTGGCATGTAGGGGTAGGTGTTTAAGTGCCCCACTTCTTAATTCCCTCTCGCATAGCCTTTCCAAGGCTTTAAGCATGAAGGAGGTCAGGCTTATTGGTCTGAAGGACTTTGCATTTGTGTAGTCTGTTTTGCCTGGTTTTGGTATGAAAATTAGTTTGACTTCCCTCCAATTCTTCGGTACATATCTAAGGGCCAGGCTAGCCCTCATGATTGCCAGAAGTCTTTTGCGGACCGGTTCGCCCCCCCATTGTAATAACCCAGGGAAGATGCCGTCCAGTCCGGCTGCTTTGAAGGGATGGAAGCTATCGATGGCCCATCGGAGTTTTTCTTCTGTGACCACGGTGTTTGCGTGTCTCCACTCGTGTTCGGTCGCCACTGTTGGTGTATCGTGCCACGTTATTACCGGGGTGAGGACGCAGCCTGGGAAGTGTGTTTCTAGTAGGACGCGTCTTGTCTCCTCCTCCGATGTGGTGTATGTGTTATCCGGTTTACGGAGAGTACCTGGTGCAACCAACGGTTGCTGAGCCAGTAGTTTCCTTACCCGGTTTGCTTGTTGGCAAGATTCAATGCTCCCACAGAATTTCCGCCATCCCATGGTGCGTCTGAATCTGAGGCATTTCTTGTAGCTTGATTTGGCCGCTTTATAAGCGTCCCAATCTGCGTCCGCGCTTGTGTTCATTGCCCTGTTAAGGGCCCTTCTTACCTTCTTGCGCTTGCGTTCAAGCTCAGCGCCCCACCAGGGTTGTTTACCTGGGGTTGAGGGTAGAGTGGTTTCTGGGCATGCTGCGTGGTAGCTGTCTAGCATCGACTGCGTCAGTGTACATACCTGCTCGGCGATCTGTTCATTGTCACCCAGTACCGTCGGCATAGCAGTAAGGGTAAGTTTCTCTTTAAGTAATTGGACATACTTTGCTTTGTCAGTGTTGTGTGGTTTCCTGCGTGGCTGTGTAGGTTGTATAACGACTTCCATAGAGAAGCTGATCCATCTGTGGTCTGAGCACGATGCCTCTTTCGAGACGTGCCATCCCTTGATGCGTTCAGCCGCTCCTTCTGTTGCGAGAGTTAAGTCGATAATTGTCTGACTACGTCTTGTGACGAAGGTGGGCTCCGTACCTGTGTTTAATAGGGTAAGATTAGTGGTGAATAGGTATTCAACCAGTGATTTACCTCTGTTGTTATTGCAGTTCATGCCCCACATTTGGTGGTGGGCATTGGAGTCCGTTCCTATTACGACCTCCGTTTTGGTTCTCTCGCACTGGTTAACCAGACGCGTGAGGTCGAACGGTGGCGGGTCTTCGGCCTCGGGCATGTAGACCGATGCGAAAACAACCGCTATACTCCTTGGCTGCTGTGTTATTTCAATTTGTATCGCTGTGATGTCTCTGGAACAGAACTCCGTTAGAACTTGGGCTCTGATGTTTTTAGTTGTCAGTATGCAGGTTCTTGGATGTGTGTGGTCAGTTGAAGAATAAATCTTACCTCCCAGGCTGGAGAGGCCTCTGATGAGGCCACCCCTTATCCAAGGTTCCTGGATGAGCACGATGGCTGATTGTTGGACCTCCATCCATTTGCGCAGTTGCGCAGTGGCCGTTTGGCTGTGATGGAGGTTGATTTGGAGGCAACTGACGTTCCTAGGCAGAGGGTTCATCTTTGGATGATGTCCCCACCTCCCCGACCGTCAGCTGCGTTAGGCCGGCCAGGATGTCGCCAGCCTCCACCCCGTCGTCCCGCCGCACCGGGCTCAGGAGCAGGCTCTCATCTTCCGAGTTACCCTCGGCTGACGGGCCAGCCCCCGAGCCAGACGCGGCCGGCTCTGACGGGCCGGGTTCTGCGTCGCACCCTGGCTTGGTGTTTGAGTCCTGCTTGACTCGTGTGGAGTTGTCGTCCGGAGGATGGTCGACAAACTTACCTGACGGGTCCCGGAACCTGACGTAGACGGCACCTACCCCCAACGCGAGGCGGCGCTCGTTCTTCATCAGGATCGGGACCTGTTCTACTGGGACGCCCACTACTAGGAACCACCCACCCGACTGCCTTTCAGAGTGCAGCATCGACCATTTGTCAACCTCCAACCAGGGGTTCTGAAACTCCAGAGCGCGACCCACGTCGCGCACGTCGTCTAAGACCCCCTGTTCGTCGGGCACGACAATGCCGCACCGCACTCTCTTCGGGGTCTCTTCCTGGCCCCTGACCTCCAGTTCGAAGCCCGGTGGTGGGACCAGGAGAGAGACTGCCTCCGTCAGCCAGGTACGCGTTGCCTCGTCGGCGCACCAAAGTTTGAGGACCCCGTCCGCGTGCACGGGTTTCCCGGTGAACGCTGGAGCGGGGCGTTTGGGGGTTTTGGTCGACCAGGCATCACTCAGGATCTTCTTTTGGAGCTCCCGGAGTACCTGGTCCACCAACTCCTTCGGCAAGTTCCCTGTGCGTTTGCATGTTACTGCAACACCCAGGGACGCCTTGGAGGCCTGTGCGTAGGACTTACCTTGTATCCTGGAGGAGTCGAGGCGGGGCTTCTTGTGCTCCCCTCGAGGCGAGCTGGTCTCGTTGAGAGCACGTTTGGCCTCACCTCTTTCCTTGTTTTCGGCAGTTTTACCTGCCGCGTTTCCCGGTGGTGCTGGGGCTGGATGCCGTCCAGGGTGGCCAGCCCGCCGCTTGGCGGCAGGCGGCTTCCCCGTACTGCCTCGGGCCTTCGTGCACCCCTCGCTACTGAGCGTGGGCTGCGCGCTGGTCACATTGCTGGGACCTGCGACGGCAACCTGCTCAGCTGTTTTAGTGGAGGCAGCACCGGCAGTAGCAGCGGCTTGTTCAGCCTTCCGCCTAATTGCCATGCGCTGTCTCTTGCTTTTGTTGTTCCTCTTTTTCTTCGTGGAACTGGTAGCAGCGGGGCCACTCGGTTGTGTGGTGGGCGTGCGTTGGACAGGACCGGTGGTCTTGCCCTTACCCTTACCCTTACGGTGACTCACCACTTGCCAGCCCGCGAAGGAGGAGTCATCTTCCCGCTTGATCTCAAACGGGCTGACGATTGTAAGGACGGGACCAGTACTAGCGTTAGCCAGCGCTGAAGTCACGTCCTTGGGGGATGGTTTGACACCTGCAGCCGGGGCCACGGCGTCGACCATCTGTATGGTTTTGGTTGTGGCGGCGGGAACAGCTTTCGCCGTCCCCGTCGCGGTTGGGGTAATAAAAAGGATTTCGGTATCCATACGTTTACTTAAAGACTTCATCCCTCTGGCTTCCCACCCTCCATGGAGCCCGCAACAGGGAACGTCATACCGGACGTTAGGATTACCAGAGGGATATAGGAACGCAAGGCTGGCTTACAGCACGACATCGGGCGCCCGCTCGGGTCAAAGGTCGGAGCCGAGTTACCAACTCCATCCGTCTTCCCTCGCTTGCGCCTTCAGTATAGCCTTCACCCACCACATCAACAGCCGAAATAAATTCCAACTGCTGATGCGGACCCCACGTCCCTAGCCTGTGGCCCTCTGACGGGACACGATGGCCATTTCCCCCGCTGCGGCTCACAGCGGGGGCTACCGTTTAGCGTGAAATCGGGACCAAAGAGGGCGTGTTGCCTCACGGTCGCATTACCGCCAGCGCCGCTCGGCTCAACCCCCCAGGACTCCGTCATCCCCGCGTACGGCGCTCGACTGCGCAGGTCCTAGCGCAGGTGGTCAACTTCTCTTACCCGTGACTGTTTACTACGGGCCCAAGCCCACCCGGCCACGAGGGGCTGACTCCGCCGATGTCAGCTATCTTGACCCCACCGAGGAGCAACTAAACAAACTTGAGCGTCTCCAAAATTTCTGTATAAGATTTATATTTGGGCTACGCAAATATGACCATGTCTCAGAATTCCGCAATAAGCTCAAGTGGCTACCGATTCGACTTCGCAGAAATACTCACATTCTCACTTTATTGTATAATATCTTGTTTAATCCTAGTACCCCCTTATATGTCAAAGAACGTTTTAAGTTCCTTAATTACACACATGACATATAAGGTCCTTGAGGTCGTCCGAGGATTTGACGCTGGAAATGCCAATGCATTCCACAAGTATTTTTGGTAAGTCTTTTACTGTCCAAGCTGTACGCCTCTGGAATGGACTTCCTTTAGAAATTCGAAGCGCAAAATCTCTTAAAATATTTAAAGCTATGTTAAAAACGCACTACCTTTCATCCATTTGATAACGTAGAATGTGGTTATACCTAGTATGTATTTTATATATAGTATATGTGTAAGTATATTGAATTTTGTATATATGTAGGTATATTGACGATAGTATGTGTAGGTCCCTTATTTATAAGTTTATTATATTGTTTATTCTGGATGTTTTTAATTGCACCACACACAACTTTAATACTTACATCGTTCCTGTCTACAATAGGTTGCCTGGAAGAGATTGCTCTTAGCGATAAGGCCGCATTTTGTACAATTTGTAAATTTTGTAATAACAATGTCATAAAATGTTTTATGGTGTACAATAAAGAATATTCTATTCTATTCTATTCTAACTGGCCTAGTCCTGTAGGAATGAAACCCAATCAAACACCTCCTCAACCATTTAAGTTTAATCCTAATATAAATCAGCAATCGCAACATCGTATGCCTACACGTACACAGCAAATGTTCCGCGCCTTGCCACAGTCTTATAATCCACAAAGTAACGTTTTTCGATTACCACCTAGGAACGTGCCACCACAAAATCACGGCCCGAAACCTATGAGCGGTGTACAATATTTTACACCTAAGCCTATGTTATCTGGTCATGATTGGCGTAGATCAGGGAACCCGCCACCAAGTAATTATTTAAAATCGCGAGAAATGAACATGAACGAGTGCGCGTCATATGACGAGTCGTATTACCCATCGGAGTATTGTTACGAGTCGGAGTATTATAATAACGATTTTAATTACTATGATTATGATTCATACGCTTCATTAGAGTGCAATTACGACCCGACGTATAATTATAGTAATACTGATAGCACTCTAGAGTGCGATATTGAACCACAACCCGGTCCAAGTCACTCTCCCCTTTCACCTAGCCAGGATTTTCAGAAAGGTCCCCTTGTAAAAAGCCAAAATAGAACTAAACCTTCAAACCCAGCGTCAGTTACCATATATATTAATATCGAATCTCCCTTTAAGATTACTCATAGATACTGGCGCAAATCAGTCGTTTATCAGCCCGGAAGCTGTAGAAAAATATTTTCCAAATTTCCCACTTAATTATGACCCCTTCGAGGTGACGAATGTACATGCAGTTAGTAGAAATAACTACTCCATAACCTTGCCTTGTTTTCAGGAATTTAACGATCCAGATAGCATTAAATTATTTATATATCGTTTTCACGATTATTTCGACGGCTTAATTGGTTTAGATTTACTAAGTTTGAATCAAAAATAGATTTAAAAGATCAGAGATTAATTACAAGATCATCATCTAATCCTATTCGTATATACAATTCATGCAACGTGAACCTGTACGAAGATATTATACCCGCGCAATCCTCGAAACTCGTTAGAATTCCCATTGACGCCCCCGACGGCACGGCATTAGTTAGCGAACAGACTATATGTAATTGCATTATACGCGAATGTATTACTACTGTAAAGAATAATCGCGGCTATTTAGAGATAGAAAATCCGACTTCTAATTACACTATAATATCACTTGACCGACCCGCGCGCGCAAGTTTATTTAATATTGAGACCCATCACTTAGAGCATAGTAATAATAATCGAATCAAAGACGTCATATCACGCTTACGTACCGCTTAAGTTCCTTTTTTGGCGGCTACAGCTCCGAGTTAAGTCACCAACTCTCCTGGACCATCGGCAGCGGGATTCTCAACAGAAACCTCACCCATCGCCGAATCACGCGACCCTGTGTATATCTTTTTAATTACGCATTACTAGTAATTTTTTTCTATTGCTAAATGATGTGTAGATTTTCTTGGCAATGAAATCAATTTTTATTGTAACATTCAACTCATGTTCTCATTTAAACACACCCTAGTAGGGATAACGTAACAGTGGACACCTGGAAGGTCTCTTTTACGTTACAGTGGCTAATTAAAGTTAATTTAAACGAGGAAGAAAAAGCAAACCTTATAGCTCTCTGTTCTAAGTATAGCGACGTTTTTTATCTTGAAGGCGAATCGTTAACATTTACCAACCAAGTTAAGCACCGAATTAAAACCACGGATGAGGTGCCCGTTTATACAAAGAGCTACCGCTACCCGTTCATTCATCGCCAAGAAGTTCGGGACCAAATATCGAAAATGTTAGATCAGGGAATAATAAGACCTTCAGACTTTGCTTGGAGTTCACCTATATGGGTAGTTTCCAAGAAGATAGACGCTTCTATTTTAGTAAGATTAACGATAAAACCATTGACGATAAGTACCCTATCCCCAATATCAACGATGTCCTTGATAAGTTAGGTCGATGCCAGTACTTCACGACCCTTGACCTTGCCAGTGGGTTTTATCAAGTCCAAATGGACCCTCAGGACATTCAGAAGACTGCATTTAACGTCGAACATGGGCATTTTGAATTTCTTCGAATGCCTATGGGACTTAAGAACTCACCCTCAACTTTCCAACGGGTAATGGATAATGTCCTTAGTGGTCTCCAGAATGAGATATGCCTGGTGTATCTCGATGATATTATAATTTTTGGAACGTCCTTGAGCGAACACATGCTTAATCTCGAAAAGGTACTCCAAGGACTTCGAGAGTCCAATTTTAAAATCCAAATGGACAAATCCGAGTTCCTAAAACTTGAAACCCCTTACCTCGGGCACATCATAACTAGAGAAGGTATAAAACCGAATCCCGACAAAATCAGTGCCATAGAAAAGTATCCCATTCCCAAAACCCCCAAGGAAATTAAACAATTCTTAGGCCTTGTTGGCTACTACCGTAAATTCATCCCAGACTTCGCCAAGATAACTAAACCACTTACACAGTGTTTAAAGAAAGCTAGGAAAATAGAATTAGATGCCGAATACATTAACAGCTTTGAGAAATGTAAAGCACTACTAACAAACGATCCCATACTACAGTACCCCGACTTTTCCAAAGAGTTCGTTTTAACAACTGATGCTTCAAATGTAGCCATTGGAGCTATCTTATCTCAAGGTGCAATAGGATCTGATAAACCTGTATGTTATGCGTCACGAACCCTAAACGAAAGCGAGCTTAATTACAGTACCATCGAAAAGGAGCTTCTCGCAATAGTGTGGGCAACCAAGTATTTTAGACCGTATTTGTTTGGTCGTAAATTTAAAGTATTAACCGACCATAGACCTTTACAATGGATGATGAACATTAAGGAGCCGAATTCGCGTTTAACGAGATGGAGATTAAAGCTAAGTGAGTACGATTTTAGTGTAATCTACAAGAAAGGTAAAAATAATACAAATGCGGACGCCCTCTCTCGGGTGGAGATACATAACGAAGACACCAATTCTCTCATAGAAGAAATATTTTCCATTATGCCTAGTCCTACAGAAAATCCGCACATTCGTCCACTGCAACCGTACATACTAGCCTAGAACACCCCATATTAGAAGTACCGATTACAGACGAGCCCCTTAACCAATTTCACCGTCAGATATGTTTCACAGTAGTAGAAGACGTTAAACGTAAGCCAGTTACATCTAAGCCATTTGAAACACGAATATCCGTTCAAATATCGTCATCTAATTTAGAAAACGATGTAAACAGCGCTATTAAAGAATACGTGAATCCCAAAGTTAAAACCACAATCATGATAAATCCACCTCTCGCTATGTACTCAATTATACCGGTTATACAGGCAAACTTCAAAAGTTCTTCTATGAACCTTGTATTAACCAAAATTGAACTCGAAAATGTTAAAGAATATCTTCGCCAACAGGAAATAATTCAACATTACCATGATGGCAAAACGAATCACCGCGGAATTACTGAGTGTTATTTAGCCTTATCTAGAAAATACTATTGGCCTAAGATGAAAGATCATATAACTAAATTCATTAATGAATGCATCATATGTGGCCAGGCTAAATACGATAGAAGGCCTATTAGACCCCAGTTTAATTTTGTACCTCCTGCAACAAAACCATTCGAGATAGTTCATATGGATTTATTCACAGTTCACAGCGAAAAATATATTACCTTTATAGACGTTTTCACTAAATACGGACAGGCATATCATCTCAGAGATAGCACAGGAATAAACATCCTTCAGTCCCTATTACAATACTGTACCCACCATGGAGTACCCATAACCCTAGTAACCGACAATGGTACCGAGTTCACTAACCAACTTTTCTCTGAATTTACACGTCTCCATAAGATAAATCACCATAGAGTTTTACCGCATTCTCCCAACGATAACGGTAACATTGAACGCTTCCACTCAACCATTCTCGAGCACCTAAGAATTCTAAAATTACAGCACAAAGACGAACCTATAGTTAATCTTATGCCATATGCTGTTATCGGATATAACAGTTCGATACATAGTTTTACAAAATGTAGACCATTCGACTTACTAACGGGACACTTTGACTGGAGTCAAAGCCTGGTCCATCCATGGGGGCGTCTCTGGGGAGACGCTTTAGATTTAGATTTTACCTAGCAGCTATTACAACAGTATGTACAGAACCATAGGAATCGAATGAAACAAGTTTACCAAATTATTAACGAATCTTCCCTAGCTAACCGGACCGCATTAATAGAAAATAGAAATAAAAATCGTCAGCCCGAAATAGAATATGTCCCTCAACAACAGGTGTTCATTAAGAACCCTGCAGCTTCCCGTCAAAAAACAGCGCCTCGGTATAACCAGGACACTGTTTTGGCAGACTTACCCATCCATATCTACACGTCTAAAAAACGTGGGCCCGTAGCTAAAGCCAGACTGAAGAGAGGCCCTAAAAATCCCAACTTGTTACAGGATTCTACTATTTCTGATCGTCCACAAGACGCGACCAATGGAGATAAAACTTGAAAGTTTGGCCGATGGACCAGGCTTATTACCGTACAAACTCGGACCAACAAGAATGACCACCCACCACCATACTTTCCTTCAGTATGTTAATTTGAAGTACATTGAGGATCAAGTTATAGTCTTACAAAATCAGCTTTCAGGTTATCAAAATCAATTTAGTAAGGATATATATGCATTATTCGAATTTCAGATTAATTATCTTACCGAAAAAATTGGCAAGTTATCAATCCAGTTAAGAGCCCTGGAACCTGACCGTGTTAAAAGAGGTCTAGTTGACAGCTTTGGGTCAGTTATAAAGAGTATAACAGGCAACTTAGATTACACAGATGCATTAAAATATAACAATGCTATTCAAATCTTACAAAGTAATCAGGATAAACTAGCAAATGAATTTAATAATCACATAAGTCTCAGTAAAGAATGGATGAACAAACATAATAGTGTATTATTACAGTTAGTGGAAAATCAGAACAGAATTAATAGTTCCCTAGAATTACTATTGAACGTTACGCACCAGACCGGCAACTTGATCAATTACGCAAAGTTTGGTCAACTTTTAACTATTGTTGGTGAAAATGTAGAAGATTTAAGATTAGAGTTAATTAGAATAGAGAATACGTTAGCATTTATCCGTGCATCAAGCACTCACCATTCTATGATAGATATAGATACACTTAAGTCTATGTTGAATAGGTTAGAAAATATATATAGTAAAGATGAGTTATTATGGTTAGAATTAAGAGAGTATTATAATGTTACAAGCCCAGGATCATATTTTAATGATAAGCAAATAGTGTTAGTTTTCAGGTTTCCTATTATTTCTAAAAGCATATATAATTTATATAGATTATCTATAGTACCCAAAAGGAATGGTCAAGCCCTTATCCCTACCTATGCTTTCATAGCAACCAATGATGACTCATTCGTGTACATAGAAGCAGAATGCTCGAGGTTCAACAACTGGTATCTCTGTGAAAAGGATATATCTCACCAAATACGTACAAAGTCAGACTGTATCCAAGAACTCATCGCAAATCAAGCTCTCAAGACTACTTGCCAGTTTACCAAAGTATTCCTGCCGAAGGAGGCAATGGAGAAACTCGACGACCAGCACTACATCCTGTCGTTCCCCCATCCAACAAAGGTTCAACTATCTTGCGGTAGAGAAGATTTCAATGCGCTACAAGGCAGCTATCTCGCTACGATCCCTCTTAACTGCTACCTGCGTACAGATGAGTTGACGATTATCAACGAAAATGATGAAATACAAGGTCAACCGTTGAAACTTATGAATGTCCCGTTTACTGAAGAGCCACAAGACGAAAAATCATCTTATGTCCACCTCAATTTCATTGACCTGAGAGGACTACACAGCATTCAGAATCGAGTCAGATTGACGCAACCACTGCAACTTAGCCAGAATCAAACAGACGTCCTATATCATACGACGATACCTTTCTATGTCGTACTATTAAGTGCAATTGCACTTACCGCAGCTGTACTGAGCTATAGATATAAACGGCTCTGTATGAAACCTATTCGGACCAACGTCGACGAACACATATATGCCGAACCCGGGAGAAACGCAGAGGAACAGATACCTAGAGGCCAAGTACCAGCAACATTTTCTCTCAAGGTTCTAAAATAGTTGCTGATCTGCGGGTGGAGATGTTACGCGTCGCTACCTAAGGGAGATCGCCGACGCAGCACTTCATACTTATTGACGATATTTATTGCAACATACATCGAGCGACGGAAACGGCGAGCTTCGTATGCATTTTATGACGCACACATTAGGTTTCCTAATTATTGCAAGATGACAATGATGTATTCCATATTCACACTTCGAATAGGCATTAGGCTAATTTTAGATATAATTAATTGTAAAAGTTTTTATTAAATTAAATTAAAATCATTTTGCTTTTTTTTCAATCTTCCGATTGCAGCTAACGTAATTCACTCTCCTCCAAAATGATACCTAATATCTACATGTTTTGATTTACAATGAAAAACTGTGTTGTACAATAATTTATGGGCACATTGACTGTCGTTAAATATAAGGATAGAATCAGAGCTACCAGTTATTTCTTTAAATACATTTCTTAAGTAAACAGCTTCTTTACAACTTTCAGAGATATTAATATATTCTGCCTCTGAGCCAGACAGAGCTATATTATTTTGCATTTTACTACTCCAAGAAATTACACCTCCTGATAGGCTGCAACAAAATCCAGTGTATGATTTTCTATCTAAAGTATCACTGCTCCAATCTGCATTTACATAACCAATAATATCTTTATTATCTGTACCACAATATTTAATGCAATAATCTTTAGATTTCTTTAAATATCTCAAGATCCGCTTAGCATGAGCCCAATGCTCTCTACTATAGCAATTGTTAAACTGACTTAGGTATCGTACTGAGAATGCAATATCCGGACGTGTAAGTATGGCAAGTGGATTAAACAACCAATAAGTTGCTGGTATGGTAAACTCTTATTACAATTACTATGTTTAGCCAACTTCACTTTCCATAGGAGTATCTATAGTTTTACAATTTTCGAAATTAAATTTTAACAGTAACTGTTCTATGTAATGACTTTGATCTAATGTTGACACTTTATTTTCTTTATCATAACAAACTGACATACCAAGGCATTGTTTTATTTGGCCTAAATCTTTAATCTTAAATTGAAACTCTAATACACACTTTAACTCATCAGTTTCTTTAGAACGATTTGAAAAAATGAAAAAATCATCGACATATATAGCAATCATAGTCATATTTTTATCTTCATTCTTTACATACAAACAAGGTTCATATTTAGATTTTAAATAACCATTTTTTGTTAAACAAATATCTACTTCGTTATACGACATTGTTGATGACTGCTTCAATCCATAAATGGCTTTCTTTAACTTAAGAACTTTTTAGTATCTGAACTATCAAACCCTTCAGGTATTTGCATGTAAATATTTTCATGAAGTTCGCCATTTAAGAATGCAGTTACCACATCAAAATGTCTAATGTCAAGTCCAAGTTTTACTGACAAAGCAAAAAGTAATCTTAAAGAACTATGTCGCACCACTTGTGAAAATGTCTCTGCATAGTCTATACCTGGTTGTTGGGAAAAGCCCTTTGCTACTAGTCTCGCACGATAACGCACTTTATTATCAGGTTCTATTTTCTTTTTGAGCACCCACTATCACTGCACAATTGTACTACTACTAGGAATATCTACCACATACCAAGCGTCATTGCCTTCAAAATACTTCAGTTCATCTTTGAAAGCCTGCAACCACTGGTTTCCCTCAGGCCCCTTTAATGCTTGCTTCAGTGTAACATCAGATCCACAAACCATATCATTCTCCGAGTAGCAGATGCCACCAAAACCATATCTATTTGGAGCATGGCGTTCTCTTGTAGGTCTGACTCGATGATAACCATCATCTATAGTTTCTACAAAATCCTCATAGTCACTCGCCATATAGTCTGAAATATAATCATCTTCTGACACTTCTTTTGAAGTTGAATCTGTGTCATCCCCCACTGAATTTTGTAGATTCGGGCTTTCCTGTGGCATACCATGATTCAAAGATTCCTGATCCTTGCCTTCAGGTGCAACCTGCATCACGATTGATTATTTTTCCATTACAATCACATCTCTACTAGTGCTTATAATTCTTTTCACAGGGTCATACACTCTGTAGCCCTTGATGGTCTCGGGAAATCCAACTAGTATACATTCAGTGGATTTTTTATCCCATTTTGACCTCTTCTATTTATTAACAGGGACCATGACTGGTGATCCAAAGATCCTCAGATTGCTATGATCTGGTTGAACACCTGTCCACAATTCATATGGCGTTTTACCATCTAAAACAGATGAAACTGTTCGATTATGCAAATATACGGCTGTATTACAAGCTTCAGCCCAAAACTTTTTATCCATCATGGCATCATATAACATACATTTCGCCTTCTCAATTAGGGTTCTGTTCATCCTTTCACAGAACCCGTTCTGCTGTGGTGTATATGCATTCGTATTATGGTGGTGTATATATTCGTACAGAACTCCTTTCCATTGTCACTTCTGAAGAACTTCACTTTTTTATTAGTTTGATTCTCTGACATTGCCTTAAACTCTTTGAAG
Source organism: Euclidia mi (assembly GCA_944739405.2). Lineage (NCBI taxonomy): Eukaryota > Metazoa > Arthropoda > Insecta > Lepidoptera > Erebidae > Euclidia > Euclidia mi. Next base: position 43,508,616 of record OX123191.2, on the reverse strand, counting down.
TATTTCAAAGCTTCATTTTTATGCTTCAACAAATGAATAAAGGTCATTCGTCTGAAGTCGTCAACAAACAAAAGAAAGTAGGACGAGCCTCCTAGTGATTTTTCCTGTATGGGTCCACAAATATCACTGTGTACCACATTTAATAGTTCTGTGCTTCTCGTACCAACATTTGTAAAAGGTAGCCGACACTGCTTGCCCTCACAACATGTCTTGTATGATGATTTGCTTATCTCAACTTTCTCAACGAAAGCCATTCCTATTACAGCATTCTTTGTTTTCATCAAGCTATCACTGTTCACGTGACCCAATCTGTGATGCCAGATGTGACCTGAGGTGGTAGCCGCAGCTATGAACCTCTTTTGTGTGTTCAATCTATAGACACCATTTAACAATGTAGCAGTAGCAACTAAATCTCCATTTCTGTTGTGTATAAGACAGCCAGCCTTATTGAAATACACTCTATTTCCTTTTTCTATCAATTTGCTCACGGAAATGAGGTTAGTTGTCAATTCTGGTACACAAAACACATCTTCGATGTTGATGTCGATTTCACTTTCATTCACTGTCATTATTATCTGAACATCACCAGCACACGTAACTGAAACAGTTTCTTGATTTGCAACTATGATTTTTCTTGAACTTTACGGTATCGGCTTGATATCCAATCTGTGGTAGCGGTTAAATGGACGCTAGCATCGGAATCGATATATCAGTCCCATTTATTGAAACCTCCACTGTGAAATACAGCTGAAAATGCGTTAGTTTGTTTACGGCCTTCGTTTTTATTGTTTAAATTCGAGTTATTTGGACATTGAGTTCGGTAGTATCCGATCTGTTTGCAACGATAGCATTTGACATTGACATTTTTCATGTTGACATTGCTTGTCTTTGGCAAATTCGAGATCAAGGCGCCATCTTTATTTAGTGTTGTGGATGCCTGTTTCCTTTTGTGTTTCCGTTTTCTAGACACGGCAAGTGCACTATCTTCACTACTGTTTCCGTTTCTTGCCTCCATATCTAGAAGCTTGCTTTTAACGGCGTCCGTTGTCACATGAATGCCTGAATGTTCTGTCACCATAATCATGGGAGAGAACTTCTCTGGTAATCCAGCTAGCAATAACGAACCAATCCATTCTTCATTAATTGCAAATCCTGTTCCACAAAGTTACTGACCAGTCTCAATTATTTGGGTGACATACGAGGTCATGGAACTGCAATTATCCAAACGGATAGAAATTAAATTTCTCAGGAGACTTATTTTTCTGGTGAAACCGGAATCATCGAAAAGAGACTTCAATTTTTCCCACAGCTCTTTAGTAGTCTTGACTGTCTTGATATGCCCGTACAACGACGCATCTATCGTTAAAATAAGTTTCGCCTTTTCTTGGCGTCATCCGCGGCTGATGCAATAATTACCGCACCACCGGCGTCCAACTCTGGTTTGATGCCCTTCATCATTCCTTCAAGTGTAAGGAAATTTTCAGCTGCGAACGCCTACTCGTCGTATTTCTCCCTTCCTGGTAAATCAGGCACATTCACGATATAATTGGTCGCCATTACGGTGATATGCAACCGGCAAACTCTTTGCCAACGGATTCAAAGTCTAATACGCGGAAACTAGCCTGACTAACTGCGAAAAACACTAACGTGTCGAGCTACACTTTTTGAACACAAGTTACTTTGCGAAAAACTAGTCTTATGGCCAAAAAGTCTGGGCCCATAACCTATTAATAAAACGACCGTGTGCATCCGAACAACAGACTGACTGTCAATTTCATTTCAAACGTCACATTCCATATATAGTTACACTAAGTAAACACAGATGTCACTACTTAGTACACATGAACATATTACAATATTTTGATATCCTTACATAATATTAATAGTACTGAGAGAACGTTGGAATGCTAAATAACAGGTTTCAAGTTAAAATCTATTGCATAGCAACTGCTTTTAAATGAAGGTTCGAGATGGTTGAAACGTTTCGAAATGAAGGTAAGTGTAAATTTGTAGTCACTGTCTAGATATTCGGGAAATCGTGAGTCCATGATAGTTATTCGTCATGTACCTAGACTTGGTTATAGACTAAGACATGTTATCATTTTTTAACAATACTACACGTACGATGCTGTTAACAAAAAGACTAAAAAAATGAAACTATTTGTTCGTTTTTAACACGTAACATAATTATAAGAAGTAAAGTCTTCTTGCAATGTCTTTACTTCTAAAATATGGATAGATAGTGGGTAATATAATATAATGGTATCATAGCAAGTTCCTAGATTTCTTACCAACAGAGCAGCGACTTCTAAGTAATCATAAAATAAACTACGGTTCTTAGATCCATAGAGGATAAAGTCCAAATTATTCCAAACGAAGCTAGTACTTGGTTCAAATAAACTTTATAAAGGGCTAATATTATTATAACACAACTTACTGAAATAAATCGCAAGTTGAGCTCAACCTGCGATTTATTCCGTAATCAAAATAATCAAATTTTTTAGTCTTATCTAGCTAGATACAACCATATTTGATTACAGGACCATCCGAACTCGATGTATAAGTTAGTCTTCAAGCTAATAAGAGTGTTATTAGATTTCAAAGCTTATTAATGTTTAGGTAAGGCTTTAGCCACATAGAAGTAAGTTTGTAAAATCAAATATCTTGAAAACATATCTTAAATAGCCCACAAATCATTTGGCAATTAGAATTTCAGTTTTGAGTCCTAAATTGGTAAAGTTTCGGTGTCAGGCTTGAACGTTGTTAGGAGCTCCCCAAAGTCACCTTACCTTTGTACATACGTGAAATGATATATTGCTTTTGCGTTTAATAAAGTTTACGTATAAGTTGCATTGAACTTATTACTCAGTAGGAGTGCAATGCACATATTCCGTGGAAAATAGAATTTATAATCTTTCTTTTGTAACCGGCCAAAAAGTATGCATGATAGATCTTCGATCTATCATAATATCGTTAACTAGTCGGCCAAGGCTGCGGTTAGGGCTATTTTAGCCCATAACTTATCTGGCATCCGACAATCCTGGTCCGCCCACTCCCGTTGGTGCCGTTTGGTCCTTGGATAATGCAGAAGACATATTTGAAATTCACATGATGGCTTAAATGGCTTTAAGAATTCGTATGTACGTATGTTATCATCATAGTGTAGTGCAAATGATATGACTATCATTTGCACTACACTGTAATGTAATGATTGTATGTACCTATGTTTAAGTTTGTATGAGTACAAAATAAAAATTAGCAGTCACAAGGTGATGTTTATAAACTACAAATGAAAAGGTATATTATTTGCAAGCACAGTAAGAAAAATTACGACTTCTTTTTATCGCTAAGATTTGCTATTGCTTATAATGTAATATGATAAATTATTTTTTAAGGAGCCGTTACTATATTAACTTATTTTAAATTTACTGACATCGTACGCCAGGAATTAATGTACTTATTATAATAAATTCCGTTCACGGGTATGACGCATGAGATCATTTTTCATCACCTCCGGTGGATAATCGTTAAAATCTTTTTTCAACATCACTTCGATAAACTCACAGCTATAGAGGTAATAAAAATATGGGGATCCTTTATATTTCCTCCAAATGAAATTCAAAAAGAAGAAGGTGCTCGTAAGGTTTCTGCTTTCGCGTAGTCTACTCAAGTACAACCTCAAGTAGTGGGAACCTCTTGAAGATGGCTGCGCGTAGACATTTACATTTGGCAACCTTACTCTTTGGAATAGCTAAATATCAAAAGCCGAATTACCTTTATAAAAAGTTGACATGGTCCAGGGATGTAAATCAATACAGCACAAGAGCCGCATCTTATCTGTTGGTTGTTTCAAAACACAAATCAGCCTCGTTCGAAAATGGTTTTAAATTTTCGGCAGCCAAAATATGGAATGACCTCCCACCGCCTATACGTAGCCTGAAATCGGTATATTCTTTTAAAAATAAGTATAGGCAAATTTTATTAAACAAACATAAATCGACTTTAGTATAACCACCTACCTATACGCCACTCATTGTGTGGAAGGAATTTCATATGGCTGTCAACGTTACTCAGTTTCTTGTCTTGTTTATTACTATCTGTTATTACGTAGTACACTCAACAGCGCCAGCGCAGCGTTGCCTTGTTTTTATTTTATTGATGTTTTGATTACTAGGTACCGGCTTCAGCCGGCTAACGCAATGGTATCTTGCGTGACGGCTGATACTTTTGACGGAACTCACTCAAGTAGTGTGACAATCTAGGTGACAATAGACCGAAAACTTTCGGAAACGCGCTATAAATTTGATAAGATTGCCTGTCTGATACACAACACATGTCAACCAAAAGTCTTTAGTATTAATATTTTTTATTTTTATTTACATAATAATATAGAGGACACCCGCAGCTACGCCTGCATTTTTTTTAATTTACCCGTTTTGACCGATCCCGTGGGAATTTCGGGATATTCCTTCTTAGTGCACCCCTACGGTCCCCAAGGAACATACATGCCAAATTTCAGCTTCCTGTGCCCAATAGTTTAGGCTGTAGCGTGTCTGTCAGTCAGTCAGTAACGCAAGGATTTTATATATTAAGATAATATAAAATGTATTTGTATATATTATAGTGTCGTATATATTTTAAATAGCGTTGAATTAATAATAATTATTATTTAAGTATATACAAACATATAATTATTAAAATTATATCCTCTGGTCCTGCGAGAATATCAGCGTTGCAGTTCATCTGCAACAATAGCTGACGCAGGTTCCTATTTGTACTCTACTCAATTTGTACTCTACATGTTTAGTTTTAAGGGTTATTATGGAGATACAAATAAAATATTTCTTTTCTTTTCTTTTCTTACAAAACACACAATTAGTCTAAGGTATATTTACATACACATACATACATAGACTCACGCCTGTTTCCCGGAGGGGTAGGCAGAGACTACGGAACGCCATTTGCAACGATCCTGACATACCTCACTTGCTTCACTCACTCCCATCAAGTTTCTCATGCATGCTCTTCTGTTAAGGGTACTTCTGACTTGTCCTTTTTTCAGGATGTCTCCAATCTGGTCAGAGAACGTCCGCCTAGGTCTTCCCCTTTGTCCTGTTCCATTCACACTTGCCTTATATATCTTCTTTGTCAGTCTATCGTCATCCATCCTCTCCATGTGCCCAAACCATCTTAACATGCCTTTCTCAATGCTTGTCACTACATCTTCTTTTACCCCACACCACTTTCGTATCACACAATTCTTTACTCTGTCGGTCAAAGACACACCACACATACTTCTCAGTGCTCTCATTTCTACAGCATTTATTTTACTTTCAAATCTCTTCTGCCATACCCAACTTTCACTACCATACATAAGGGTAGGCACTAACACGCCTCTATGTACAGCCAAACGTGCCTTTTTGGACACGTTTTGACTGTTCATAAACGCTTTCAGAGCTCCATTCACACTATTACCTGCATTAACTCTCCTTTCAATATCTTCTTCATTCTTACCATCTCTTGTAAACAACGTACCTAAGTAAACAAACTCATTCACTTGTTCCACTCGCTGTCCATCGATCAAAACATTACAAGCCGTAACGCATTCCTCCTTTTCAAAAACCATAACTTTCGTTTTACTTACATTCACTTTCATTCCTTTCCTCTCTAACGCACCATGCATGATTGCTACCATCTCCTGCAACTACTCCGCTGAAGATGCAAGTATTACCTGATCATCAGCATAAAGGAGGCATTTGACGAGTAACCCATTCATCCTTAATCCGCAGTCACTATGTTTTAAATCTTGCAAACAACTGTCCATGAACAGGTTAAACAGCCACGGCGACGCTACACATCCCTATCTAACACCTTTTTCGATGGTAAACCAGTCAGTGTATGCCCCGTTTATCCTCACACAAGCTCTAGAATCCTCATAAAGGGATTTCAGAGCTCGAATGAGGCTACTGTCCACCCCATTCATTGACAGCACCGACCACATTTCATTCCTCACCACTTTATCGTAAGCCTTTTCCAAATCCACGAATGCGCAATAGACCTTTTGACCTTTGGCCAAAAACTTTTCGGCTATGCTTCGCAAGGAAAAAACCTGATCCGTGCATCCCATACCCTTTCGGAATCCCGCTTGTACATCCCATATTTTCTTGTCGGTTACTTCCATAACTCTTTCAATAAGTACCTTTGCATACAATTTGCCAACAATGCTGAGAAGGCTAATGCCTCTATAGTTTTTGCAATCTTGTTGCGAGCCTTTTCCTTTATAAAGAGGCACAACTACAGCTGTGGCCCAGTCATTAGGTACTCGGCCAGTGGTCCAGCACAAGTTATATAACCGCTGCAACTGACCAACTATGATGCCCTGTCCAGCCTTCAGCATTTCGACTGTAATCCTATCATATCCTGCAGCCTTACCTACTTTCATACTTCCCAGTGCCTTCACGATCTCATCCACGCCAATAACGCTTTCATCATTGCTATCGTTACCATTCATTTCAGCTATCGGTGTCTCTATCGCCAACCTTTCAAATAAACTTTCAAAATACTCTTTCCATCTCTTCAGCACGCAAGATTCATCATTTACTATCTTTCCATTCTCGTCTCTGATGGATGTGTGTTCTGAGGATTGAGTTTTTCCTCGAACTGCACGAACGGACTTCCAGAAAAACTTAATGTTTCTCCGAAAGTCGTCAGATAATCTGCTATTAAACTCATCTTTTTTTTCCTCTTTTTTCATTTTAACCATTTCTTTCACTATTCTTTTTGACCTAACAAACTCCTTTCTTGCTTCATCTATGTCTACACTCGTTGCTTTTCCCATTCTTTCATTTGCTCTAGCAGCCAACCAATCAGACCAAGCTTTCTTCTTCTCTGATACTGATGATTGTACATCCTTGTCCCACCATGTATGTTGTAACCTTTCGTAGTTTCCTTCTCTTGATCACACCACATACTTCAGACGCTACACATACTACCTCTTTTTTAAAGGTATGCCATAACTCTTCCATATCATTTATGCCATCGATCCTCTCAAATCTTGCTATCAATCTTCGTTTATACTCATCTTTCACATCTTTCTCTTGTAGATTTTCTACCTTAATTCTTTCCAAGACCCTATTTTCATTACGCTCTCGGTGTCGCCATCCTTTAAAGAGCCCACTTATCCGGCTCAACACCAAGAAGTGGTCTGTGTGGATGGTAAGGTATATTTAATTGTGCATAAATAAATAATTCATATGTTGTAGCGTTAGCTTACTGGAGCGAACGACAAAATGCTACGCAGAGGCTCTCGGGTTTGAATCGCACTAATGACTCTTCAAAGTTGTATGCGTATTAAATTGATTATTATCGCTTCCTAAAGGGTCAACATACCTATACGTCGCGAGTTAACGTGCATTTCTGAGAGTTCTCCACGATGTTCTTGTGTGAGAAATGTACGTCAAGTCTGCCAACCCGCATTTTGTTCCGACATTCCGTAATACCGACACCAGAGTTGGCCACACACGAAAAAGAAGATGAATGATCTCAGGTTAGATAATCAAAGCGTAGACACTTTAATACGTGCGTGCGTGTACATTTGTGCAGGAGTCAAATTTTGATGCATATGTATGAGCGTGTTTTTTTACAGTCGGTTTCTTTTTCTTTAGTTTATAATTAAGGCCGTTTTAACCTTTTTTGACTTCATTTAAGTAAGTAATCAATAAAGCAGTACATAAGTAAATATACAACCAACAAAACTGAACAACTCCAAACAGAAGTCGATTCAAATCTTATTAACAAGAGGACTACAAGGGCTTCAGGCCGTAACATCAAAATAACGGTTGGCATCGTCAAGCAATTTGCTAATTCGTTTGAACACTATTATTTACGCGCGAAGAAAGTTTCTCGTCATAAATTAAGTGCGGCCCAAGTTGTTGGTCTTAAATCTAAGTGCTCCGCCCCTGCTGCCTTGTCTCTCGAGACAAACCCGCACCCAGCAGTTTTCGATGACTCCTGTGTCTACGCAACTGGTTTCTGTTTGTATTTCCATTTTAATGAACTGTTCTGACCATTATTATTGATGAAATAGATTTTATTGTTGCCTGCTTTAGAGATTGATAGTAAAGCAGGCTATTGTAGTATTTTAATGTATAAAATTGTTGCATTACTGTCTGACAGACAACGCAAAGCCGTTTTCTACGGACTTACTTTGTAATTCATTTGGGCGCAAAAAAGCTGAAAATTGGCATATATGTTCGTTGGGGAGCGTAGGGGAGCATTAGGAGAGATTTTTTTAAATTCCCATCATAGCGGGGTGAACTTGTTCAATGCGCTCGAAGCTGAGGGCGAAGTCTAGTGTATTTTGATGAAGATTGTCAACCTAGGTTTATCTTTACACTAGACGATGCCCGCGGTTACACACGCGTTATTTAAGGCTACTGCTCCACTCCCGTGGCTCATAGCGTGATGTTATAGAGCCTACAGCCTTCCTCGATAAATGGGCTATCTAACACTGAAAGAATTTTTCAAATCGGACCAGTAGTTCCTGAGATTAGCGCGTTCAACCAAACAAACAAACAAACATACAAACAAACAAACAAACAAACTCTTCAGCTTTATATATTAGTATAAGATGACCCCTGAAGCGCTTTTCAAATCGCATTTAGAACACTTAACGCTTATCAGTCCTTTGCGGATTTTGCATTACTTATTAATGCATTGGCTGTGTAAAGTATTTGTACTGCCGCTATTTAAAGGATGTTATTTCCAGTAAGCAAACGTTGCTATTAAACAGCCACGACTGTTACACGACGCAGAGAATCAACAAACTATAGAGTATATTTGATCCTATTTCTGAAACAATATATATATTGTCATTGAAAATAAAATGAAGCTTAGATTATTACGTACATGAAAATCATCAGCGGCGGCCTACGTTTGCACTGGCCCATGGGACTCTTGTACATCCAAGTTTAACATAATCTTACTAAGTAAATAGCAAAAAGTATTTGAATTTTCCTTATTTATCCTCAAATATCTGTCGGCATGCTCGCCCGGGGCCGTTACCCAGCTTGTGGTGAACTAAACAAAACAAGCCGGTTATAAAGTCAAAAACTCGACGAATTCACTCGTTTCTTATGCTTACGTAACTATTATATTATTTATATGTCTATTCATAAATGTACCTCGGCTTTTGTATCATTCCAGCAAGAGATGCGGTTTCGTTTGGAGTTCTCGTTTCGCGTAATTTCATTAAAGCTAACTTAATAATTAGGTATAATATTTGTTGTTTTGCTTCTGTTATGATTTCGATATAATAACTGTTTATTTCGTGTAGTAGGGTGCTTGCATTGTCGTTGTTCACAATACCGAGTATAAAATAATTCAGCTTTTGTATATATTTTTTTGCATTAAACATAAAATATTTTATTTTCGAATAATTTTCATAATAATATTACAGATTATTAATTATATACATTATAACTACATACATTATTATCTTAAATAATCATAATTTCTAAGAATATATATATATATATATATATATACAGGGTGTAAAAAGACCCTTAACGAAAACTGAAACCCCATATTGTACCAATCATTACTGGTTCATCAGATATTGAGGCTCAAAGTTACTATGGAAGTTTTGTAATTAGGTACAAAATCGATGCATTTACCCCGCTTACCTGTTCTATAGATGTCCTACGCACCCAAAGATTAGTAGGTATTTCGGAAATTGCACGCGCGCATTTTTAATAGCGGCTTGAAAAAGGTGAAAACTTTAAAAATTAAGTCGTTTCCCAGGTTTTATTTTTGGTTAGTACGACTTGGCATGATGTCCAAAACGCGTAGATTTCAGCTTGGTGATGGGTCTTGTGACACCCTGTATATATATTATGTACATAAATCTAAAAATAAATAGTGAAAATATATATGTTCAGGTGTGTTTAGGCGTCGTAGAATGCCTTCGCATCAATATCATCGGGTAACGTGCCCAGAAGGCTGGCAGCATTGCTACGCTGGATGGTAAATTTCTAGGAGTTCACATAGACGACCAACTAAACTGGAAACAAGAGTTGACACACTTAGAAAAGACTATCGGTTCAGCTTGCTATGTCCTGCGAAGTCTCAGAAGCGAAGTAGGTATCAAGCATTTAAATTAGTATACTATGCTTTGGTTGAGTCAAGGCTGAGTGTACAGTGTTCTTTTCTGGGGGGCAGTTATGACTATAATCTGCAAAAAGCGTTTACTTTACAAAAAAGAGCAATAAGAACTATGGTCAGAATTCAACAGCAGGATTCATGCAGACTTCATTTCCAGGAATTAGGTATACTGACCGTGCCGAGTCTGTATAATTTAGTCTTATTAAGCCATTTACAAATATACATACATGAACATGAAACTGATGAGGAAAGGCAAAAATGGGAAAAACTAGAAGGAAAGATCTGCAGTCCAAGGATGTGCCTAACTTAGACATTGTTAAACATAGCGCATCTTACAGGTGTATTAGATTATTTGATAAAATACCTATAGACATCAAAGACCTACTTAATAAGAGTAGTTTTCAGAGCAAACTTAAGCAGTTCTTGGTGGAAAAATGTTATTATACTATTGAATTGACATGAATTTTGACATTGAATGACAATTTAATTAGATGACATCTTCTATTGAATTGACATGAATTTTGATATAGACTCATAGACTCACGCCTGTTTTCCCGAAGGTATAGGCAGAGGCATATTAAACGCCCACTACCCCACTCCTTCGGAGGGGGGGGGGAGGGGAACACCCCTTCGGGGAAACAGGCGTGAGTCTATGTATGTATGTATGTATCCAATAACTTTGCATACTTTAATTTTATTATTGAAATTCTGATCTATGCAGTTTGGTCTTGATATGTGTACTTAATACTTTTTATTGAATTTAATGTAATGTACAGTTTTGGAAATTTTGAATAATTAATTTTGATTAATGCAGTATGGTTTGATATGTATATGTGGGCGCAAATTAATATATAATGACTAATCCTGTAGAATATACCTAATATATTGTTACGAAAATATTAATAATATTTAAGATTGATATTTAAATAACTATTTGTGAACACAGAACGGAGAACTTCACTACTTTACAATATTAGACACTGTATTGGCTGCTTAACTGTTTTATAAAGATTGGGTATTTAATTTATCGCTTAGTTATTAAGATAACTCCAGAAACTTTGAAAGTAAAATCAATTAGTGTTAAATAACATTATTCTGACACTTATTTTTATGTTTACGGTAATAAATAACATGCGCTTATATTTACAGCCTGTTGATAGCACCATCGGTTGGCGATTAAAATTTGTTATTCGTGTAAAATAAATCATTTGGTGTTGTGCAAAATTCATTACAATATTAATGTCGATTTTTGATTAATTTATAATTAATTGTATAGTAATTTCAATTATATGTTGTAAAGGAAGTGGCAGTTATTAAACATTAAGTGTTATGACGGTTAGTGTATAAAAAGGACTGTAGGTCACATTTTAATTCAATTCTGTGCTAGAAATCGTCTGAAAATAAACCAAGTAATATTAAGTGAGTGTTTTTATTATAATGTAGTCTGGACTGGACACAATAATCCTGGCATATCGCCGACAGCAGCGGTTGGATAAACGCCCCCTAAGAGACTTCGGGATCTACGGTTGGCGCGAGGTGATTGGTCTCTTGGCTTGGCCGCCATTACCAAGGATGACCTGAAGACTGATGCGACAAGCGCTTGGAAGCCGTGTTTGGCGCTAGTCAACCCTGGTCGGAGACCACACGGTGTGTCGGAGTTATGGCGAGCAAGTCTACACTTCACGTGAGGCCACGTGCGAGCGAGAGCGACAGAGCGACTACGACGGGGTACACGCACCGGGGTGTGCTGTGGCGTGAACGCTGTTCTGCTCTGAGTTCTACCAGAGGTTGCAGATGCGGGTCGCTGATGTACTGACTAGAGGTATTTATCCAGAGCTGATTTGATTAGTTTTTGAGAAACATCCTAATTTTATAATTATGGTGCTTACACGATTACCTACTGTCCTCGTAAGGATTACCAGATAAAAATTATACAGTCAAAATTACGAACGTTACACCCCAAATAGAACTTATAGGCAACTGTTGTTTATCCACGTTTGGTACATATATAGCAGTGCTACTGTGCTTATAGTCATGTAATGCCTTCGGCTGGGGCTCTTGTCTCATGTCTGTTTATTAATCGTTAGGCCATGTCGGAAAATTTCTGTAAAACTTACTTATCTACACAAGAAAGAGAAAATAGCTTTGTTGTTATGTGGTTCTACTAATGTAATTATTAGTAAAGAACGGTATAACTGCCCTTTTCAAGTTGAAGCTCTGATATATGCATTGTATAAATTACCTGATTTGCTTTCAGTTTAAATAAGCTAATTGATGTGCTGAAGATGCATTCAATTTGTAGTCAATAGGTTATCTCAATAGTAAAACGTTAAAGAAATCAAAAAAATATTTATAGCCCTTGGTTACACATTACATAAGGCTAACTAACTGCATTACTTATGGCTAGTGCTCACGGCGCGATTATATGAAGCCTCTCTTGATAAATGACTATCCACCACAAAAATAATTATTTCCATATCACCAGTAGTTTCACAGATAAGTGCATTTGGCACAGCAAATTTCAGTTTTACTATATTGGTACAGATATATGTTCGGAAGGTGGATGTAAAAATGAATTTGTGATACACATTTTTAAAGCTAATATTTGTAGGATTACAAAATAGGTTTTATTATATATTTGTGGACTCTGTGGGTGCCTACATGATTTCATTTTGGCATTGTGTTGAAATTGGTGCTGTCGACTTGCGCCTCAAGTTAAGGTTATATAATGGGACAAGGGAACCCAACATATCATAATATTTGTCGTTTAATTTTATAACTGTATAGAATGATTTGTTCCGACCATGATAAGTCCTTGCTTAACCCAAACTACTGAAGCTAGAAACTTGAGATCCGGACAGTAGATTTCTTTATGGACATATGCACTCACTTGGGTTCTATAATAGTCCACCTCAAGCATTTTAGGTTGAAAGTCTTAAGGCAGGTGACTGAGCAATCTTTTATAAATACATATTATACTTGGTAAATACAATTTATTTTATTTGTGAGTTCATTTGCAAAGTTAGTTGCATCTATATTCAAGATGACAACCAGTGATAAACCAATAAAATTTAGTGCCAACCTTATTGCTTAGCTCTTGTGGGATACAAGACAGATAGGAATATGATTATTAGGATAATGGTAAGTGGGTTTAAAGAACATAATGTGAAAATCCTTATTATCTTTTTCCCATTTAGCAGTATTTATTCTTAGCAAATAAAAATAAATGTATGGACTACTCATGCTTTATTTCTAAGTCAGTTGTGATTAGTCAGTTTAAGTTTATTTATTCAGATAAACAATTATTAATTCTGTATGAATTAGTAAGAATTACATTAATACCACATGATAACAGTTTAAAATAAATATTAACATTATTTAGAAAATTCTCTTAAATATAAAGTCAAATAAAACTATTGATAAAAACTCACCACCATATTAGCTATACAAACTGAGTGGAATCATTTTAGAATTAATAAGACTGCACTACTCTTGCTTTGTAATATTGGTAGCTTGTAAATTTCTCTTTTATGGCTCAGTTGGCAAACAGTTCAACAATTTCACAGCTTGCACTATGCCTAAAAATATTCAATATTGGATTAAACATGTTCTTACATAAGTAATAATTATAGCACTAGTATTTTCGAAATCCTTTGATCTGCATGGTTTGAAATCATTTCATATTTATCATCACCAGTCCGACTGTTCACGGCTGAACATAGGCCTCTCTTTGTTCTTGCCATTTTGTTTTCCTGTTTGATGTGGATAAAACTAATTTTGAATATATTAAGTTTCAACTGTTTTATCAAAACTGCCAAATATGGGTATCCTGATAACTTTATATTTGACTATCTAAAATGGCACTGTCAGACAGAACCTGAGAAAATTCAGAGTGTCTTTTGAATTTTACCTTATGCGTAAAATATGGGCTACAACACTGTTGAAGCAAAGATAACTATAGACCAATGCACAGGTTGAACATGCCTGATATATAGATATAGCTTAATAGACCGGACCACTTTATAAGAGTAGAATTTTGTTTCATCTACAGTTACGAAGGTTCATGGAACTAATATTTGGGTGGGAAATGTTGCCCACCACCTGTCTTTTGAGTGTTGCAGGTTGATGATGACATCCTATCAGATGACCTGACCTTGGTGTGAGGAGAGGATGAACGAGCCGTCCTTTACTGATTGGTATGTATGGATGACGGTGGCCCGCCCTTTTGACGTCGGTGGTTTTGTGTACGGGCTGCGCGCACACATGCCGCTTGAGTGCTGTACTGAGCTGGAGTCAAGCATTGTTTGCTAACCTTTGTTGCTGATCAATATAGCTGTATGGGCGGAGGATTCGTCAGATACAGATTTACGTGGGGGGTCCTCTACCTCCTCCACTGTCGTTGTTGGACCCAAGTAATTGCATTGTATTGATATAACTGATCATGACGAACGATGATGATTATTTTATGTATATGCATTGATGTGTTTATGAGGCAAATTTTGCCTTTATGTGTTTGAGTAAAATTTTATTTTTCCTATCCAACATCCTTTCCAAAACGCGGGCTGGCCACCATGCGTATCCTTGTTGGCAAGATCCCGTGATGGGTGATGCCGTGTGTTGGCTAGATCCCGTAATGGGTGATGCCGTGTGATGGCTAGATCCCGTGATGGGTGATGCCGTGTGTTGGCTAGATCCCGTGATGGGTGATGCCGTGTGTTGGCTAGATCCCGTGATGGGTGATGCCGTGTGTTGGCAAGATCCCGTGATGGGTGATGCCGTGTGTTGGCTAAATCCCGTGGTGGGTGATGCCGCGTGGGCTAGATCGACCCTGTGTGGGTGATGCGGTTTGTGGGCTAGATCCCTATGTGGGGGATGCCTGTGTGTGCTAGATCCCGTAATCGGTAATGCCACGAGTTGGCTTAGCCATGGGTGAAGCATAGTTTGCTAGATCCCGTAATCGGTGATGCCACCCGCTACATGCCACACGGTAGCGTTAGCTTACTGGAGCGAACGACAAAATGCTACGCAGAGGCTCTCGGGTTTGAATCGCACTAATGACTCTTCAAAGTTGTATGCGTATTAAATTGATTATTATCGCTTCCTAAAGGGTCAACATACCTATACGTCGCGAGTTAACGTGCATTTCTGAGAGTTCTCCACGATGTTCTTGTGTGAGAAATGTACGTCAAGTCTGCCAACCCGCATTTTGTTCCGACATTCCGTAATACCGACACCAGAGTTGGCCACACACGAAAAAGAAGATGAATGATCTCAGGTTAGATAATCAAAGCGTAGACACTTTAATACGTGCGTGCGTGTACATTTGTGCAGGAGTCAAATTTTGATGCATATGTATGAGCGTGTTTTTTTACAGTCGGTTTCCTTTTCTTTAGTTTATAATTAAGGCCGTTTTAACCTTTTTTGACTTCATTTAAGTAAGTAATCAATAAAGCAGTACATAAGTAAATATACAACCAACAAAACTGAACAACTCCAAACAGAAGTCGATTCAAATCTTATTAACAAGAGGACTACAAGGGCTTCAGGCCGTAACATCAAAATAACGGTTGGCATCGTCAAGCAATTTGCTAATTCGTTTGAACACTATTATTTACGCGCGAAGAAAGTTTCTCGTCATAAATTAAGTGCGGCCCAAGTTGTTGGTCTTAAATCTAAGTGCTCCGCCCCTGCTGCCTTGTCTCTCGAGACAAACCCGCACCCAGCAGTTTTCGATGACTCCTGTGTCTACGCAACTGGTTTCTGTTTGTATTTCCATTTTAATGAACTGTTCTGACCATTATTATTGATGAAATAGATTTTATTGTTGCCTGCTTTAGAGATTGATAGTAAAGCAGGCTATTGTAGTATTTTAATGTATAAAATTGTTGCATTACTGTCTGACAGACAACGCAAAGCCGTTTTCTACGGACTTACTTTGTAATTCATTTGGGCGCAAAAAAGCTGAAAATTGGCATATATGTTCGTTGGGGAGCGTAGGGGAGCATTAGGAGAGATTTTTTTAAATTCCCATCATAGCGGGGTGAACTTGTTCAATGCGCTCGAAGCTGAGGGCGAAGTCTAGTGTATTTTGATGAAGATTGTCAACCTAGGTTTATCTTTACACTAGACGATGCCCGCGGTTACACACGCGTTATTTAAGGCTACTGCTCCACTCCCGTGGCTCATAGCGTGATGTTATAGAGCCTACAGCCTTCCTCGATAAATGGGCTATCTAACACTGAAAGAATTTTTCAAATCGGACCAGTAGTTCCTGAGATTAGCGCGTTCAACCAAACAAACAAACAAACATACAAACAAACAAACAAACAAACTCTTCAGCTTTATATATTAGTATAAGATGACCCCTGAAGCGCTTTTCAAATCGCATTTAGAACACTTAACGCTTATCAGTCCTTTGCGGATTTTGCATTACTTATTTATGCATTGGCTGTGTAAAGTATTTGTACTGCCGCTATTTAAAGGATGTTATTTCCAGTAAGCAAACGTTGCTATTAAACAGCCACGACTGTTACACGACGCAGAGAATCAACAAACTATAGAGTATATTTGATCCTATTTCTGAAACAATATATATATTGTCATTGAAAATAAAATGAAGCTTAGATTATTACGTACATGAAAATCATCAGCGGCGGCCTACGTTTGCACTGGCCCATGGGACTCTTGTACATCCAAGTTTAACATAATCTTACTAAGTAAATAGCAAAAAGTATTTGAATTTTCCTTATTTATCCTCAAATATCTGTCGGCATGCTCGCCCGGGGCCGTTACCCAGCTTGTGGTGAACTAAACAAAACAAGCCGGTTATAAAGTCAAAAACTCGACGAATTCACTCGTTTCTTATGCTTACGTAACTATTATATTATTTATATGTCTATTCATAAATGTACCTCGGCTTTTGTATCATTCCAGCAAGAGATGCGGTTTCGTTTGGAGTTCTCGTTTCGCGTAATTTCATTAAAGCTAACTTAATAATTAGGTATAATATTTGTTGTTTTGCTTCTGTTATGATTTCGATATAATAACTGTTTATTTCGTGTAGTAGGGTGCTTGCATTGTCGTTGTTCACAATACCGAGTATAAAATAATTCAGCTTTTGTATATATTTTTTTGCATTAAACATAAAATATTTTATTTTCGAATAATTTTCATAATAATATTACAGATTATTAATTATATACATTATAACTACATACATTATTATCTTAAATAATCATAATTTCTAAGAATATATATATATATATATATATATACAGGGTGTAAAAAGACCCTTAACGAAAACTGAAACCCCATATTGTACCAATCATTACTGGTTCATCAGATATTGAGGCTCAAAGTTACTATGGAAGTTTTGTAATTAGGTACAAAATCGATGCATTTACCCCGCTTACCTGTTCTATAGATGTCCTACGCACCCAAAGATTAGTAGGTATTTCGGAAATTGCACGCGCGCATTTTTAATAGCGGCTTGAAAAAGGTGAAAACTTTAAAAATTAAGTCGTTTCCCAGGTTTTATTTTTGGTTAGTACGACTTGGCATGATGTCCAAAACGCGTAGATTTCAGCTTGGTGATGGGTCTTGTGACACCCTGTATATATATTATGTACATAAATCTAAAAATAAATAGTGAAAATATATATGTTCAGGTGTGTTTAGGCGTCGTAGAATGCCTTCGCATCAATATCATCGGGTAACGTGCCCAGAAGGCTGGCAGCATTGCTACGCTGGATGGTAAATTTCTAGGAGTTCACATAGACGACCAACTAAACTGGAAACAAGAGTTGACACACTTAGAAAAGACTATCGGTTCAGCTTGCTATGTCCTGCGAAGTCTCAGAAGCGAAGTAGGTATCAAGCATTTAAATTAGTATACTATGCTTTGGTTGAGTCAAGGCTGAGTGTACAGTGTTCTTTTCTGGGGGGCAGTTATGACTATAATCTGCAAAAAGCGTTTACTTTACAAAAAAGAGCAATAAGAACTATGGTCAGAATTCAACAGCAGGATTCATGCAGACTTCATTTCCAGGAATTAGGTATACTGACCGTGCCGAGTCTGTATAATTTAGTCTTATTAAGCCATTTACAAATATACATACATGAACATGAAACTGATGAGGAAAGGCAAAAATGGGAAAAACTAGAAGGAAAGATCTGCAGTCCAAGGATGTGCCTAACTTAGACATTGTTAAACATAGCGCATCTTACAGGTGTATTAGATTATTTGATAAAATACCTATAGACATCAAAGACCTACTTAATAAGAGTAGTTTTCAGAGCAAACTTAAGCAGTTCTTGGTGGAAAAATGTTATTATACTATTGAATTGACATGAATTTTGACATTGAATGACAATTTAATTAGATGACATCTTCTATTGAATTGACATGAATTTTGATATAGACTCATAGACTCACGCCTGTTTTCCCGAAGGTATAGGCAGAGGCATATTAAACGCCCACTACCCCACTCCTTCGGAGGGGGGGGGGAGGGGAACACCCCTTCGGGGAAACAGGCGTGAGTCTATGTATGTATGTATGTATCCAATAACTTTGCATACTTTAATTTTATTATTGAAATTCTGATCTATGCAGTTTGGTCTTGATATGTGTACTTAATACTTTTTATTGAATTTAATGTAATGTACAGTTTTGGAAATTTTGAATAATTAATTTTGATTAATGCAGTATGGTTTGATATGTATATGTGGGCGCAAATTAATATATAATGACTAATCCTGTAGAATATACCTAATATATTGTTACGAAAATATTAATAATATTTAAGATTGATATTTAAATAACTATTTGTGAACACAGAACGGAGAACTTCACTACTTTACAATATTAGACACTGTATTGGCTGCTTAACTGTTTTATAAAGATTGGGTATTTAATTTATCGCTTAGTTATTAAGATAACTCCAGAAACTTTGAAAGTAAAATCAATTAGTGTTAAATAACATTATTCTGACACTTATTTTTATGTTTACGGTAATAAATAACATGCGCTTATATTTACAGCCTGTTGATAGCACCATCGGTTGGCGATTAAAATTTGTTATTCGTGTAAAATAAATCATTTGGTGTTGTGCAAAATTCATTACAATATTAATGTCGATTTTTGATTAATTTATAATTAATTGTATAGTAATTTCAATTATATGTTGTAAAGGAAGTGGCAGTTATTAAACATTAAGTGTTATGACGGTTAGTGTATAAAAAGGACTGTAGGTCACATTTTAATTCAATTCTGTGCTAGAAATCGTCTGAAAATAAACCAAGTAATATTAAGTGAGTGTTTTTATTATAATGTAGTCTGGACTGGACACAATAATCCTGGCATATCGCCGACAGCAGCGGTTGGATAAACGCCCCCTAAGAGACTTCGGGATCTACGGTTGGCGCGAGGTGATTGGTCTCTTGGCTTGGCCGCCATTACCAAGGATGACCTGAAGACTGATGCGACAAGCGCTTGGAAGCCGTGTTTGGCGCTAGTCAACCCTGGTCGGAGACCACACGGTGTGTCGGAGTTATGGCGAGCAAGTCTACACTTCACGTGAGGCCACGTGCGAGCGAGAGCGACAGAGCGACTACGACGGGGTACACGCACCGGGGTGTGCTGTGGCGTGAACGCTGTTCTGCTCTGAGTTCTACCAGAGGTTGCAGATGCGGGTCGCTGATGTACTGACTAGAGGTATTTATCCAGAGCTGATTTGATTAGTTTTTGAGAAACATCCTAATTTTATAATTATGGTGCTTACACGATTACCTACTGTCCTCGTAAGGATTACCAGATAAAAATTATACAGTCAAAATTACGAACGTTACACCCCAAATAGAACTTATAGGCAACTGTTGTTTATCCACGTTTGGTACATATATAGCAGTGCTACTGTGCTTATAGTCATGTAATGCCTTCGGCTGGGGCTCTTGTCTCATGTCTGTTTATTAATCGTTAGGCCATGTCGGAAAATTTCTGTAAAACTTACTTATCTACACAAGAAAGAGAAAATAGCTTTGTTGTTATGTGGTTCTACTAATGTAATTATTAGTAAAGAACGGTATAACTGCCCTTTTCAAGTTGAAGCTCTGATATATGCATTGTATAAATTACCTGATTTGCTTTCAGTTTAAATAAGCTAATTGATGTGCTGAAGATGCATTCAATTTGTAGTCAATAGGTTATCTCAATAGTAAAACGTTAAAGAAATCAAAAAAATATTTATAGCCCTTGGTTACACATTACATAAGGCTAACTAACTGCATTACTTATGGCTAGTGCTCACGGCGCGATTATATGAAGCCTCTCTTGATAAATGACTATCCACCACAAAAATAATTATTTCCATATCACCAGTAGTTTCACAGATAAGTGCATTTGGCACAGCAAATTTCAGTTTTACTATATTGGTACAGATATATGTTCGGAAGGTGGATGTAAAAATGAATTTGTGATACACATTTTTAAAGCTAATATTTGTAGGATTACAAAATAGGTTTTATTATATATTTGTGGACTCTGTGGGTGCCTACATGATTTCATTTTGGCATTGTGTTGAAATTGGTGCTGTCGACTTGCGCCTCAAGTTAAGGTTATATAATGGGACAAGGGAACCCAACATATCATAATATTTGTCGTTTAATTTTATAACTGTATAGAATGATTTGTTCCGACCATGATAAGTCCTTGCTTAACCCAAACTACTGAAGCTAGAAACTTGAGATCCGGACAGTAGATTTCTTTATGGACATATGCACTCACTTGGGTTCTATAATAGTCCACCTCAAGCATTTTAGGTTGAAAGTCTTAAGGCAGGTGACTGAGCAATCTTTTATAAATACATATTATACTTGGTAAATACAATTTATTTTATTTGTGAGTTCATTTGCAAAGTTAGTTGCATCTATATTCAAGATGACAACCAGTGATAAACCAATAAAATTTAGTGCCAACCTTATTGCTTAGCTCTTGTGGGATACAAGACAGATAGGAATATGATTATTAGGATAATGGTAAGTGGGTTTAAAGAACATAATGTGAAAATCCTTATTATCTTTTTCCCATTTAGCAGTATTTATTCTTAGCAAATAAAAATAAATGTATGGACTACTCATGCTTTATTTCTAAGTCAGTTGTGATTAGTCAGTTTAAGTTTATTTATTCAGATAAACAATTATTAATTCTGTATGAATTAGTAAGAATTACATTAATACCACATGATAACAGTTTAAAATAAATATTAACATTATTTAGAAAATTCTCTTAAATATAAAGTCAAATAAAACTATTGATAAAAACTCACCACCATATTAGCTATACAAACTGAGTGGAATCATTTTAGAATTAATAAGACTGCACTACTCTTGCTTTGTAATATTGGTAGCTTGTAAATTTCTCTTTTATGGCTCAGTTGGCAAACAGTTCAACAATTTCACAGCTTGCACTATGCCTAAAAATATTCAATATTGGATTAAACATGTTCTTACATAAGTAATAATTATAGCACTAGTATTTTCGAAATCCTTTGATCTGCATGGTTTGAAATCATTTCATATTTATCATCACCAGTCCGACTGTTCACGGCTGAACATAGGCCTCTCTTTGTTCTTGCCATTTTGTTTTCCTGTTTGATGTGGATAAAACTAATTTTGAATATATTAAGTTTCAACTGTTTTATCAAAACTGCCAAATATGGGTATCCTGATAACTTTATATTTGACTATCTAAAATGGCACTGTCAGACAGAACCTGAGAAAATTCAGAGTGTCTTTTGAATTTTACCTTATGCGTAAAATATGGGCTACAACACTGTTGAAGCAAAGATAACTATAGACCAATGCACAGGTTGAACATGCCTGATATATAGATATAGCTTAATAGACCGGACCACTTTATAAGAGTAGAATTTTGTTTCATCTACAGTTACGAAGGTTCATGGAACTAATATTTGGGTGGGAAATGTTGCCCACCACCTGTCTTTTGAGTGTTGCAGGTTGATGATGACATCCTATCAGATGACCTGACCTTGGTGTGAGGAGAGGATGAACGAGCCGTCCTTTACTGATTGGTATGTATGGATGACGGTGGCCCGCCCTTTTGACGTCGGTGGTTTTGTGTACGGGCTGCGCGCACACATGCCGCTTGAGTGCTGTACTGAGCTGGAGTCAAGCATTGTTTGCTAACCTTTGTTGCTGATCAATATAGCTGTATGGGCGGAGGATTCGTCAGATACAGATTTACGTGGGGGGTCCTCTACCTCCTCCACTGTCGTTGTTGGACCCAAGTAATTGCATTGTATTGATATAACTGATCATGACGAACGATGATGATTATTTTATGTATATGCATTGATGTGTTTATGAGGCAAATTTTGCCTTTATGTGTTTGAGTAAAATTTTATTTTTCCTATCCAACATCCTTTCCAAAACGCGGGCTGGCCACCATGCGTATCCTTGTTGGCAAGATCCCGTGATGGGTGATGCCGTGTGTTGGCTAGATCCCGTAATGGGTGATGCCGTGTGATGGCTAGATCCCGTGATGGGTGATGCCGTGTGTTGGCTAGATCCCGTGATGGGTGATGCCGTGTGTTGGCTAGATCCCGTGATGGGTGATGCCGTGTGTTGGCAAGATCCCGTGATGGGTGATGCCGTGTGTTGGCTAAATCCCGTGGTGGGTGATGCCGCGTGGGCTAGATCGACCCTGTGTGGGTGATGCGGTTTGTGGGCTAGATCCCTATGTGGGGGATGCCTGTGTGTGCTAGATCCCGTAATCGGTAATGCCACGAGTTGGCTTAGCCATGGGTGAAGCATAGTTTGCTAGATCCCGTAATCGGTGATGCCACGAGTTGGCTTAGCCATGGGTGAAGCATTGTTTGTTAGATCCCGTGATGTGTGACGCATGCCACAGGCTAAGATCCTATGACTAGGTGAAGCCTTGTAAATAACTTTTAGTTCATTCTGTATGATAAACGCTTATTTATGTTATTTTTATATTCATTCTTTTTGTTTGTTATGCTGTTTATTCTATAACCGTTGAATAATCAGCGCGAGGAGCGCGCTGGATCAGAATGGCCGTATGGGCGCAAATTAATATATAATGACTAATCCTGTAGAATATACCTAATATATTGTTACGAAAATATTAATAATATTTAAGATTGATATTTAAATATTTATTTGTGAACACAGAACTAAGAACTTCACTACTTTACAATATAAGACACTGTATTTTTATAAAGATTGGGTATTTAATTTATCGCTTAGTTATTAAGATAACTCCAGAAACTTTCAAAGTAAAATCAATTAGTGTTAAATAACATTATTTTGACACTTATTTTTATGTTTACGGTAATAAATAACATGCGCTTAAATTTACATCCTGTTGATAGCGCCATCTGTTGGCGAATAAAATTTGTTATTCGTGTAAAATAAATCATTTGGTGTTGTGCAAAATGCATTACAATATTAATGTCGATTTTTGATTAATTTATAATTAATTATATAGTAATTTCAATTATATATTGTAAAGGAAGTGGCAGTTGTTAAACATTAAGTGTTATGACGGTTAGTGTATAAAAAGGACTGTAGGTCACATTTTAATTCAATTCTGTGCCAGAAATCGTCTGAAAATAAACCAAGTAATATTACGTGAGTGTTTTTATTATAATGGAGTCTGGACTGGACACAATAATCCTGGCATATCGCCGATATATACATAATGGATATATCGAATTTAATGAAATGTACTTATAGTTTTAAAAAATTCAGACACAATGTAAAATTGTTATTGAATAAATTAAATTACATGCTCTTCTGTTCAGGGTACTTCTAATCTGTCCTGTTTTTAGGATGTCTCCAATCTGTCAGAGAACGTCTAACAGTTAACTAGTGTAGGTGATAATATTTTCCTAGTTAACTCTTCCGTGCTGTGAACCATAGACAGGAACGCCGGTAAACTGACACTGGAAATTTGGCGAACGCCCAGCCCACCTAAACGCATGGGTAAAGATGCTTGTAGCCAGGCTCGGTCGTCCAAGTCCACATTTAATATATTTTTTTAAGTACCTACCTTGTATAATTTGGTCAATTTGTCCTTATAATGTAATTTTATTCCAAAGTTGCGATGATCTTAAGGCATGAGTAAATTTTGGGATGAAAAGGCAATATCGAATAATAGTATAAGCCGAATGTATATTAATTTTGAATAGGTGATCTGAAATTTCACAAAAAAATTGTATCCGTTTGTTTTTATATTAACTTTATTTTCTCATAGTTATGTCGAAGCATTTAATATGCTCATGATCAATCACCAACTTTAAAAACATATTAAAGGGCTACTTCTACGCTTCAACTTGATTATATGTTAACACAATCACGTATACTATCCGTTGTACGTCAGTCAGTTGACCATCTAGACTCTAGTTTACCACCAACGAAGCCAATAACAACAGAAAATATAAAAATCAGTGTAGATGCTTACAATCCTACTCGGGTGATCAATTCACTTTGACACATCGTAATAACTTTTCAAATAAATTTCAGGTAGCTTTGTTTATAATCTTAAGCATCAGGTAAAATATACTTACTTAAGTATCATCTAGTTAGATTAGATAAAGCTGAGCTTTTGCTTGAACTTAATGGACTTAATACAAAATTAAGATTTATCGAAAGATAAACTCAGTTGATGTCCTCAGGATCCAATGTATCCAATTTAATATTTCACTTTATTTAATTAACAAAGGAAACGAATATTAAACATTATGTAAATGTGAACCACCCTTTGGCAACTCTTGTATCCGATAAAAAGTTCGCAGACGAAATTTATTGAAGACGAGATGACGGCATAACGAAATTCTGTTGATCTTTGAAAAATACGCCTGCAATATGCAGGCGTATTTTTTCAAAATAATAAAGATGACATTTTACGCTACTTTATTGGTTTTCATATCCTGTATTGACTATTAAAATATATCATGAACGGATCCAAAAAACATCTAGGACGGTTAATTTCTGAATAACGCCAAGTGTTGTCTCGTGTGGAAATCGTATTAATTGACTTTTTTTTTATTGTAATTTATTTAAGACAAAGATTAATGAGCCTCATAATTATTTTAAATTAATTACACAGTTAAGTCTGATTGCGATGTGAAATAAAATAATGAATGATAATGATGAATTCAGTAGTATTTTTTTTTGTATTTATGTAGTATAGTCTAAGTTATTCGAAAGTAAAAAATGAATATTTTATGTTCCTTGAACAATGCACTGATCATTTTAGTTTAGCATGCTGATTCCATCGAAATAGTATGTGGTCCAATAAAAAGAGTAGTTAATAAATAACTAGTTAAAGAACTACATGATAGCATTGATATCGTAGTGGTATAATGCGCTGTCTTTCGACTTAGCACGGCTCTGATATGTGGATAGACCTTAAGTGTTATTTATTTGTGTACGTTGGTAGGATGTATGTAAATTTTTAACCATACACGATTTTTGATCAGTGCTGTGATAAAAATAATGACTGATAATTACTTTTCGGAGTTATGTGCGTATTGAATTGTTAATTTACGTTTGACCCGTGTCTCGGAGAGCACGTTAAGCCCTCGGTCCCGATAGTCATCTTTGACAGTAGTTAGTGTAGTGTAGTAGGCGTCAGTACCTCTTAATAAACAGACACTAGTCTAAACCTTGGAATATTCCTACCCCTTTGGGTTGCGGAGATCAGAAAGGCAGTCGCTCTGTGGAAAAGCCAATATTCAGCCAAATCCGGTTAGACTATTAAGCAGATCCCAGATTGAAACTGGGATAACGCTGGGAGGATGAATATAGAATTTGACTTTTGGTTAAACGCCCTAATCTCAGGCACTACCGGTTAACAAACATTTTATTACCAAGTTGTAAGTAGAACCCAGGTACCCACTTCCTAATCAGCACAACATACCATTGTTATGTAAGGGAAGAAGTAAAGTTGACAGTCGCCCTTCCTCTAATAAATTCTCTTAGTTGGCTTGTGAGTGCAACATCTACGCACGGAAGAGGTAGCTTTATTAAGTGAGCCAGGACTACAAAGAAAAGTGGAATTAATTAATTAAATTCCCATGTAAGTGTCGTACAAAGTCGAAAACTTTCACGTCATGAATAAATTTTGCTCATATAAAGACGCACACGTTAGTGTGATGAGTTTGCATGTGTGTGTCTGTGTGGTACAGTTTTGTTCCCGGTTAACATGTATGTAATTGGGTATGAAGAAACAAGGGTTGGACTTTTCTATTGTTGTCGGGAAGGCACTGCCTTGTCTTTCGCAAATTTCTCAAATAGGTTTTGAACCGCTTTACTAATGTGGCATGAAAAGTTGTATGACTTGTGTATAGTACAAAATTGCTTTTGAAATTTTATTTGTGAAATTATAAATTTAATTTCAGACTACTTATTTCAGTAGAACTTGAAAATGCTTGAAATCGTTCGTACGATCCGACTCTCCCATATTTGAATATTTTTTTTAAATGCATGACTATGTTTGGTATATTTTTTACTAACAATTTTGTATATTCAGAGCTTTATTCATTTAAATCAGCGTACTTACCTAAAGGAAGATCTCTTACCCCAAACGATAATAACCAGGAGTCTACTAAGCATAATACTAATCCCCTTTTTTCCGCAATTCTCATAACTCTTACAATAATGATGTAAAAGTTGAGCTCTATAATTCTTTCAATAAAACTTAAATTTAGGAAAATACTTTCCGAGATATATGGTCAAAGTTTTGAGAGGAAAATTAAACAAGCACCCCTTAAACTCTACGATCCTGTCTTACTAAAGACTATTTCTTTGATAGCTTTTTGAAACTCCCCTTTACACGAGCTAATTTATTATATTTTTAATTTAAATAGAAATATGGTTAAGTTTTTATACGCCATTTGAAATTTCCGTGTGGCTCTCTGCCTTGTAGCGTAATTATATCAGAAGCACTACTTTAAGTTTTTGTTTAACAAAAAATAGGTTATAAACCTTTTTCATCATACCTATAGGTTTTTTAACTTACCTATTCTAAAATGTAACGCTACAAGATGAGAGATTCGTGTATATTGTTACTAGAAGAAGACGGCGGGACTCTCCTGCTGTATAGGCACCTTTTTCCAACATATTTGTACCTTGTGAAAAGGTGTGATACTGAGAATCATTTTACGAAGGGTACAGTACATTAAAACGCATATTGTACGATCATTTGAACTGCCTACTATCAAACGTTGCGTAACCGACAAACAGCATATTATATCGACTACGGTCTTCATAACCACTGATGCTCTTGTTCTGTTAGACTGAAGACGTACGCCACCATGTGGCGTGTTTTGTGACCATGCATCTATATTGTATTAGAATCAAAGGCCTTTACATTGCCGGTGAGCACACACTCTATATTCTTCTGAGACTCAGGTAAGATGTCGGGCTTCGATGAAAATACTGCTAGCCTGAACAGGTTTTTTATTATATCTCACTATCGCTTACTATACGCTTTACGCTTAACGGTTTGATTAATATTATTTAATGGACAAATAAGATAGTATAGCTATCAACTATGTCATGTTGATCGTCTTACAAATGATTGATGCAGTAATTGAACCATTTTAATAACTACGCTTCCGTAGCATCTATAACATTTATGGAGAACGAAAAACGTTTAGCGGATAAGGTGATTAAATAATTCGAAGGTATATCGACCGAGAAGAAAGGCTTAGGACGCACCCATTTAGTCGAGCATCGTATTGATACAGGTGACTCACCGCCAATACGTCAGCGACACTATCGTCTGCCGCCAGAAAAATTGCGTGTTATTATTGAGGAACTAGACGAGATGCTTAAACTCGGAGTCGTAGAACTGTGTGAAAGCCCATGGTCTTCGCCCATCCTATTAACGCCTAAGAGAGATGGTAAATTAAGGTTTTGTTTAGACGGCCGAAAACTAAACTCGGTTACATGTAAGGATGCGTAAAAACTACATTATATTTCTGAAATCCTAGATAATCTGAAAAATGCTAGATTCCTAAGTAGTATTGATCTATCTAAATTATATTAGCAGACGCCTATTCGGAGTAGCGATCGGGACAAGACCGCGTTCTACGTACCTACCCGCGGAACGTTCCGATTTCTTACTATGCAGTTCGGCTTAACTAATGCGCCGGCTACGCAGCAGAGATTGGTCGATCAATTATTTACAATTAGTCCAGAGTTCGAAAATGCGGTGTTCTTATTCTTAGACGATATTTGTATTATAGGAAAGGATTTTGATCTTAGAAAATTTAACTCCTTCATACAGCCACACAATTATAATGGGCGACTTTAACACATGTCTGCTCAAACAGGATTCTCGTGCTACCTTATTCCGGCACACCTTAGAGTCTTGCAATCTATCTATTTTAAACTTAAATGCAACTCATCACTTCCCCAATTGCACCCCTTCTCTTCTAGATCTTATTTTGGTATCTTCCTCCAATCTGGTTCATAAGCATGGTCAATGTACAGCGGATGGGTTTTCCTATCATGACCTGATCTTCGTTTCCTATAAAATTCGCACACCCAAAATTAAGCCCAAAATAGTCTTGCAGCGCAATTTTAGTGGCATGGATCATGAAAAACTGCGTATCCTTACGCAGTTTTTCATGATCCATGCCACTAAAATCGCCTCGAATATAGACTGGAGCCCTCTGTATGACTCAGAGTGTGTCAATAGTAAGGTCCATGAACTCACCACTAATCTCATCAATTTATATGATGTGCATGCGCCAATACGTAGCATCAAATTGAAACACTTACCGGCACCTTGGCTAACAGACGATATCAGAAAAATCATGGCCAAAAAATCTACTGCCGAAGCTAAGTTGAAACACAGGCCTACTCCTCTAAACCATGAAAAGTACGTGGCAGCCAGAAATCTCTGCAACAACGTGTGTAGGAATGCGCAACGCCAATATATTCATAAATCCGTTGAAAACGGTGATCCAGCAAAGGTCTGGCAATTTTTTAAAAGTCTGGGAGTTGGCAAGACACGGCATCAATCTATTCCAAATAATATTAACCTTGATTCTCTTAATATACATTTCTCTACTTCGTCCAAATTCGATGGAAATATGAAAAGTGCCACCTTACAATATCTTTCATCCTTGCCAACTCCGGATTATTCACCCTTTATCTTCTCGCAATTTGCCGCATGTGATGTTAAGAAAAACGTACTGGCTGTTACGTCTAATGCAGTCGGTAGTGATAGTATTAGCCGTAAAATGATCCTTCCCATCCTTGAAGAAATCCTTCCAGTTTTATGCCACATCTTCAACCATTCCATCAACCGTGGCATTTTTCCATCCGATTGGAAAGATGCAACAATAATCCCTCTGCCCAAGAAACTTAAGCCCTGTTCCTTTTGAGATTACCGACCTATATCCCTACTTCCCTTCTTGTCGAAAGTCCTAGAACGCTTAGTCCACACACAACTTAGTTCCTTCCTACATACAAATTCCCTCCTAAACACATATCAGTCTGGTTGCCGCCCTGGCCACAGTACTACCACTGCACTGGTTCACGTAACTGATGACATTAGGCTAGGTATGGATAGTGGAAATCTAACGGTCTTGTCGTTACTTGATTTTAGTAACGCTTTCAACACCGTGGATTTTCACATCATACTTGGCATTCTACACTCTCTTAACGTATCTCCATCGGCAATTGACTGGTTTCATAGTTACCTGCTCGGTCGCCGGCAACGTATACGCATCGAAGACTCTTTTTTTACTTGGTCTCACACTAATGCCGGTGTGCCACAGGGTGGCGTGCTTTCTCCTCTGCTCTTCGCAATATTTATTAGTACTATCTCAAACCAATTACTTTCTTCTTACCACCTTTACGCAGACGATTTACAAATCTATACGCAAGCTCCTTTAAATAAGCTGGCAGAAGCTTGTACTATTATTAAGGCGGACCTGGCCAGAATCTGCGACTGGACTAAGAAATACGGACTCATCATAAATGCTGACAAAACCCAGTTAATTATTATAGGCAGCCCCAAATTAGTCTCAAAAATCAGTTGGTCCGATTTGCCACAAATTAGTTTCGATGGCAAAAATCTCGTTTTTAGTAAAACTGTGAAAAATTTGGGGATCTCCTTAGACGAAAGTATGTCCTGGAAATCTCAAATGCAAGAAACGAGTCGCAAGCTTTTTGCATCCGCAGGTTCGTTGCGTAGGTTACGCAACTTCCTTCCAACTGCCACTAAAATCGCGCTTGCTCAATCCTTGCTTCTTCCCATAATTGACTATGCTGACGTCAGCTATCTTGACCCCACAGAGGAGCAGCTAGATAAACTTGAGCGTCTCCAAAACTTTTGCATTAGATTTATATTTGGACTGCGCAAATATGATCACGTCTCAGATTTTCGTAAAGTTTGTTACAAGTGGCTCCCAATTCGTCTTCGCAGGAATACTCACATTACATTACTGTATAATGTTCTATTTAATCCTAGTACGCCCTCCTATCTCAAATAACGTTTCAAGTTCCTTCATGACACACATATAAGGTCCTTGAGGTCGTCTGAAGATCTGACGTTGGAGATGCCAAGGCATTCCACAAATTATTTTGGAAAATCCTTTACCGTTCAGGCAGTGGAATGCTTTGCCATTACAAATTAGAAGAGCACCATCACTAAACATCTTTAAAAATTCGTTAAAAAAACACTATCTGAATACTTAACGTATTTTAATTGCTTGTATGCGGGTTCTATTTCAATGTATCTACAATGTCTGTCATATTATTATATTATTATGTATATATGTATATTGTACGAATGTATGTAGGTATATATTTAATATATGTATGTTTAAGTATTTTTATGGAATATGTAATTGTAAGTATGTATGTATTTCATTTAAATCTTCAATACTGATTCATAGTATTTAACTACACCATCGCCAGCATGTATAACTGCTTAACATCATCCTGTCCATCCTAAGGTTGCCTGTAAGAGATTGCACTAAGCGATAAGGCCGCCCATTGTACATTACTTGTAGTTTTAAGCCACTTGTACTGTAAAACTTTATTTTGGTGTGCAATAAAGTGTAATTTATTATTATTATTATTAGAACGAAATCTGGCAATGTGCCCGGCAACGTCAATAGACCCCCTTTTTACGTAGGACCTAAACATGCATGATATGGCCAAATGTGGGTGTAATAATTACAACTTCTATCTACCTTTTCGGAGTATCGGTTTGCCACGTCACGCCTTGCTCGCTATCTCGCGACGTATTTTCTCACCTTTAGGCTTTCATAATAGGAAGGGGGCGTATAATGGTCAAACAAGTATATTAAGGACGCGTTTACAAAATTAGTAGGTACAAAATCGCGTCTCTACAGCGACACGGCGGCAACGGTACGTAATACGTACGGTAACTTGCGGAAATGTAGTTGAACTAAATAACTTTGAGACTTTAGACTGTTTTTGTGATATGTATCTATGTTATAGGCCTGGAATATTATTATTATTTTGTCGGTGTCGTATGAATGTAATGATGGTAACACGCGATAGACTTCGTTGACTGTTGTTGTCATTATTACTTTGTAGACAAGTAGAAGAGACCCTACCACTGGAACTTATGAAGTAACCTTCCAGGGTTATTCGATGACTCTTGCTGGTACTCATATGTGAGTAGAGCTAGGCATGCCGAGTTTGGGCTCATTTTGTTTGTACATAAGAGACCCTACTACTGGAACTTATGAAGTAACCTTCCAGGGTTATTCGATGACTCTTGCTGGTACTCATATGTGAGTAGAGCTAGGCATGCCAAGTTTGGGCTCATTTTGTTAGTACATAAGAGACCCTACCACTGGAACTTATAAAGTAACCTTCCAGGATTATTCGATGACTCTTGCTGGTACTCATATATGAGTAGAGCTAGGTATACCGAGTTTGGGCTCATTTTGTTTGTACATAAGAGACCATTTTTTTTAAACGACTGGCCATAAGTTCCCCCATTCAATTTGCTATAACTCTGATCTAAGTCAGTTTCTTTGGTCTTCTACCGAATAATCTCGTTCTGGAAATTATCCATCAGCGAAATCCTATTATCCTTTATCCATTGTCCTTTTCATAGCTCTCTGAGAGACATGTAGTGTAGGCAGTGCATTGCAGGACAGCCCAGTTCCAATGGAGTTGGCGGCATTTTCGTAATCCACAAAAGCCAGCCACAGCGGCCGGGTTTACTCTTCGGATTTCTAAATAACCTATGAAAATTATGCTCTGTATGGATTTGGCCCACGGTACTAAAGCCTTTAAGAAACCTAGCCTGCACCGGTGGCTGGAAGACATCAAATTTTGATGTCAGAAAAAAGTAGGGAGGGGTGTCCACACCGCCCAGTCTTAAAGAGCTGCTCATTGCGCATTGATATGGACTACATTAAATTCGAGACAGACGCGTTGCCGGACAGTTTGAGATTTAAAGCTTGGTCAAAGTAGGTAGACGCTAGGACGCGCGTGTCCTGATATCTGTCAAGTAGTGACTGAAATATGACCTGATAATTCTCAGCACTGGGTGTGACACCTGCAAATACGGACTGGGCTTTCGGTGACAGTTTACCTATTAAATAGTACAACCTGTCAGCATCTGTCAGAGAACCATTATCGTGCACTGTATACTTAAAACTCGCATAGAATAACGGCCAATTTCGTATATCTCCGTCAAACGACATAATCTCGATTGGCGGTAATCTCGGTTTGCGGGCAACGGGCTCTGCTGAACATTTACCCTCCAATTGCGATTGTATACGCTTAATAATACAATAAAGATCTTCGAATGAGGTATGCACCTGATAGTTCGGTTTTTCATCAGGATTGATAGAAAGTAATCTTGCGTTATAATCGTCTAACAACTTATGAAAATCTGTTCGAATACTATCTACTGTTATACAATAACTGAGAAATGCTTCGCTATTACTGTCAGACATAGATGCGGTTTTTGATCGTTTATAGATGTTTTGAATGCGCTCAAATAAAATATTGCGTTTTGCTTCTAAGATTGTTATCTCTTTGTCTTCCGACACGCGTGACTTCTTTTGTTGTGACATGCTTACGTAAGTATAAGCTAATGAGACCGAAACAAAATAAGAATATCTAATGTATCTATTATTTTACCTAAGTAGGCTAAGTAGGCAACACCTTAGAGCCGAGGAATTAAAGTTGATTGAAATATGAGATTTATAAGACAACTATGATAGTTGCAGAAGTAATAATTTAATAAGTAGGTAGCCTCATAAAAGTTTACCTACTAATGCGGGCGGAAATAACCATGTGACGGTTATGTGAATATATTAGGAGTATAGCTAGGTGCTATAACTGCCTAGGTATAGCGGTATAACGTATAAAACGTAAATGAATCCGACTCGTATGGATCTAAAAAAATGGTTCGGCGTTACACCGAAACCGTAGGGTTCTAGGCGACTTGGAGAAGGAAATGGACTGTATAGAGAGGATAGCGGTTCTTCGCCGCCTAGGAGATGGATACGCTAAGGGGTGATTGAGTGGGTATAGGATATTTCAAGGATGGAGGGCACCTACCTTATACAACCTTCTTCGTTTCCGTAGGGCAGTCTCCTGGTGGTTTCGTGACGCAGCTGCTCGTTTTCACTTCAATTCACCATTCGCGAGCGGGTTTTCCTTGGTGGAAGCGGTAATAAATCACATACAACGGTGCGGCGCGGTACGGTATCGCGGACACGTTCTCAGCGAGCGGAATGTTCTCAACTGTCACTCGCGTCCACGATCGCGGCGACGAATCAGACGAAGGCAGTGCCCCTTCTTCGGGAATGGGAGACAGGGACGGAAATATGATATCGCTCGCACTAGAACGTGGAACGATTGATGTTGATGCGATTAGTTATGGATAGGAAGGTAGATGTCGCTACCATATCCCCCCGGCCCTAAAGGGTTGCCTTTAAAAAAATAGAATTGAACTTAGCTATGTTGGGTGTACTACCGCATAACCCATCAATAGGCTAAAACAGCGATATGACAATAAAATTAATCTAAATTAACTTTAGCGAAAACTACAAACGCAATAATAGCGAAAACTACTAACTAAATACTGAAACTAAGAGGTAGGTCCAACTTCAGGCTAGATCTCACTGAGTTGGAAGCGGACGCGAGTTGATCAGTGCCTCGACTTGTGCAAGGACAGTTAAAGGCTCTTCGTAAGAGAGGATCTGTTGACTTATAACTTTGAAGAGATGCGTTTTAATTACTTTGGCCATGCTTGCCCAACATCCACCGAAATGTGGTGATGCTGGTGGAATAAACTTCCAGTCAATATGATCTATGGAAAGTTCTTCCTAAAGACGAGTACGATAACCCGCGACGTGATTGAAACAAGTAGCGGGAACAAGTTCAATCAATTTACTAACGCGGTTGGCGACAAAAGTCTGCCAGCGGTGAGGAGTAGAATAAATCCTAGCGAGCACTACCTTGGAGTCGGAAAATGCGTATATTTATTAATAGAGTGGTGGGGCAAAACTGTGTCTTGAACCTTGTGGAGCAACTGAGACAGCAGAAGGGCCGCGCACAACTCCAGTCTCGCAACCGAAATGGTTTTAACAGGCGAGACCTTAGACTTGGCACAAACTAACTGCACCGAGTAGTTAGAACCAATGCGGACTTGCAGATATACGACTCCGCCGTAAGCACGCTCGCTGGCGTCAGCGAAACCTATTAAGTTGATGGTACATCCATCTACCAACCCAAGATGACGCGGAATAGTAATTTGATTGAGCGCGGTAAGCTCAATACAAACTGACCCCAAGCGGCGACAATATGGTCAGGGGGTGTTTCATCCCACTCACACTTTGATAGCCAAAGCTCTTTGATCAAGAGCTTGGCGTACAAAATTGTGGGAGCCACAAAACCCATTATGTCCCATAGTCGAGCCACTGTGGACTGCATAGTGCGTTTGGTGCACTTATCATCTGGTGGTGAGATGTCAAACCGAAAACTATCGCAGGATTTGTCCCAGCGTAAACCGAGAACTTTATGCGGTACAGACTTCTCAAACTCAATGTCCATTTGACAAGATCAAACTGGCCTCGCTTGAAAAGCTGAATAAGCTCTTCACAAAGCGAAATTGCTAGCGGAGCGGGTATGACATTACAGGCAATGTCATCTATATACAAAGCGGATGTGTAGTATAGTATAGTGTAGCGTAGCGTGGCTTAGCATAGCATAGCGTAGCATAGCATAGCATAGCATAGCGTAGCATAGCATAGCACAGTATAGCATAGCATAGCTAATTAGTGCTTTATCTTACACACAGTTTTAGCACCCACCTTGATCTCTTGAAGAGCAGAACAACAACAAGACGTAATACAATGAGAAGTATGTACCCATAATCACATACCCAAGTACCGTCTCAATAGCGGGCGGTAAATCATATCGCTCACTACGTACTATTTTAGTTAGTAGCAAGTGCGGAAATATTGAAGCTCCGATCAAAAGATCAATGCCTGCCGGATTCGCAAACTCCGCGTCGGCTAGCGGCAATGACTCGAGATGAGTGAGTGATGCTACGTCTACATTAGCGTTCGGCAATGCGTCCGTGATACGCTCCACGATAAGCGAAGAAATGTTAAAATTAATATTCCTATCAAAACGCGAATGTATTTTAATATCTACGGATACCCTGCAATGCTTTTCTGATCCGCCTATCCCTTTGACGGTTGAGTTAGTATTTTTAAAGTTATTCCATAATCCGAGGCGTTTGAAGCATTCCGATGTTATTAGATTGGTCTGAGATGCGCTATCTAGCAGACAACGTACCATGTGCGGCGACCCATTAACATCATATACGATAACTTGCGCTGTCGCTAACAGTACCGTCTTAGACGCCGTACACTGCGTTTTGGCCCTGCGCGGATCATTATAGATGCGCGAGTGCCGTCCTCGCGTGCGCGTCGCCCGCGCAATGGATGTCATACACAACGATACTTCGCCCTCAGACGCGGAAGGCGCAGCTACCGTGGTCTGCACCTGCGGCGCGAGTGTGTCAAGGTTAGCGGCTTGGCTTGACAACCGGTTATTTTTATCGAAATGTAACATTGTATGATGTTTTTGATTACATGATCGACACTTTGTCTTACTAGAACAATTACTTGTTTTATGTTTTATGCTTAAGCAGTTAATGCAAGCTTTGTTATCTTTTACGCATTTAAAACGAGCAATTGGATTTAAATCATTAAAGGTAGGACACTTATAGTAATGGTCGTGCACTATATTACTGCACAGACACTTCTGTGAATTATTACTATTAGATTCCGAACATGTTACGTAAGATTGTGGATTAGGGACCGAGTTATTATTACTATTTCGCGATTTATTCAAACTTTGTTTGTTGCTGTTAGTGTTAGACGGGCCAGGTGAACCAGACTGCGTATTATGAAATATTCGACACTGATCTTTTATGAACGAAATAAAACTATCTAGTTTAGGTAGTTTATTATTGCGTTCCGTCATCTCGAATGCGCGAATTGTATCAGTGTCAAACTTTTTTAAAGCGAGTTGAAGCAACATAAAGTCGGAAAGATCTTCTAATTTTAAATTCCTAAGAGAATTAACCGCGGTTACGAAGTTATCAATAAACAGCTGGAAATTCGAGACAGACGCGTTGCCGGACAGTTTGAGATTTAAAGCTTGGTCAAAGTAGGTAGACGCTAGGACGCGCGTGTCCTGATATCTGTCAAGTAGTGACTGAAATATGACCTGATAATTCTCAGCACTGGGTGTGACACCTGCAAATACGGACTGGGCTTTCGGTGACAGTTTACCTATTAAATAGTACAACCTGTCAGCATCTGTCAGAGAACCATTATCGTGCACTGTAGACTTAAAACTCGCATAGAATAACGGCCAATTTCGTATATCTCCGTCAAACGACATAATCTCGATTGGCGGTAATCTCGGTTTGCGGGCAACGGGCTCTGCTGAACATTTACCCTCCAATTGCGATTGTATACGCTTAATAATACAATAAAGATCTTCGAATGAGGTATGCGCCTGATAGTTCGGTTTTTCATCAGGATTGATAGAAAGTAATCTTGCGTTATAATCGTCTAACAACTTATGAAAATCTGTTCGAATACTATCTACTGTTATACAATAACTGAGAAATGCTTCGCTATTACTGTCAGACATAGATGCGGTTTTTGATCGTTCATAGATGTTTTGAATGCG
Organism: Euclidia mi; assembly: GCA_944739405.2. Lineage (NCBI taxonomy): Eukaryota > Metazoa > Arthropoda > Insecta > Lepidoptera > Erebidae > Euclidia > Euclidia mi. The sequence continues at coordinate 43,471,185 of OX123191.2, read as the reverse complement.
CTCAAATAAAATATTGCGTTTTGCTTCTAAGATTGTCATCTCTTTGTCTTCCGACACGCGTGACTTCTTTTGTTGTGACATGCTTACGTAAGTATAAGCTAATGAGACCGAAACAAAATAAGAATATCTAATGTATCTATTATTTTACCTAAGTAGGCTAAGTAGGCAACACCTTAGAGCCGAGGAATTAAAGTTGATTGAAATATGAGATTTATAAGACAACTATGATAGTTGCAGAAGTAATAATTTAATAAGTAGGTAGCTACATAAAAGTTTACCTACTATTGCGGGCGGAAATAACCATGTGACGGTTATGTGAATATATTAGGAGTATAGCTAGGTGCTATAACTGCCTAGGTATAGCGGTATAACGTATAAAACGTAAATGAATCCGACTCGTATGGATCTAAAAAAATGGTTCGGCGTTACACCGAAACCGTAGGGTTCTAGGCGACTTGGAGAAGGAAATGGACTGTATAGAGAGGATAGCGGTTCTTCGCCGCCTAGGAGATGGATACGCTAAGGGGTGATTGAGTGGGTATAGGATATTTCAAGGATGGAGGGCACCTACCTTATACAACCTTCTTCGTTTCCGTAGGGCAGTCTCCTGGTGGTTTCGTGACGCAGCTGCTCGTTTTCACTTCAATTCACCATTCGCGAGCGGGTTTTCCTTGGTGGAAGCGGTAATAAATCACATACAACGGTGCGGCGCGGTACGGTATCGCGGACACGTTCTCAGCGAGCGGAATGTTCTCGACTGTCACTCGCGTCCACGATCGCGGCGACGAATCAGACGAAGGCAGTGCCCCTTCTTCGGGAATGGGAGACAGGGACGGAAATATGATATCGCTCGCACTAGAACGTGGAACGATTGATGTTGATGCGATTAGTTATGTATAGGAAGGTAGATGGCGCTACCAGTTGGTCTATAGGTTTACATAATTTCGCGCTAATTTGTAATACTGAATTGCTGATAACTTTGCTTACGTGCGTATAATATAAATAGAAATATTAAATAACTTCACCTATTGACATTTGTTTGATTGGAATCTCTTATAAATTAACATTTTCTCAAAGAAGAAATAAATAAAAATACTTATTAAAAAACCGCATGAATACTCATTAATGCCCGAACTATATAACTCAAGTTGTTTAGTTTTTCTTCATCTTGACTAGTTTTATTAAAATATTTTCGTGCGCGGAAGAACTAAATAACTAAATTTAGCTAATTAATTTCATACTTAAGTGATCAGAAGTCACAGTTGTTCATTTATTTATAGAGTTAGTCATTTTTTCTACTAACATTTAATGTTCATTTATACTTATCTATTTCAATAATTGAGACACGAAAATGGCTTTATTTTTGGACTGGGTTAAGATATAAGAAAGTTTGTTAGACCAAAAGATGCGGCACAATTTGGGGTTTGCGAAAATGGTAAAAGGTCAATTTGGCCAAAATCTGAGTTATTTAGTTCTTCCATTATACCATATTTTGTATGGAGGTTATATCAAAAATTAATCTATCGAATCTAGAATTCAGCGGTAACGCATTATATTGGTACCGCTTCGCGCCTCTCCGTTCCATTGGGCAAGGAGCCTTACTATCCATTGCCACACAGGCCTTACGCCCGGCACTTTAGGACTCTAAAATATCAACCTTAATAACCTAGGTTTTATTTTTAAGGTTCCATAGTAAAATTCTATTTTATAAAACTCGTGGTTTCTAGCAATTTTGAGTCGCATTCTAGAAATCAAGTTCAAATATTTAACACATCACAACTGGAAACGTAATAAATGTAATGAAATCTGCAATTGAATTGTCCTTATAATGCACAGCGTAGCAAAAATCATATAATATAAGACTTCTTATGAAAAGAGGATTTTGGTAAGTTATGGTTGCTTGTTACCTAACGATTAACTGTAAAAAGAACCAATAATCGCGTCTGTGTCATTTCCAAGACGCGACACACGATATACTCCGGAATTTATGCAAAGTGACACCTCCCCAAGTGTTCTTTACCTTCACGAGTCTACAACAGATTTATGCACAGTCGTAAACCTCTGATACTTTAAAGCTGCATTTTGAAACTAACGATAACTGAGGCGAAAACATATCTGACATTATACCTTTATAAGATCTATATAATTTGAGGGGAAACGCTGGAGTTTGGAAGGTATTTGCAGTAAAGTGAGAAAATAGCTCGGGAAAGCACTTTCGAATTTTAAGAGCTGCGCCAATGCTGAAAGTCCGAATCCATATTAAGTGAGATTACGTGTCTTTATATGTGTATGTTTTAGATATTCACTGGGTTCAAGTACTTTGAATTTCTCTGTTTTAGAAAGGTATTTGGGTAAAATCAGTGCAAAATGTTTTTGAACCATTTGTTTTCTGTTTAACTTTTTAAAAGTCCTATTGTTATTAAGAAATATGTTTCAGAAATACACTCGATAGTCACTCTTCAGAATTTGCCTAGAAAGACTGGGAATTGTTTGCAGAGGGCAATGGAAGCGTGATTGTATTCATCCAGTTGTTCTTAGCAAGACAAAAGTCGAAAATATGTTACTGTGATTCACAGCGATGAAATTAAACAATTTACAAAGTAAAATTACCTGGAGTCTTCAGTGATGTCCTGGAGTAGACCTATAAAATTACACTCACTAATTTGGCCAAAATAATGGTGAAATCTTTATAGCTACCAGACTACAACAAGTCGGCGTCTTCAGGACACGCTGCACGAGGTGCGAGATTACACAATTTTTGCAAATGTTCAATATGTCACAATTTTATTACAAACCTTGCCGACAATGTCAAAAGTGGCGATTTATAAGATTTTGCAATACAAGTCGCGAAGCGAGCCGACCAAACGTGTTAACTTTTCAAGACACGAACAAAAAAGGTGATGTTCAATATATATCACTAACTTATAAATCGCTCACCAACTTTGTCGGGCAAATCCAATAGCGACAATTGCAAGGTAATTACACAATTTAATTCAATTCTACAAATCACACTACAAGACAACCGGTGTGGTGAAAAGGAATTTGCTGGAAGCAAGCATGAGAATGAATTGACAGTTCATAGTTAAAATGTTAAGTTCATAGTGTGACCAGAGTCATAAAATTACAATAGACAAAATAAAATGTTACTAAACTGACATAATTGATTTAATTTATCATAGACAATATTTCTATTTCAAACAGTCACAAACACCTCTGTTTGCTCCAACAGGCGGAAAATAACCACGTAATTTGGGGTGGCACCCTGAAGACAAGGAAAAGTATTTTAAATAAAAGTAAATAGCCACAGACGGCTTGATAAACTACTGAGATCTACTAAACTACGGCTGACTACGAGCCATCTTTCAGTATGATAAGATTTAGACCATAAGTCGATCACGTTGACTCAGTGCCACTTGGTAGTCTACAGATGTCTACGGAACAATTAAACTATACGTTGATTCTTTCAAAATGTTTTATTTTATAATAAACCGAACGAAATAAAATTGACGGCCGCCGTCCTTCTCATACGGTAAACTGAGGAAAAAAAGACGCGTGCCTTTCACTTTTTATGTCTGTCTCTCTCGCTCTTAGGCGGGACGCGTGCCTCTCACTCGCTCTCATTGTGAGCGCATAACGTGAGCGGAGCGTAACGCAGTTTCTTGAAGTGTCACCCGGCAAACCAATTTATAAGACGTTGTCACGTCAATAAAGTGTACACTTTTATAGCTAGCATGAAATACACGTCAAATTGATATAGCGTGTTAAGCTGTTAAGAAGGATATATCAGGCAATCTGCATTTATGAGAGTAATCCATGATGTTCTGAAGAAATGTGTAGACTGCTAACTCACGCTTGCCTAGTGTGGCAGACTTATCCTATGGCTTCAAGTAGTGAGAAGCTAAAATATTTAGAATAGGTCACTCATCATCCTCCTAGTATCCCAGTTGCAACCCGGGGTCCACCTACTATTCTAACCGGCTTTGACTGAAAATTAGCTTTTCCACGGAGCGAGTGCATATCTGACCCTGATATCGATATTCCATGGTTGTAAAGAAAACGGCTGTAAAGATCTTCATGCCAGCCTGGATCGACATCTTAATGTATCTCTGGGACAAAGGGCAAGCGATAATTAATAATTCAATACGCAATAATATCTTCGTGGTGCGCGCCATGGATTCCTCTTCATGTGCAGTTTGTATGTATCTCAACTAAGCTATCGCTACCTTAGCATTTTTGCTCACTACGTGCAAAAAATGATGACACAGGTATGTGATATAGTGATTAATGTTATCGTAGTAATTTGAAAAAGTAGTGTGAAACCACGGAGTTAACAGTCGAATACTGAATAATCATCTCGTTTTGTGGACAACCGCTACTTTATTTAATAGCTATTATTATTTTAATGAAATGTGAACTGTTGTCAGTTGCCAAATGTTAATTGGTTTAATATTTATTACACTAGATAGCAGTTACACAGCTTGATTTTGACTTGTGATTGCAGTGCTATTCGACTGTTATTTAATCCATTGGGTACATTTTGGTCCTTAGAAGTAAGAGCCAGATAATCACTGCAGGATCCAGTAGTGACATAGATAAAATACCTGACCCGTTAAATGTTATTATACCATATAAACCACTAGAGAATGGCCGAAGCTATGTGTGTACATCTTACTTTAATTTAACAGTTTCTGTGCAAGCCCGTGGGAATTTCGAGCAATCCCCTCTTAGGGCACCTCTACGGTCCCAAAGGAACATACATACCGAATTGCAGGTTCTTGCACCCAATCGTTTTGGACGCGTTGTCTGTGACAGTCAGTTAGTAACGCAAAAATGGTATATATAAAGATTTCTGTTGATGTCCCTTACACGATTGTTTCCATAAAGGCTCTATTTAGTCCGCAATTGACCTTTAGCTTTCGCTTACAGTTGTTTTAGATGCCTAAACAGTCAACTTAGTACGTGGAATACATTTAAAACATCGGTTTGTCTGCTTGTCCTTCGTTATCTGGTAATTAATGTAGTTTTGTTTAATGTTGTTGTACATATATATTAATTCGTATTAAGTGTCAATATTGTGCGATGTGTATTAGGTAAATTGCTTTGTCTGTTTCGCTTTTCTGAACAAACCACAATAGTTATTCAGATGACATTTGGTAGACAGGATTTGTATTGGTACTGTTCTCTTAGTGGTTCGTTGTTGTATTAAAAAAGAAGCCATTGCCTTTTTCAATGTCTCTGTAGCCACTTAAACATGTGAGCAAAAAAACAAGAATCAATTCTTCACACTAACGCGAACTGAAAGTGAAAGCTAATTCTAGATAATTTGCAGAATTTATAGCCTCACCCGCACAACACCCTCCACAAACCATCCGGTATCCATGCACTCTATTAATTACACAGGAATGTTGTAGCCAGACGAATTGGACGCCGTCGAAAGCACGCCGACATCCCCTAAACTACCATAAATAACCAAAGGCCTTTTCGGTTTCAGCTATTTCTTAGGGCTAACATACACACACATTGTTTCGCGTCAGAGATCGAAAATTTCACGACTGCTTTCCGTTTTATCTACTTTTCGACTTTCTGCATCTCATCTATATCGATATTTTAGAGATTAATTTGTAAATGCATCCAAAAAGCGATGATATTTTCGCTGTGTTAGAAATTTGAGGACAAATAGTTGATGACCTCAATAGGCAATTGACGGGTAACGATAATAAACTATTTCATATGTGTCCTATGCTTGAAATGAGGCAGCGTAGAGCGGAGCCGTAATCTGATAGAAGGATTATTGCGAAGTGGAGAGGATAGATTTAATAACAACTCTTATAAAATAAAAACCAGGACTAAACTTCTACATATAATTTAGATCATACTTTATATTAATGTCGATGGAGAGAGAATAATGATTCTCCAAGCGAAACGGTCTATTCATGTTTAAGCCAACAAATATTTACTATCAACAAGTTTCACCGATTTATAGTTTGCAAATTGAAGCAATGCTAAGTAACAGGTAGCGAATGTGCTTTTAACCGAAAATTAACACTAAAATCCAGCTTTATACGCAAAGTCAATAAACCTGCGTGAATACTATCCACTGGAATGGACACTTAATCAAACAGAGGATAGAAAAGGTGACACTCAAAATATATGGCGGCCATTCATCGATATACTAGTTAAAAACCGCGGCCATTTGAGTAGAGAGACAGGCTCGGGTTCGTTTGATATTTAAGAAGTCATTTGACAAACAATATTGTGGGATTCAAGCAAATAAAATGTAAATTGAAAATAATTACCTAAACCATATTAGAGTTTTTATTATTGTATGATTTAATAAAGTATCGCTTAAAACATATTTTTACTATACCAATTTGGATTAAGCTTTTTTGGTTAAAAATAGCGATAGTCAACAATGTTACAAGCGATAATAGATTAGTTATTTTAAAGCATAGATTAAGGTATATGTACTATTTTAAAGCCTTTTATAAATATTGTGACGGCCGGTGTCATGTCAACATGTCATCACTACCGTCGACAAGGACTACTGACGTCTACACGACAAACCAGCCCAAGGAGTAAGTATACATGGAGTGATAGCTTTAAGTATAAACAAGAAACCTATCGTTATTTCTTTTTCTTGTATAAAATTTCATATGTGTAACCGAGACAGATGTATTGTATTTATTACCTCTTGAAATACTCATGTCGCAATTTTTTCAAAAGAAGAAATGACTGTCAATGGTGATGTACTCATGCATTAATCTTTTATTGGTATTGGTATATAATTCGGTATGTAGAGACAAGATAAGCATTTGATTAAGTAATATACCAGTAGTATATTATTTTACGAGCTTTTATTTAGAGTATAGTACTTAGGTGCCTACAAATAAACAAATACTGTAAAAAGAGAAGTAATAATAAGATATGATTGATCATATCTTATTATTACCTCTCTTTTTACAGTATTTAGGAAAGTAATTGAAAAAAGTCTTAATAGTCAAAATCATTTATTTATACCACAAAGTAATGCACACGATAACTGCCCGGCAGGTCTGATACTATATGTATTACCAAAATGGGATGTACATGAGCGGAAACAGTTAACATTTACGAACAATATTTTCATCCTGAGTTCCAGAAGTGCAAGCCATGTTCACTCTTGAAGCTTTATTATCGCTTCTAAAAATAAGGTTTCGTTATTTCGGACATTTCTGAAAATTACAACACAAATCTGTTTATGATATACCTACATATATGTATATATGATTACTATAGCATATTTTAACAGTTGCAATGTTGGTATATATTGATTGATAAAAATATAAGTTAATAATAATAAAGTAGAACCTCAGTATTAGATATCTGGTTAGTAAAAATAGTAGGCACAGCATAAGAATGCAAAACTTTTCTTTGAAATCCTTCTTGATAACAAGCAGACACAAAATCAAGCGAACAAAGTTTAGAAGAATTAGACTGTTGCCATTCTCCCTTTCTCATATTTCGGACCCAATTTAGTTTCAAACCTTCATTCTTTGGAAATCTACAAAAAATCACAATTAATAACCAATTATAGCATAGGGTTCCCACCAAGAACTTAGGGTCCCAAGCTAACCTCACCTGCAAGTGGTGCACCTGCCGATCAACGGACGAGGCTCTGGCAAAGAAAATGTCCCAATAAGCGGCAATAGGTTCGCCACCTATTACGTGGGATCAAAACACTGGCGAAAAGTGGGCGTTTAATATGCCTCTGCCTACCCCTTCGGGGAAACAGGCGTGAGTCTATGTATGTAGGTATGTATGTATGTATGTAATAACCAATTATTCAAATTATAATCTTTCAGAAACTGGTTTTCTAACTGACAATTGTATTACAACACTATCCTCATATTTTTTATCGAAATATTTCTATTATATTTATTTCATTGGGACTATTGGAATAAAAATATGTGTAAACGGTGGTCATTATCTTTATCTTTAAGTATAAGCTTTACAAATATCATTGTAGAATTATTACGGCAGATATCTACAATTTTACTTATTATGACTTACCGGTGGTAAGATATTTTTTGACCATTTTCGGTCAGTAGTCCCATTTGGCTTTTACATCCGACGGCATTACAAACTATGGTCATTTTTTAATGTTTAGAAGTGGTCATATCTACAATTGTAATATTTTGTAGCAATTAAAATTGCAATTTATTTCGACACGGCTTTCACTCCAGCTGGACGAACATCGACATGACATAACATTGACGACCGGTTGGCGCCGCGGGAGTGTAAGCGACTGCTACGCTGAAGGTCGCGGGTTCGATTCCCGCTCAAGTCAAAACATTTGTGTGCGTGAACATGGATGTTTGTCTTGGTCTGGGTGTTTCTATGTATAATATGTATGTATTTACAAAAAAAAAGTATTGTATGTTTATCCATTATCTAGTACCCATAGTACAAGCTTCTGCTTAGTTTGGGACTAGATGGTGTTGTGTGAATGTGGTAGAATATTATTATTATTATATTTTTCTTGGCATATGTCATTCAAGGCTGTATAAAAGCTCTATGGCTATCATACTCGAACATATGCAGTTTTGTAGTTAAAGAGAAAAGAGATGCATATACGTTTTCTACTCATTTTGAAATGCTCCCTCCATGTATACTTTCTCCTTGAACCAGCCGGTCGGCAAACACAATAATTAGCAAAGAGGTTTGAAGACTATTTTATTATTTGGAAATGACAGTTGTTATTGATTTTTTCCCGGTACTTTCTTGACGGAGTACAATACAGTGTCAATTCATAGTTAAGAGTGAAACTATGCTGTTTTGCTTTGTATTGAACGCAGCCCGGTCTCTCTGAGCTTTTTTTTTGCCAAGGTCATCGAGGGCCAAAATCAGGACCTCATGAGTAGTAGAAACTAGCATAACCTCAAAATGCAACGACACCAAGGTTCTATCATATGTTTCCCAATACATTTAGAGCTCGTAGTGCGAAGATTTTCCATTGGGTAACCAAGCAAAATCATATCTATTTGAGTATCGAAAGTATCGGTAAAAACTGCCACTAAGATAACATTAAAAAGGAAATCTCATTTTGTATTCTAACTACCAAGTAATATAATTTTATATGAGTGATTAAAGCGGCGTTTAAAGCGTTAAAACCGTTTCGCTTGGAGAATCATTATTCTCTCTCCATCGACTTTAACATAAAATATGATCTAAATTATATGTAGAAGTTTAGTCCTGGTTTTTATTTTATAAGAGTTATTATTAAGTCTAACCTCTCCACTTGACAGAGTGTATACGTCATCGAACTAAGAACTGTCATTTCCAAATAATAAAATAGTCTTCAAACCTCTTTGATAATTATTGTGTTTGACGACCGCCTAGTTTGTCGTGTAGACGTTAGCAGTCCTTGACGACGGTAGTGATGACATTTAGACATGACACCGGCCGTCACAATATAAAAGCCACAACTGATTCCTGGAAGGGTGGAGTTAAAATGAAATACATCGTAGGGTTCCTCACATCGAGCCCACGCACCGCATGACATAAGGGAAACTACCGGATCTTCCGGAAAATTGTCATACTCGTAAGTATTACTGAGACCGGTATAATACTAATCTCGTACCCTGCATAGATTTTATTTCTCTTGCATTCTAGCTTTAGGTAAGTAATGTATAGTTGGTGCCACGAGAAGATAGACTTTTTGTAAACAAACATTCAGGGCTTCACAACTTTTTTTAAACAGTTGTGTTTTAGATTTTATACTTTTTAAACAGTCTTTTTTTTCAATGCCTAATTATGCCACTATGTTTTTAAATTTATATTGTCAAATTTAACTGAAAAAAAAAATATGATTTTGTGTTTGAATGGTCGAATGTTCATAAATTTGCCGATTTTTTTGTCGTTTTACACGTAATTTATTCTGTTAATTAAGGAAAAATAGAGTACCATGTATGTAAATGATAGAGTACATACATGTTACTCTATTATTGACATGATTTTTTTTTAAATCATCGACTATAAATCATTTGCAAAGTAGCCTAACTATCCTAAAATATTAAATTATTGAGCAACAATGAATAATATTACAGATAACTAGCTAGTACATTGCATAAATATTTAAGAATGTAAATAAGTAACATTTCAATGAACTAACGCCAAATGTTGACATTCTAGGCGACACTACCTCAAAACATCAAAAGATCCTGTTGACAGCGCATAATATCGATAAAAACCCGATCCATTGACAAATTAGTTTCCAATGACACGTATCTATGTACCGTTGCGCTCATTGGATTTGACATTATATGTTTTTGAAAAACTATCGCTTAGTCACTTAGTAGAAATTCTTTGTTAACAAAACGTCTATGTTCTCGTGGCACGGACTATAGTGTATGATTAGTCATTTCACAGCACAAGTTTGTACAGTAATTTAACTCAATAGGAACAATTTATAGCAATTTGAACATATTATAAGGATATATTTTGCTGTAGAACATAATAAACTATACAAAATATAATTCAGTAATTTTGAGATAGCGAAAACTATTCTAATGTCATGGCATACTGACTGCAAGTATGCGCAGCGGTTTAGGCAGTCACCTCTAGTAGTTCAATCCCCACGCGAATGTAAAGGTGAACTGTATGTTATTGATTTTTTCCCAGTACTTTCTTGACGGAGTACAATACAGTGTCAATTCATAGTTTAGAGTGAAACTATGCTGTTTTGCTTTGTATTGAACGCAGGCCGGTCTCTCTGAGCTTTTTTTTTTGCCAAGGTCATCGAGGGCCAAAATCAGGACCTCATGAGTAGTAGAAACTAGCATAACCTCAAAATTCAACGACACCAAGGTTCTATCATATGTTTCCCAATACATTTAGAACTCGTAGTGCGAAGATTTCCCATTGGGTAACCAACCAAAATCATATCTATTTGAGTATCGAAAGTATCGGTAAAAACTGCCACTAAGATAACATTAAAAAGGAAATCTCATTTTGTACTCTAACTACCAAGTAGTATAATTTTATATGAGCGTTTAAAGCGGTGGTGATGTGTGAACGAAATAGAAGCATGGCGGGTATTAACTGGCTACCCACGCAACTAGTAAAAGTTAATTGAGTAAAAGTGCTTGCTTAATTGTTCTCGTAAACGTTGCTCTCATACACGACACCCTATTTTTCCTTTCAATGAATCCGTAAGTAATGTCACTCTACGTATTTATGTGAAAATATATATCCCTGTTCTGTTGCTGCATGATAGTAGACTATAATTCTGTTTAATCAGTGAACTATGCCTAAAATTAATACACTTGCTATTCATTGTGTAATAGACTATTATATGAACTGCTGCAATATATTTTCTTGACATAAGGTGAGCTTTTTAGACATTTTTGTTTTAATTGTAGTAATAAAATTATTTGACTATTGCTTGCCTAATAGAATAAAATAAATCGATTAAATTTGCCAAGAATATTTCATCGTACTGTCTTAGTTAATTACATTTGGCGCCCCTCTTCAAAGTATCTAAAGATATTGTTTTGTTCTCAATATTTTAGTTGGTAAAGAATAATATCTAAAATTTCGCCAGTACAAATTAAAAGGCGATCCTCAGAATTTAATAACGCACGTCATTTGAATACTCAACGAAAACGAAACGACGGATTATTCAGGAAATGTTCTATATAATCCGTTCTGTTGAGAAAATTGTTTTACAAATTGTTTGCGCACCTATTCGCTGGCAGAATGATATTTTTACAGATTATGTTATACAAAGCTTTTGCGTTTCAAAAGTTCTACGTTAATTAAAACTTCTGTTTTCGATTAAAATAATATTCAAACGTGGACAAAGGTTCGTTAAAAATGCATGTTTTTAATCTTCCGTGTGAAAATATTGTTTTTGTTCGTAGGTACAATGTGCGCGTCGATAGTCCAGCTTTATAGTTTTTGTCGGCGCATGTCATTTCCACTTGTAATATACGCAATACATTTTAAATTGTTCCTCTGTGTTGTGATCTCCAACTCTCTATTTAACATTAACAGAACTGTTCCCATTTTTTGTCGTTTTTTATTACGGCAGGTATATAAGTATTGTACACGGTTAGAAAGTAATTTAATTTGCTTTTAGAGAAAATTAATATAATGGAAAGAAACATTTTAATTTTAAACATAAGAAAATATAAAATATAAGTTATTGTTAATTGCCGCAAATTTTCGTATTTTATTTTTTAAAACAATTTTTTTTGTTACATATCAGATTCAAACCTAGATAAGTTTCTTTTCAACTAGATTTCCAATTAAAAAAAAACATATCTGATAAGAATCCGATAAGAATTATTCTTATTGGACTTTGCACAATTGTTTACTTTTTCCCGCCAAAAATAACCGCCATTCCCGCCAAAATTTTCGAAAGCTAATATCTCATGAATTATAGGAGTATTATATATCATATGATAGATTTATTTATATACTCATAATAAAACAATAATTCATAGCATAAATGTAACCTTATTTATACATTTTCATTCAATAAAAAATAAGTGCCGTTTTTTCGGTAATTGAATGAATATAGCCACTTGAATTAAATTATTACACAATATTTGTTTGTTTTTTTGCTGTTATTTTATAATTAATTAGTTCATTCACAATTAAAACATAAAGATATCAAATATAATTATATTATTTGTTTACAATGATGTTTTGAATTCATAATTACGCCCCGCGCGCAACATGCAAAGACAGCGAAATATACAAAATTTCAAATGCTGACATTTAAATAATTTTCGAAGCAAGCATTACTTTAATTTTATATTTTTGTAAAGCTTATTCCACCAGGTATACAAAATAACAAAAGTAATCAAATTATAACCCATATTGTTATCATGACAAACAAAAATGGCGAGTAGGTCGTCGATAGACGACATTGTTTACAATAGGATTGTAGTGGAACTGATTTTTATTATACTTATATCATTTAACTTATTAAAATTTACAATCATTTAACTTCGTCAACATTTTTAATTATATATAATATCTTTGTAAAAATAAAAATAGTTTGTAATACGGAACCCTAATTTAAAATTAATTTAACCTCGTTCGAAAGTTTTTAGTTTTATATAATTTTATTCTATACTTACATAAATTTTATGTCAACACACAACCTGACAAACACACATGATGTGATATTAGATACGGTATCGGAGTCCCGAGAAGCCGAGTACAACCGAACGATTCCGAACAGCGCCCGGCCCGCCCGTGCGCATAGGATTATAAACCAGTCTTAAGAGAACTTCCGACGCGAGACACAACCCGTCGTCATCGGTTGCAATTGAAATTATATCGCATGTACTCGGCTCCGCGACTATTAGTATATAATTCTGTGTCGTGTATACATTCGCAATCAAATTATAATAATACAATTGTACTGCTGTCGTGCTCCTTCCAGCGTGGTGTACCTAAATAAAAAATACATTAGTGGGTAGCCGTGTGTTTCACTCCAATACAACGATCCAGAAAGTTCTGTAAGTACCACCTACCCGCTAATCTGAGAAGATACACCAAATTGGTGACCACCGAAGAGCACGATGAGCGACAGCAGTAGCGAATCCACGCACACCGCCACTTCTCAATCGAACGTCACGAGAAGAACCATGAAAAAGACACGCCCATCTCCAGTGAAGGTCGAAGACGTTGGACCCGCAGAGCCACGGCGGTACAGGGTGAAGGTACCACCATTCTCCCCCGAGGAACCGGAGATCTGGTTCGCGTTACTGGAAGGCCAGTTCGAAACGTACGGCATCGAAGATGACTCTGCAAAATTTTCGCAAGTCATCACCAACCTCGACCTAGTGCATGCAAAGGCGGTGAAAGACTTGATCGTGCACCCTCCTGAACGTCACCGGTACACGAAGATCAAGACGGAGCTGATTCGTAGGCTCTCAGCTTCCCATGAGAAGAAGGTCAAGCAGCTGCTGACCCACGAGGAGCTGGGCGACCGCAAGCCATCCGAATTTCTGCGTCATCTACAGGACCTCGCTGGTCCAGCAGTACCAGATGACTTCGTGAAGACGATTTGGTGCCAGCGTCTACCAAACAACATCCAAACCCTGATAGCCTCACAGCCTACGCTATCGGTGGAACAATTGAGCGACCTGGCAGACCGCGTGCACGACATCGTCACGCCTTGCACCGTGGCGGCGACATCTGCGAGCCACAACAACGTCAGCGTCACCAGCGAGATCGCCGAGCTGAAGAGGATGGTGGAGCGACTGGCACTGAAGGTCGACGAGCAAGCGCGTTCGTCACACAGTGGACACCCCCGCGAGAATTCCCGACGGCAACAGCATACTGGACGTCGCCGTTCCAGATCCCGTCCAAGGTCAAGGTCGGCTTCCGATTACCGGAAGTTCCCCGTATGTTGGTATCATCATACATTCGGCAGCAGGGCAAGTAAGTGCATAAAACCGTGTGATTATTCGGGAAATGCCGCGGGCAGTCGATAATGGCGGCCGGCGACTGTCCAGGCGCGGGTCGCTTAATAATAACCGACAAAAATTTAAAAATTCCGTTTCTTATCGATACTGGCAGTGATCTTTGTGTCTTTCCGCGTTCTGCTATAAACGGATCACGCCCGAGATCAAACCTCGAACTTCGCGCAGCTAACGGTTCGACAATTCACACATACGGTTTTATGCATTTAGTTCTAAACTTGGGCTTGCGCCGTGACTTTGCTTGGCAATTTATAGTTGCGGACGTCACTAGGGCGATTATAGGCGTTGATTTTTTATTTAAATATAATTTAATTGTAGACATCCGTGGTAAACGCCTCATTGACGCCGGCACTACACTATTTGCCGCGGGTTTGCCTGCATTATCTAGTGACATTTCTTCAGTGAAGGTTGCTTTAGGTGACTCAGTGTACCATAGCATTTTATCAAAATATCCTGATATTATTAAGCCATCTGGTATACATCGTACACCCAAACACAACACCGTACACCACATCCCCACTACACCTGGGCCACCAGTATCGGCAACACCACGTAGGTTAGCGCCGGACAAATTAAAAATCGCAAAGGCTGAATTCGAGGCAATGTTGCAGATTGGTACTTGTCGACCATCAGAGTCTCCATGGTCTTCGCCTCTTCACCTCGCGCCAAAGAAGGACAACAGTTGGCGTCCGTGTGGAGACTACCGTATGCTGAACGCCCGCACCGTGCCGGATATGTACCCGATTAGGCACATTCACGATTTTGCTCACAGTCTTGCCGGATGCAGAGTCTTTTCTACAATAGACCTGGTGAAAAGTTACAATCAAGTGCCCGTCCATCCGGACGATATTCCGAAGACGGCCATCACCACACCGTTTGGCCTATTCGAATTCCCATACATGACCTTTGGGCTTCGAAATGCAGGTCAAACATTTCAACGGTTTGTGGACGAAATGCTTCGCGGATTGGACTTTGTTTATGGGTATATAGACGACTTCTTGGTCTTTTCGCCAGATGAGAAGACCCATCAGCAGCACCTGCACCAGCTGTTCACCAGGCTGCAAGAATATGGCATGGTCATCAACGCAGGTAAGTGTGTCTTCGGCGTCTCCGAGGTAGCTTTTCTTGGGTACAGCATTTCAGCTCAGGGTACCAAGCCGCTACCAGCCAAGGTTGAAGCCATTCGCAGCTTCCCCACCCCGAAAACCGTCAAAGAACTGCGTCGATTCCTCGGGATGATAAATTTTTATCGTCGGTTCATCCCAGGTGCGGCCGTTCATCAGGCCAAACTTAACGCTCTCCTCACAGGCTCCGTGAAGGGCTCCCACCCCGTCGCCCTAGCGGCCGAAGAACTGGAAGCCTTCAAGGCCTGCAAGGACAGCTTGTGCAAGGCAGCTTTGCTGGCGCACCCCGTTTGCGATGCAAAGCTGGCCTTGGTTACAGATGCCTCCGATAAGGCCATTGGGGCCGTCCTCCAGCAGCTGAGGGAGACTTCTTGGGAGCCACTTGCGTTCTTTTCGCGTAAGTTGAGTCCTTCCCAACAGAAGTACTCTCCTTACGATCGAGAACTCCTCGCGATTTATGAGAGCGTAAAGCATTTCCGCCACATGTTGGAGGCTCGAGCATTTACGATCTACACAGATCATAAGCCCATAACATTCGCCTTCAACTCTCATAAGAGCAATTGTTCCCCAAGGCAGTTTCGGCATTTGGACTTCATTTCGCAGTTCACCACTGATATTAGGCACATCTCAGGTAAGGACAATATCGTAGCCGATACTCTGTCCCGTATCGAGGCAGTGGGGCAACCGGTCGACCTGAAGATGTTATCCGAGGCTCAGCAGGCGGACTGCGAAATGAAGACTCTCTTGAGTGGCAGCACATCTCTGCAGCTCAAGTGGGTAACACTACCCGGTCTCGAAGGGAAATTATGTTGCGATGAGAGGGATGGCAAGCTGCGTCCGTTTGTTCCAGCACAGCTAAGGCACCAAATTATCAGCAGTTTGCACTCGTTGAGCCATCCTGGCGCAAATGCAACTGCTACACTGGTGTCGGAGCGGTACGTATGGCCAGGCGTGAAACGTGACTGTCGTGAGTGGGTGCGCAATTGTCTCGAATGTCAGCGCTCCAAAGTCACCAAGCATGTTTCTGCTCCCTTGAGCTCATTTAAATTGCCAAAGGCTAGATTTTCTTTTGTCCACATAGACCTAATTGGACCGCTGCCTGTTTGTCAAGGTTACCGGTATTGCCTCACAGCCGTGGATCGCTTCACGCGATGGCCAGAGGTAATACCGTTATCCGACATAACAGCTGAGATCACTGCTAAGGCATTACTCACCGGTTGGATCTCACGCTTCGGTTGTCCAATGGACATTATAACCGACCGAGGGAGACAATTTGAGTCCACCTTATTTAAAAGCCTGTCTCAGCTAATCGGCTTCCAGCACCGCAGGACCACTGCTTACCACCCACAGTGCAATGGGTTAGTTGAGAGGTTCCACAGACAGCTGAAAGCAGCGATCGTGTGCCATAACAGCACTTCTTGGGTGGATACATTACCACTCGTATTATTGGGCATCCGTAGTGCCATCAAGGAGGACCTCAACGCATCGTCAGCAGAGCTGCTGTATGGGGAGCCTCTTCGACTTCCAGGCGACATTTTCGAGCCTGTTGAAGATCACATTCCAGATGTATCTGATTACGTGTCGCGGCTACGCAGGTTCGTAAAGGACCTCCAGCCGTTACCTACCAATCAGCGTAGCAGTAAACGGCCATCGTTTATTTTTAAGGAACTGGCCACTTCGTCTCATGTCTTTCTCAGAGATGACGGCACTACGGGGTCCCTCAGGCCACCATATTCTGGTCCACACGAAGTTTTGGAGCGAGGTGAAAAGGTGTTCAAGATCCTTTACAAGGGTAATAAGGTGACAGTATCGATAGACCGATTGAAACCAGCCTACATACTGCGTGACCCAAACACCCTCACACAAAGCACACAACACTCCTCAGAAACACCTCAACTATCACACAGACCATGCATACAACACAAAACAGGCCCAAATTCTTCAAACTCACCACACATAAACTCACCAACATGCATACCAGATGATCACCCCAACACTGAAGACCATGTCATCAGAAAAACAAGGTCGGGGCGCAAGATCAGGTTTCCTGATTATTATCGCCCATAGGATGGTCTCTGGGGGGGGGGATGATGTAGTGGAACTGATTTTTATTATACTTATATCATTTAACTTATTAAAATTTACAATCATTTAACTTCGTCAACATTTTTAATTATATATAATATCTTTGTAAAAATAAAAATAGTTTGTAATACGGAACCCTAATTTAAAATTAATTTAACCTCGTTCGAAAGTTTTTAGTTTTATATAATTTTATTCTATACTTACATAAATTTTATGTCAACACACAACCTGACAAACACACATGATGTGATATTAGATACGGTATCGGAGTCCCGAGAAGCCGAGTACAACCGAACGATTCCGAACAGCGCCCGGCCCGCCCGTGCGCATAGGATTATAAACCAGTCTTAAGAGAACTTCCGACGCGAGACACAACCCGTCGTCATCGGTTGCAATTGAAATTATATCGCATGTACTCGGCTCCGCGACTATTAGTATATAATTCTGTGTCGTGTATACATTCGCAATCAAATTATAATAATACAATTGTACTGCTGTCGTGCTCCTTCCAGCGTGGTGTACCTAAATAAAAAATACATTAGTGGGTAGCCGTGTGTTTCACTCCAATACAACGATCCAGAAAGTTCTGTAAGTACCACCTACCCGCTAATCTGAGAAGATACACCAAAGGATCAAATTCAGCGGGTCGCATAAACTAAAAATTCCGTCATTCAGTCACCATTTAAACATAACTACAAAGCTTATTTAATCTTCTTTCATAAAAATATCACTACAAATATCAACACCCGAGTGGCGAGTCGAATGTTTAGGTTTAAAGTAGCACGGCAAGTGGCCTTGCTTTGCGGGTGGTCCGATAACGTCACGCCGCGCGGACAAGCGTATTAGTTTTAAATGATTTGCGCCCTCCGGGTATTTGGCGGACCGCCCGCCGTAGGTAGCTCTACATACAAAGCTTTGATACTGTTTTGATAGTTTACCTCTTATCCTTTGTCAGAGATGAGACAAGGAATGCTCCGTGTTTTTTTTTCTCTGTAGTTAGTTTCAGGTTTTATAAAAATCTGGGTTATGTTATTTAATAGCATGTCTAGAGGTCTAGTAAAATAAAAGTTCTACGAGCTTTTTGTCATGTATTGTTATTATCTAAATATTTGTAGACGGATATTAAAGTAGTTGTGTTTTTAGGAAAAAGCTTTTTTAGAGATACACAAATAGAAATAGTATGAGATGTTCTTTTTTTGGATAAACTTGGCGTATTTTATTATAACAGATTTTTATGAGTGGCTTTATCTGTTTTGAAAGGATTTTACTGTGCTTTTGAGTTTTTTTTTATTTTTCTTAACAATATATAGGTAAAGAAAAACATCGCCAGGATGCCTGCTCATCTGAGAGATTTCCCATACTGTTCTCGAAAGACATGTATAATGAATTCTTCATAACCCCACCTAGACAGCGTGGTGGGCGATAAACCAGCTTCTCATTTTGCAAATATTACCTTAGGCCTCTTCTCGCAACAGTGGCAGAGCCAAAAGAAACCAAAACTCTAAAATTTGGTAAATATCTCGGTAATATTTACAAATAATACCGGAAAAGTTTAAATCCTGCTCGTATGTGTGCGTCCACAGTGAATTCGCGGTGGCTGGAGCCTGAGGCGGGCGTGGCGAGCGGGGACGTGCGGTGGCCACAGTGTGGCGCGAGCTCTTGTAACGGTTCGACGTATATCAGGTGTTGCAAACTATGGACGACGATTTGCTATTTTTACTAGACAGTCCAATCCTGAGATGGGAAGTGTTGAACACTAGAGATGGTGTGCACGAAATAAATAAAAACAGAGGAATAACTGGTGAATTTTTAACTTATATGAAGAATTGAGATTATATCCTACAAAATTCTTTGAGTATACTCGAATGCCCTTGTCAACTTTTGACTACATACTAAGTAAAATATCACCTAAAATCACCAAAGAAGATACTAACTTTCGTAAAAGTATTAACCCTGAGGAGAAATTGTTCATAACTCTGAGGTAAGAATAAAACAAGATTTTACTAAATTTTATATTTATATGTAGATAAGTAGTAATCAAACAAATAGGTTAGTAAAATGTATCAATAATCAAATTAATAATTAGGGTAGTTGCCAGTAGAATTACCTCCATAATTTTCCTCGTATCTCGGTTGAGAAAGCTGCATCCTTTCTGTCTCGTCTATTATGATTTGGGTAATTTTATTTCGAATGCGTAACTTTTGTAATTCACCAATTTTTTTCATTTGTGGCAGGAGACTCATAAAAAAATGATAGTCATCACATTTCTCCGACTGGTTACTATTTGACGCCATTTTCTGTTCAATTAGCAAATTTTTTTTTTCTTTCACATTCAATAAGTTCATCTCTATAATCTGATGCCGATTTGTTGCGCTTTGACGTGTTTGTGCGACTGCTGCATGTTGACGTACCTGGACTCATCACGTCAGCGATGTTAGATTGCTCAGTTTGACAAGACTCATTGAGGGATTCCGAATCACTGTCATGTAGATTTCCCGTCATAACTTCAGGTGTAATGTCATCATTTATGAATTGCATAAGTTGAAAGTATGGCCACGTGCTCTCTATTTCATCGCCACCGTCATCAGAACGCGGCGTAGGGAATTTATTTTTTCTTTTCGAAACTGATCGCGCAGGATCTTCCATTTCTTACGCAGTTGTTTTTCTGTAACAATGACATGATATTTTATTCTATTTTTTATTTCAGATTTCTGTCAACAGGTTCTGGATTTAGAGCACTGGCTTACAGTTTTCGTATGGGGAAAAGCACCATTGCGTCTGTAGTGCACGAAACATGCCGTGTTTTACGAACTGAGTGAGTTCCTATTCATATGCCGATACCAACAGTACAACATCTGAAAGATATTGCAGAAGACTTTGAAACTATCTGGAATTTCCAACACTGCATCGGAGAAGTTGATGGGAAACATTGCGAAATAAAAAAAGCACCTAAATCTGGTACGGCACATTGGTGCTATAAAAAAAGAAATAGCATTGTCATGCAAGCTGTGGCTGATGCAAAAAGGAAATTTGTAGCAGTCGAAGTAGGCGGTCGAGGAAAGCAAAGTGATGGTGGTACTTTTATTGCATCAACATTGTATAAGCAGATAGAAAACAATAAATATAAAATCCCTATGCCAAAGAGACTTACAAATTCAGACGTCATTGAACCCTACGTACTAGTGGGTGATGAAGCCTATCCGTTAAAGCATTATTTAATGCGTCCTTATACCGAGCGAGTACTTAATAATGAAAGAAAATGCTTTAATATCAGATTGTCTACCGCTAAACAAACAATTGAATGCGCATTTGGCATTTTAACATGTAAATGGAATATCAAAGAATGTAATAACTATATATCTAGGGTCGGCAGTCTAAAGAACATAAGTCAAATTTTTCATATTTTTTTTTATTACATATTCGGTGTTCCTTTTATTCCACTCGCAGTCTGACTAAAGCACATAAGTCAAGCTGAATTATTTAATGGCGTATTCAAGTGGTGGACCGTATCAACCTTATCCTATTCTAATATAGGTCGGCTGCACAAAAAAACATAACTTGACTTATGTTATAAGGACTCACTCTTAAGTGTGAAGTTTTTGAGCCAAGAGGTCTGACTTATGTTATAAAGAACATCAATTGTGAAGTGTGTTTAGAGAATGTGGGTTTTAATTTAAGTGACATCTACTAGTTTACTTCTTTTTTTATTCGTTTTACGTTTTTTTTATTTTTATCAATGTTTTACTTTATTTTCTCATTTATTTTTTTATTTAAATTTTTCATTTATTTTTTTTTCATTTATTTTTGTTCACATAAGTCATACTACTAAGTGTGTCCTTATAACTTAAGTCATCTAAATATTAAACAACTAAAAATTTCTCGTAAAATATTGTATCGTAGTAATAAGTCATTATAATACAAATAAACTTAATAAAAACATTTTAACTATCCAAATCAATGATTTTATAAACAGTTTTTTTTAAATCCTGTAAAGTAGGGTTTTTTGACTTATGTACTTTAGTCTGCTGACCCTAGATATATATATATATATATATATATATATATATATATATATATATATATATATATATATATATATATATATATATATATATATATATATATGTATAACTATGTATTTACGCCGGCACTAGAAAAAAAATGAAATATCGCCAGAAAATCGAATACCGTGCTAAAAAAATCTGAAATACACTAAATTATACAATGGTGTGATGATTGGTAAGCCGGTTGGCGGCTTGACACGCTGCCCGCGGTGGAACGTGATTTTAGTCCGCATAACTACGATTATCGGCTTATGACGGAGATTCGTCAGCGCTCACAGGGCGAAAACGAATCAATAACTATTAACGTGGCAAAAATGCACGGTCTGTTTTCGCGACTTAGTTCTCCTATCGCTGATTCGGAGAAGCTAGAAATTTTACTAAATAATATTAGACCTTGTTACACTAATTGTCTGCTCACTGCAAAGGTTGTTGATGTTGATAGTCTGGTCGAAGTTTGTCGTCTTTTCGAAAATTACCAAAGTCGCAGTAAGCAATTTTCTGAACCCCCTAAAGTTTCAAAGAATACTGTAGCACCCGATCTAGCGTATAATTATCCGTTTTCTAATTTTTCTTCAAACAAAAATGTTTACAATCATAATCACTTCAATAAATATAACTCTGTCGCTGATACATCGAGATACAAGTCTGTACCACAAGTTAACGCCGTATCGAGTACTTCTAATATAAATATTTTTTTTTGCGTGCGTTGTAGATGCAATTCGCACTCATTACGTAATTGCCGTCAGCCACACTACCTAATCTGTTTTAAGTGCGGCACAAAGGGTTTCAAGGTGTCAGACTGCCCCAATTGTAAATCTAAGTCGACCCCTACAGTTTCAAAAAACTAGTTAACAAGGTTTGTGGAAAATCAAATTATACAACTAATTGTAATAAAACAGAGTGGAATAATTGGTTGGACTTTTTAAAAAAATTCTTTAGTAGCTATCATATTTCCTCAATCCGTAATTCTAAAGTAGAATATTTACCTTACGTTACTCTAAAATTAAACGGAATACCTACCACTGGTCTTTTAGATTCTGGATCTTGCGTTACAATTTTAGGTAATAATTTGCATAACTTATTTTTGAAAGACGATGTTTTGGATAAATCGAAACCTTTAAGGTTAATAACAGCTGGCGGCAAACGATTTGAGTCTTTGGGATCGGTGTTTCTACCCTTTGAGTTTCAGGATAAATTGATTAACTTAGAAGTTCATGTTGTATCTGGGATTCAAAATTCCCTTATCCTTGGCATGAATTTTTGGCGAAGCTTTGGCCTATTTCCTAACAAATTAGAGTCTGTTTTGATTGTGAACAAGTCTGACGCTCAAGTATTGGAGTTGCAGGCAGTTCTCCCTACACATCTTGTTTCTTATGATCATCTTACAGTCGACCAGAGAGCTACCGCTGACAACATTATTTCTAAATTTACCGATATTTCATACGAGAAGCGGGGTCTCAGTTGCACAAATATTATTTCTCATTCAATTGATACAGGTGATTGCCCCCCTATTCGGCAAAGATTTTATCGCATGTCTCCCGATAAACAAAGAATTTTAATAAAGCATCTTGACGACATGCTCTCAGAGGATGTTGTGGAACGATGTGAAAGCCCGTGGTTAAACCCGGTCATTTTGACCCCTAAGAAGAATGGTGAACTGCGTTTCTGTTTGGACAGTCGTAAATTAAATTCCGTTACAAAAAAAGATGCTTATAGCTTGCCTTATATTTCGGAAATTTTAGATAATCTGAGAGATGCTAAATACTTGTCTAGTTTAGATTTGTCTAAATCTTTTTGGCAAACATTAATTAAAGAAGAGGACCGTTGCAAAACAGCCTTTTATATTCCTACGCGTGGCACATTTTAATTCAAAAGAATGCCCTTCGGTCTTACGAATGCGCCAGCTACTCAACAACGATTAGTTGATATTTTATTTTACGGTCCAGAATTTGAAAATAAGGTTTTCTGTTTTATCGATGATATAATCTGTATAACGTCCAGCTTCAACGAGCATATTAATCTCTTATTACGCATTCTTAATAAACTAAAAAGCGCTAATTTGACAATTAATCTCGAAAAATGTCAATTTTTTAGAGATAAACTAAAATATTTAGGCTATGTTGTCGACTCTAGTGGATTGCATCCCGATCCGGATAAAGTAAATTCAATGAAAAATTATCCCACTCCTTCTAATAGGAAAGAAGTACGTCGATTTTTAGGCGCAGCCTCGTGGTACAGGCGTTTTATACCGAATTTTAGCTCTATTGCTGCACCCTTAAATAAGTTAACATCTCAAAGTAAAAACGCACCTCCATTCTGTTGGACGACAGAGGCTAATGAGGCGTTTAATAACCTAAAGAATTGTTTGATTTCCTCCTCGGTGTTGGCTTGTCCTGACTACTCGCAACCGTTTGAAACACACTCAGATGCTAGCGATTTTGGACTTGGCGCGATCCTCTGTCAAAGGTTAAATGGTGAGGAAAGAGTCATAGCGTACTATAGCAAATCACTCACTAAGCAAGAAAAAAATTACAGTGCCACAGAGCGCGAGGCCCTGGCTGTTCTATCTGCTATAGAACACTGCGTTGTTATGTTGAAAATGGTAAAAAGTTTATTGTTTACACAGATCACGCTGCTTTGAAATGGTTCTTGACCTTAAATAACCCTACTGGCTGGTTAGCCAGATGGGGAGTTCGCTTATCTTCCTATAATTTCGAAATACGTCATCGTCGGGGTTCCGATAACGTTTTACCTGATTTTCTGTCTCGCTCTTTACCCGTTTCTGCTATTGCTAATGATATAAATATAGATATTAATTCTAATCAGAATTTACCAGTTTCTACTAATGATCCTTGGTATTTAAATATCTATAAAGGCTGTTTAAGTTCTCCGACTTCCTTTGTTAACTATCAAGTAATAAACAATAAATTGTATTGTTTAAAAAAAACATTAAACCCTCTCACTAGAGAATTTCAATGGAAAGAGGTTATTCCGTCTGACCAAAGAAATGACATTCTAAGGGAGAATCATGCTTCGCCCACTGCTGGACATCTGGGTATTTTTAAGACATACAAACGTCTTGCACTTAATTACTTTTGGCCTGGTATGTACACCGATGTTGTCAAATTCGTCAGTTCATGTGAACCTTGTATCACCCATAAACACCAAAATCACCCAAATTTAGGTCTAATGGGAAAACCCAAATCATGTCAAAAGCCCTTTCAGACGATTAGTATTGATTTGATTGGTCCATTGCCTCCCAGCAGAAAACAAAACACTTTTATATTTGTGGTCAGTTGTTGTTTCTCTAAATATTGTTTACTTTTCCCCATTAAACGGGTAACTGCAGAAGTGATAACAAAAATTCTAGAGGAAAATGTATTTTTGGTGCATGGAATTCCATCTACTATTGTTTTGGATAACGGTAAACAAATTTGCATTTTACGCCGTTGTATACTCCCCACGTTAACTCAGTTGAACGTTACAACAAGACCATTATGACAGCTATTTCAACTTTCATAGAATCTGATCATCGAATCTGGGACACTCTAATCACTAAAGTTCAATTCGCCCTTAACTGCGCAGTTAGTGAGGTTACTGGTTATTCTCCTAATTTCCTTGTTTTTGGTAGGGAGGTCATAACATGTGGTTCTCAGTATATTGACAAGGAATTTAATTCCAATATGGTGCTTGAACCACGGGACGGCTATGCCGAAACTTTAGGCTACTTATCTTCTATTTTCGAGAAGGTACATTCAGCTCTGTTGTCGGCCCACCAACGAAATTGTTCATCTTATAATCTTCGCCGGAAACCGGCAGAATTCAATGTCGGTGATATAGTTTGACGCAGAACGTTTCTACTTAGTGACAAGGATAAATACTTTAGCAAGAAATTGGCGCCTAAATTTATTAAATGTAAGATTGCCTCAAAAAAGTCACCTCTAGTATACAAACTTAACGACATGGCCGGAAAACCTTTAGGCGAATGGCACATCAAGGATTTAATGTTGATTAATTACAAAGAATAATAAAAGTATAAAAACAACAATGTAAGACGCATATCTATACAAAGTTATAATTACCTACATAATTATTTGTGAAGGCCAACAATGGTTCTTTTGTTTTCGAGTCGAAGCTCACAAGATAATGCATTGTGTTGTGTTAATGATTTATGTAAACATGCTAACATAAAATGAATAAATGTTTCAGTTATAAATTGTAATAAAGTTTATTACATGTAATATTGTTACAAAGAATCTGTTGTTTATCTAACTATCAGTTATGGCTCAGTGGTTAAAAAGTTGTTGTCGGATCGGTCTGTGGTTCGATTCTCGCATGTGTATTTTCTTTCCACAAATCTATTTGTTGAAATGCATCTTGATTGACGTATTGTTTTTCGCCGTTCCTTGTTCTGAAGTTCTGTTGTTATTCTTAATTCTGTATAAATTCCATAATCAAATTGTTATTATAGGTACTTTATAAACATTCAGGGTGATTAACCGTGCGTCGCGAGCTCGGAACAGTCGA
The DNA here is from genome assembly GCA_944739405.2 of Euclidia mi. Lineage (NCBI taxonomy): Eukaryota > Metazoa > Arthropoda > Insecta > Lepidoptera > Erebidae > Euclidia > Euclidia mi. The sequence goes on along the minus strand of OX123191.2, from coordinate 43,444,905 downwards.
ATAGTACCTACCATTTAGATCGTACCTACCTAGTTGTCGTTATGACGCACGCGCGTTCACTCAGCGACGCGCCGATAAATAAATGCCTAACTAATGATTCACCATTTTTTACATTCAAAAGGTGTTTACTGGTCGTGTTGTAGTTATTAATTAGAGCAAAATATTTATTAATTTCTTTCCTTTGACATTGAGCGGTCCGGTCGTGTCTGCGGCTTATATTGTTTTTGTTCATCTTTACGAAAAATCTATTGTTATACCTAACTATATTCAAAAAGTTTACTTATCTAGTGGCAAAGGCCGAACCCAAGATTTATAAGTCGTAGGGCTAGATCAAGTTTCTTATATCTACAAATCATTATTACCTAATAATTACCCTAAGCGCTTCTCCATAGATTGTTATCTTTAATATTAAGCTATTACACTGGACTCGGCATTTACATGTAGGTATGTGTGATGAATTATGAATGATAAATGTTTATGTTCAAATTCAGACTGCCGTTGTACGCGTGAAGAATGCAAGCGTGGGTCATTATTATTTAGGTATCCTAATTAGCGTATAGGGTTGTCACTTGTTCAAGGTACTCATGCCCTTGTTTTCTCTAATTTCAGGGAGTATCTTCAGGGCTGCTACGCCCGTTGGGCTAGGGAATTTTCCTTAGGGAAAATCCCGGCCTAACGGGGGGGGGGGTGTGACGTCATCGCGCCCCGGCGCCGCGAGCCTCACTACGAGTGACGCACAGCAGTGGGGCCGTTCCTTCGCGCCCCTCCACGTCGGTCCTATATATACCAGGGACACACGAGGTTTCGCTCTTCTTTGCTCCAGTCAACACCACCAAAGCTGAGTACACCATCTGAAGACCTGTGAAGTGCCAACAACGTCGCTCACGCCCTGGATAATAGTCTCTTTTGTTGTATGTGTATAACTGGAATTATAACGCGAGTTTAAACTTTCCTGGTGATATTTTTTATTTATTTCCCGTAAGTCAACCTAATTATCTCTCTTTAATTGCTCGGCGAGTGATCGATCCCGGCTACCCCGTGGAAATCAATCACCCGTGCGACAATAGGTATATTACATTAAACTTACCGTCACTTCCAGGAAATTGTGCTTTTATTTCACTCCATAACTTTCTTGTTATGGTGCAATTACTGTGGTGTGGATGTTTGCTTTGCCATATAGGTGGTTTAGATTGAATTCCACTTATAAAGGATTCAGTATTTACCGCCATTTTACGATAATTAATAAATACAGACGCGCATACGCCAAGCGGCAAGACCGAACTGGTTTGTTACCCCCGCCACTCGCGCATTGGGTCGCTCGCTGACTAGGCTCGTAGTGTGGCCATAACGCACGGATAGGAACGTTTGAAAACTACGCGCGCTAACTCGCTCGGGTTTGTCGCACTAGGCGCCCGCCTTAGTCACTACACTATGGACGCAAGCGGCGGTTTCATATGTTTGATACTTACTACTACTTTGATACTACTACGCGAAGTATCACGAAGGCTGGCAATGTGGACGCACACTATAAACTGTTTTGATGCTATATGCTATATGAGTGGGGTCAAAAACTGCGTTCAAAACTATAGGCCGATTTCGGTCTTAACTGCTCTGTCGAAAATCCTTGAGCGAGTACTTGTCAAACGCCTAAAAACCTTCTTGGACAAACATAAAATCATATCGAATAAACAATACGGTTTTCGTACGGGAATCTCGACAGAAGATGCAGTTCTGGATTTTACGCAATCCATTGCTAGACACTTAGATAATAAAACCAAATGTTAAGGTATATTTTTAGATCTCTCCAGCGCTTTTGATACAGTTTCTGTTCCCTTACTCTTGTCAAAGCTAGAGCGCATAGGCGTACGCGGCAAACCTCTCGAAATCTTCAAGAGCTATCTCCTTAGCCGTACTTTACAAGTTAAAATTGGTGAACACCTAAGCGATGAGGTATATGTGAATAACGGAGTCCCTCAGGGAAGCATTCTGGGCCTAATATTGTTCCTAATATACGTCAATGACCTCTGTAACATGACCTTCCCCAACACCGAAATCTACGCCTATGCCGACGATACAGTCATTCTCGTCAGTGGCTCAACTTGGGACGATGTCAAAACTAGTGCAGAACTAGCTTTGAACAAAATAACAAAATGGCTTAGTTCAAATTTATTAACATTCAATTTAAAGAAAACATATTTTATCCCATTCTCCATCCGCCAAAACACGTCACCAGAATGCTCCTTTTCAATAATAGCACACAAGTGTCCGCAAGTATTAGAGACATGTAACTGCCCGAAACTTACAAGGACTAACGAGGTTAGGTATCTGGGGGTACATATTGACGCGGGATTGAATTGGAGTAAACAACTTGATGCGCTCACCACACGGACTTTGAGACTTCTCCATATTTTTAAATCCCTCAGAGCCTCTGCAAATCTTGACACTCTAAAAATGGTATTTTATGCGCTATGCCAATCAGTAGTGGGGTACTGCATTCCTGCATGGGGTGGAGCTTCAAAATCAAATTTCTTAAAAGTTGAAAGAGCACATAGATCCATACATAAAGTTATGACACGGAAACCCTTCCGTCACCCCACAACACAACTATACCATGAATGCAGGGTCTTAACAGTTCGCCAACTTTATGTTCTTCGATGTGTTTCGAGAAAACATATTAGTGTCACCCTACCAAATCCTCATAAATGTACAAATCTAGTCGTTAGCTCACATCATAACACCACTTTTGCACAACATCAATATTATATTCTAAGCACGTACATACATAATAAAGTTCACAAAAAAATGAACTTATCAACATTAAATAAACTTGAACTAAAGTCAATGATCACGGAGTGGCTTCTTATGCAGGACTACGATGAAACAGAGGCCCTTCTCACATTCATCACATAAGAACTATCGTTCCATTATCTAATTCACCAGATTTATACACAAACATACATATGTGCGAGCATGCATGTGCACGCACACACACATACATAAACACACACACATTCATCCACATACATACATAAACACACACCCTCATACATTAAATTAAATGTAAACTCAATCTAAATTTAATTATAAAATTTTTCACTTTTATACTTACTTTCTGAGACTTGTAGCAAAACATAATAAGTAATCTTTAGTTGTACAAAATTTGCTTCACACTCGCTATATGTCATAAATGTAAAGTAGGTATAGTATATTTTAAAACTGTTCCTTAAGATACAGGTATAACCTAGTTTAAGGCACAGTGCTATTTTCGTGTATGATATTAGCATCTTTATTATAGTTAATGTGATTCTGTCTATCAACTATAATCTTGTTTTGTACAAGCTGTATCATTACTTGTTGATAAATAAATGTATTATTATTATTATTATTATATAAGTCAATCTTGACAACCGTAGTTCTGAGGTTAGTCATATATTTCATTACCTATTAACCTAATGGAAAAAAAATGGCTATTCATCATCGTTAAAGAAAAAAAAATTGCATCTAGTCATTTGATGATTTAATGGGTTTTTGCGCAATTCTTACTCATGATTTTTGATGATTGTCAATACAATATAGCCATATTCATAAGATACAAGACAAAGCTCAGTCTCCCCTATATGTATGGGGCGTATCTTTTAGATAGATTCAAAACTGGAATCAATTCTATATGTCTTCTTTGACATTTTCATTCAACATAATCTTTTCAGACAGCGTTGAAACTGGCTAGAAAACATTTTACCTTCCAATTAACAAGGGTAGTGTCTGTTCCACTATACAGTTTATACCTACATAGCATATACGCTTTGTACGTAGTATCGTATTTCCAGGTGTATGCCGCTTAGTCTCGTGTGTCGTTGTGGCGGTCCCACTAAGTGTACACTTGGGATTCTTGGCACCAAAATCCTGCTGTCTGTGTGTTACATTCCTTTTATATTAATCGTTGGTAATGGGAGACTATAGCTTTATTTATTAGGGACCAGGAATTTGAATACACGACAAAGGGCTTGCGGTTTTGATACTTTTTGGTAGGTAACGTCAAAATAGGACATTCACACGTATTCAAGTGTATTTTAAAGCCTGTTTGTGACAGTGCTCTTGTGTTTTGTACATTTAACTTTTCTCGTTTTAACATAAGCGTATATAATCGATTTTAAACTTTCGCGATTTGTATACATCATACAAAATAAATTAGCGGGTCTTAATCGCGTACAATTAACGCGAACTCGCACCACCATCCGCGACATTTGGATTCCGTTGTGTCATCGTTAGTGAACAGAGCGTATGACCTGTGTGACCCTGAACAATAAAATAGTGAACTGTCACATGTTCAGGAGGTACTTAGGCGCAACAGATACAAGAAGAAGATACTCCGTCTGAAGAGGAAAGATCGTAGACCTGAAGTGAGCAGAGTGCCGGCTTACATGCCGTATCTAAAGGGAGTAACGGACAAGGTTGGAACAGTACTCAAGAAATACTCCATCAAGACTGTATACAGTCCGTTCTCTAAGATAGCACATGATCTGCGGACCCCAAAGGATGTCATTCCTCTCCAAACACCTGGCGTCTACAAAGTCGATTGCAGCTGCGGTAGTTCATATATCGGGCAGACTAAGCGTACAATCGCTGAAAGAGTAAAGGAACATATCACAGCTGTGAAAAACCGACATATTAATAAGTCGGCTATAGCTGAGCATTTGTTGGAGTCTGGACCAAACCACTGGATAGAACTGCATCAACCACAAGTCTTATCCACCGATCGTCACTTTTACTCCAGGATAGTACGTGAAGCGGTAGAAATCAAGAAATATAACAATTTCAACCGGGAGGATGGATATAGATTATCGGCTACTTGGAATCCAGTCATCAGCAAATGTAAACACCGCCGCAGTGATAAATCTCAACAGTGTGTAGACGTCATTAGTGTAGTGTGTCGGAGTACCGACAGTGCGAACTTAAATAAAGACCACGTGAGGGTAGGTGCCGAAACCCGCACCTGCACAAGACGGCGCTGAGCTCTCATCAGTCTCTCCGCGACCACGTTCGGTGCAAGACGAGCGAAACGTCGGAAACAAATAGGTATTTATACCTTAAATAAATTAATTGTACGCGATTAAGACCCGCTTATTTATTTTGTATCATATAAGCGTATATTACTCAAATTTAGGACGCCAGAGTACAGCTCTAGCGGCAAAAGTAAACGAAAAAATTCAATTTTGGTACAAAAAGAATTACAAAAGCTTTTGAACTTAGCAAGTTTATGTAGCTAAGTTACAATGTCAGCCTGTTCTCTGCATTTGCATCTTCATCGAGTTTTGATTAAAGTCTTTTAGTCTCTGTAAGTCAATACGCTTATTAGTCGATACTACCGAAGATATCCAGCAAAAATGAATATTAGAGACGATCGGTCTGTCTGTCATGCAAATGCAGTAAACAAATTCACATGCTAACTTCGTAACACAAGCTTGTCAAAGACGTGCCACTACAACTGCAATCACAACATTATATTATTTATTCATACCAATATTTTCGATACTCGGTGTTGCCTGATTTTTATCTTTACTTACAAAATGTTTATTTAACTCAAATAATCGAAAGCACGTATTAGCATAGTCTATGGTACCTTATTCTCATTTTCGCAAGAAATTAATGAAAATAACTCTTCAATCAACAAAGATTGGGCACAAGCTGTTTTTCCACGTTATTTCCTGTAAACAAAATCCTCAGAACATAAACAAATTATAAGCGTATAAATTTAATTAGGGGCCAAAATTACAGTCTATTCAGTTTGATAAGCAGACAGGATAGCAATTTGAGAAACTTTAATCTACCGAACACCATTGCATTCTTGGATTTCTTCTAGACGTGTTTGCTCTCAATTATTTGTACTACACACCTAAAACTCTCTGTTTCTGACAAGTTTCAAGCTAGAAGCGCGGCAGCTACTTACTGTTACTTAATTTAAAGCCAGTTTAGTACAAAAACAGTCAAAATGAAGTTAAACCAAGAAAAGTTTACAGTTAAAAAAAATTGTGTTTGGGAACAAGTTTTCAACCGCTGAGGTTTAGTTACAGCTGACGTTTGTAACGTCTACTCTTAAAAACTTTTTGCCATTTTGTGTCAAAAGTGATAAATTGATTACTAAATGTATATTGCAGTAAGTAGTCTTAACGCTGCTGCAATGGCACTAAGTATAGACTGTTAGGGTAGACTCCAAAACTAATTGCACACTCCACGTTTTACTTACTTAAAGTTTGTTTGCAAATTATAATAAAATGAGGAACGTGAATTTGTCAATGTGTTTTTTTTTTATATATTATATCAGAAATTTAGTACAGCATACGAATAATAATAAATAAAGAGCTTCTAAATTAATATTTTGTGTGGACGCTTACTACTAAAAGAAATACCTACTGCTCGAAAGTATTTGCCCACCTTGACTATCCTTATATTTTTACCTACTTATTTAATTATTGACTGCCTCCATGGTCCAGTGTATAGCGTACGTGTCTGCTGATCGGAGGTCCCGGGTTCGATTCCCGCGTCGGGCAAAAGTGTTACTGAGTTTTTCTGAATTCTCAGTAGCAGCACATTATCTACTGATGTGGTAGCAGCATCGAGTCTGGTGATATGCCTGGTAATGGCAATAGGCTCGCCCCCTATTACGAGGGACCTAAAAATTAATCGCGAAATGTGGGTGTAATATTGGTTAGTCTATATAAAAAGAAATATAATTACCAATCTTGAAACTCGGATTACTGAAGAAAATTATTTTCTTCTTAAACTCAAATTTTATCGTACTCATTTTATTAAGTCAAATTTCCCGATCATAAATGAACTAAAACACTAAAAAAACAAAAATTGCAGTGGGCAAATACTTTTGAGCGGTAGTGTACATAAATATCATGACTCTAAAATATTATATGTATACTTAGTGTAGAAATTAAGCACACTCTTCTTTCTGTTCTATTATATTTACGCCAAAAGACTGCATTAAAGGTAAACCAATGAAAAACAATTCCCGTATGTTTTGTCACGGCTGCCAATTTTAAAAACTGATTAAAGTTGCTTTTCTCAAGAGGAAAACACGGTGAGCTCCAATTTTTACACAGACCTTTTTATCTATTCGTGGTTGTTTCTACGAATAGCGAGTATTTCTTTAGAAAAAAGGATAACTATAAAGCAAACACACATTAAAAAAGTTGATATTTAATTTTTTCGGGCGTTATGAAGTTCACCCGCAGAGAGGTGAATCGCATAAAAAATAAATTAAATATTTCAGCTTTTATAAGTTGATTTTTGCTGACTGACGGCTGGCCTCCTGAGCCGAAATCATGCAACATGTAACTTTTGTCTGTTTCGGATAAAAAGTGCCAACGTATTTCCTGTTTTTTATTTCATAAATCTATAAATAATATACGACATGTGCTTTTGACTGTTTTTATTACTCCTGTTTCCCCGAGGAGTAGGCAGACACCTCGGCTTTTCCTTAATACAATCTTGACGTATCTACCTCCTTTGCTTCATTCACTCTTATCACATTCTTTATTTATGGTGTTCTTCTTTTACTTTTAATCGAGCATAACATAATTATTGCTTAATCTGTGATCGGAGAAAGAAAAAGAGGGAGGTAACACCTCCCTCTTTTTCTGTTTCAATTCGATATTTCAGACTGATTTTGTAATCAATCTTTTCCAGTCCGTGCTATCTACGCCGTGACTGCAACTTAGAATTTCTGTCTCAATTTTCGTTACTACAACTTCGTTCGCCGACCGCGTCTTTATTTGCCGTCTCTGGAGTCACTTTTAGCGACCAACTAACTTAAGTATATTCTTAGCCACTCCAAAAGTAAGTTGACATATTTTATAGACGATTTAAGCATCTTTTTTTGTACAGAGTGCGCATTTAAAAAGCTGTAACTGCACTTTATTCTATAAATCAATCATTATTACCTTTAATTTTTGCTAGAGTGTAATTTGGGCTATACCAAGTCATATTGGGAGCACATTTGAGAACCATTGGGTACTATAAAATCTAGCTCAATTGGCTTTTGGCGTGACGTTAATGCGACTTATCATTTTTTTCGCATATTATCAGTAGTCCTTTAGGCTGGCGAAATGCGCGGTGTAATTGGTTGAACCATTTACCTTTACACGAATGTTTTCACGCTTTTTATCGGTGTCGACTCATAATTGCGCTGATGTTTTAGCTTGCAATGTACACAGCCTGCAATAAGTACTGCAAGCTCTTGATAAATAAAACCTTTTTAAAGATGATGTCTGAATCTCGATATACTAAAACATTTAGATTTCTTATCAATAGTATAGTTAAGTTTAAAATTATTTTCTTTTTTTCATTCAGTCACTCGCGCGCATTCGCATGTAACGGACGCGTACTGCGATGCTTAATACGGTCAAAATGACGTCCACTACGATAAAGTGTAACAACTGTAAAATAGTGATAAACGATTTACTATCGTATATTGAAAATAAAATATCCGCTATTGACGAAGAAAGTTATTACGAATATGTGTATCGACTTTTCAAAGTGAGGAGATTGAGAAGTCCAAGGAAGGCCAGGGAAAGGAAAACCGTGCTTTAAACGACATAATCAGATTATTTAAAGTTACTGATCCTGATGAAATGCCCATTTTTGTAGCTAGAAGCCTGGAAAAACTACCGCCTATAACTTTCGATCACCTTGATGTCTCGGATCTTTTGAAAAAGCTTGTTATATTACAAACTGATGTAAAGATGATCAAGGAATCATATGCATCAACGGCTGAATTAGACCTCTTAAGGAGTGAGATAATAAGTTTAAAGAACTTAACGGCCTCAAAAGCTAACAAAAATAAATCAAATATTCGTCGAGAGACTAGTACTCGGGATGATAACGAGTCGGCTAGTATATGTTCCATAGGTGATTCACCTCATTTCAAGTCTTTCGATTTTGGTAAGTCATCACCTTCGCCTAAAAGTGTGCAGAATCACGGAAACATCCAGAACACAGGTACAAAATTGATGGAGGGTAGTTATACCGGCCATGATAAAAATATTTCTGAGGTGAGATATCAAGGCAGCGAACAGCTGATAGGCGCGATCGCTAACGGTACCGAGACTACGTCACCGCTACCTGCTCGTAACTGTAATGAACAGCTGAGCGCGGTGCCTATGAATTGCACACAAACGTTTGCTAATATAGTCAAACGAAGTACGGATAATGAGAACGCCTGGACGGTTGTGAGGCGTCACCGAACGACTGCGAAAAACAAATTGAAAGGAATAATGGGTACTGCTTGTGAGAAAGAGCTTAAATTTCGTGCGGCAGACAAAAAGGTACCTATATTCATCACTAACGTTCACACGGATACAAATGAAGCAGACATTACCGACTATATCTTACAGAAAACACAACAATCTGTAACCCTCGAAAAGTTGAAAATAAGAAATGAAAGTCATTGTGCGTATAAGTTTTTTGTGTCACAGACAAAAGTTGATATGTTTCTGGATGAGAAACTATGGCCTCAAGGTATTATATTCAGAAGATTTGTGCATTTCAAGCCAAAGCATACGGTACTAACTGGTACTAGTGACGGCCCAAATAATCGCGCATAACATGGATACTAAGATGTATAGGTTCGTTAGTTATAATTGTAAAAATGCTAAACGGTCTGTGGAAAGTATTCGTGACATGTGCAAGATCGCGGATGTAATAGCATTACAGGAGACATGGCTTCTGCCGCATGACTTGTCATTTTTGGATGGCATTGATGAGGAATTCGGCTGCACTGGTACGTCCGCTGTGGACACTTCAGCGGGGATGCTGTGCGGCCGGCCTTACGGTGGCGTGGCTTTATTGTGGAGAAAAAGTGCGTTTCACAATGTATCTGTGATAAAGTGCAATAACCCGCGCATATGTGCGATAAAAATAGCTAATGAGTCGAAATCTTTGTTAGTGTTATGTGTGTATATGCCTACGGACAAGCCTGAAAATCTAACGGATTTTACAGATTGCCTGAGTGGGGTAAGTGCGATCATAGAAAGTTCTAGCACTGAGTGTTGTTATGTATTGGGTGATTTTAATGCACATCCAACAGAGCGCTTCTACAAGGAACTTATGCATTATTGTAACGATCTTGATTGGACTTGCGTTGATACGGAACTATAAAGTACAAACGCGGACACTTTTACGTTTATAAGTGAGGCTCACGGCACTAAGAGATGGCTTGATCATTGTATTGTTACTAAAGCAGCTCTCTGTTCTGTGTGCAATGTCTATGTGAAGTATGATACATTATGGTCTGATCATTTTCCTTTAGTGGTAGAATGCCAGTTAAATCTTGTTGTTGCTAAGCTTCCTATGTTGAATTTAGTATCATGTGACGTTTTGTGGGATGAGAGAAATCAAACACAAATAAATGCATATAGCACTGCCATAATAAATTGAGGTTGATAGATTTTCCTTGTGTTTTTCAACTTTGTTGTGATAATCTGTGTAATAAACCGGAACATAGGGCTGACATTGATTTGTTATATGACAAAATTGTAGAGGCCTTTAGGGAGGCTGCGGTGTCTAGTCGGAACTGCGGCAAATTTAGGCAGAAAACTAACAGTGTGGTTGGCTGGAATAGACACGTAACGGAAGCGCACGGGATGGCCAGGCTAAAGTTTCTGTGTTGGTTAAATTGTAACAAGCCTCCATACGGTAAAGCGTATGATGAAATGTGCGAAGCTTGGAAAGTTTTTAAATCTCGTCTTAAGTAGTGTCAAAACCACCAAGACCAAATTAAGATGGATATGGTGGCTTCGCATCATTATAAGGGTGACTTTCGTTCTTTTTGGAAGCACACCAATAAATTAAATAGAAGGCCTGGTCTTCCTGTGTTAGTGGATGGAGTATGTGGATCAAAAGAGATTGCAGATAGGTTTAAAGACCATTTTATAGTGAAGTCGCCACTAGGGCCTTCAAGCACGGAGGTCAATATCGATGTCAAGCATAGCTTAGGCATAAGATATTCGGCCAAAGATATTCATAAAATTATAGACAATATGTGTAAGGGTAAGTCACCAGGACATGATGGACTTAGTATAGAGCACTTAAAGTATGGCGGACCTCACGTTCCTAGAGTATTATCATTGCTTTTTAATCTGTGTATAAGTCATGCCTATTTGCCTCCTGCTTTAATAAAGACAGTGGTCGTGCCTGTGGTTAAGAATAAGACTGGAGATATCTCGGATATTAATAATTATAGGCCTATATCCTTAGCCACTGTCATATCTAAAGTGTTTGATGGGCTGCTTAATGAGCAATTAAATCAATACGTTCAGCTTCACGACAACCAGTTTGGGTTTCGGCCTGGACTTTCTACGGAAAGTGTCATATTGTGTGTTAAGCAGTCCGTGAAATACTACACGGATAGGGGTACGTCCGTGATTGCGTGCTTCCTAGACTTGTCAAGGGCGTTTGACCTAGTTTCTTATGACCTTCTATGGCAAAAGATGGAACAAATGGGGATTCCAATGGAGGTTACAAATACCTTCAGATATTGGTACAAAAACCAGGTCAATTATGTGAAGTGGTCGGGTGAGCTGTCTGATTCATATGAGTTGGAATGCGGTGTGCGGCAGGGAGGTTAAAGCTCGCCTACGCTTTTTAACCTGTATATCAACGACCTTGTTGGGACGCTCAACAGTACGCGATTAGGGTGTCATATCGATGGAGTGTGTTTGAATAACGTTAGTTATGCTGATGATATGGTGCTGCTGAGCGCCTCAGTGTGTGGACTCCGCAGTCTCCTTAAAATATGTTCTGAATATGCAAATCATCATGGTCTTGTGTATAACGTAGCAAAAACCGAATTTATGGTCTTTGAGGCGGCAAAGGGGCAGGTGGAAATCTGTCCAACTATTTCGCTGAACGGTATCCCTTTGAAGAGGGTATATAGTTTTAAATATCTGGGGCACCTGCTTGTTTGTAGTCTCAGAGACGAGGATGATATTGAACGAGAGCGAAGGGCGCTGTCGGTAAGAGCTAATATGATTGCTCGAAGGTTTGCACGTTGTTCAGCAGATGTAAAAATTACTCTGTTTCGTGCCTTCTGCACGTCGTTTTACACGTGCAGCCTTTGGTCTCACTATACAAAGCGAGCCTACAGCGCCCTTCGCGTTCAATATAACAATGCATTCAGGCTGCTGATGGGGTTGTCCCGTTTCTGTAGTGCATCGGGGATGTTCGCCGAATCCAGAGTCGATTGCTTTTATGCAACGATGAGGAAGAGGTGCGCATCCTTGGTCCGCCGCGTGCGGGGCAGCTCCAACAGTATTCTTAGAATGATAGCGAACAGGCTTGACTGCATATACATAAATAATTGTTGCAGGGTTTTCGCCTCATCGGTGGAAACCTTTTAATATTATGTGCTATGATTTTATATTACTAGCATAGTTTTAAGCAAACATTGTTACTAACCTATGAGTCTGTGTTACTTGAATAAATATTTATTATTATTATTACAACACCATTATATCACAATGAGATTAGGTGGTCTTATTACACATTTACATTAAACACTATCAAATTACTTTTTGTGCTTCTAAAGTCATCATCATCAGACTTTAACAGTCCACTGCTGGACTAGGCCTCTCCTTTGAAAGGAGGAATTGGCCTACTATACCACGCTGGCCAAACGGGTTGGTATAGGGTTTGTATCAAGTTTTCCTTCTCTTACAGTGCTGTTCTCTGCATAATATGCTCCCTCTGTCGGCTCTTACGACACCCATGGGATGATATGGTCTTAATCCATCACCGGCCAAGGCTTGTAGAGTAAGTAGATCAAATTGATTAATAACTCCTTGAAGTAGACAGCAACCAAGCTGCAAACAGATCAGTATGGAAATAATAAACTATGGCTGGAATTTACTTGTAGACGGTTTTTATGCGTCTTGGCTATCATACCATAATGAAAAAAATACATTATTGATTCAAATCTAAAAGTTCAGAATATTATCGTCTACAACTTTTCGCTTTTTGCTAAATAGCCGCTGTACTGTGCATCCTAACCCCTGCCTAAATATTTTAACAGCAATTTTGAAAAGCCGTATATTCTAATCCTTCGTAAGAGAGTAATAATTTAAGTTAATTAAAAAATTTAAAGTTGAACAAGGTTGCTTAATACCCTTTCTCCAATGCTTATCTGAGAATCTCTCTATTGTTCAGACCTTTCCTCGTTCAAGGGAAACTTAGTAACCGCCACGGAAGGTGTTGTCTCGCAAAATTAAGCGGTTTTTTCCACCGCATATTGATTAGAAAATTAAAAATAACCCCAAGAAGGTAGTACAAACTCGTTATCTAAAGTGGGGCGGGGGTTGGGAGCCGGTGCGTGGTAGGCGGACGACGATAGCAAAGTTTTTCCGTTAAACCTTGCAATTTATAATTGCCAGGAACCTATTTTGAGACTCGCTTACAACTTCTGTGTATATAGCAACGATATATGAGTTTTAATAAGGTCGAATACCTATAGTCTTGCCATAAATATTGTAACAAAGAAAAAATATTTTTTTATTTAAAAATAGCATTTATTACTTTAACAGTGTGTTATTTTAATACATAAATATAAAATAGTTTAAAACATAAAAAGATTATTCAAAGTGGTCTCCATTGGCTGCAATACAGTCCTTTAAACGTTGAGGCCAGTTATCAATAGAAGCACGCACTCTTTCCATGGGAAAATTCGTCACTGCCAATGGTGTGGATTGTTTTAGGGACTCCAAATTATCATGGCGTTTAGAGCAAGCCGTACTCTCTAAAACTGACCATAAATCACAAACCACCGGATTAAGATCGGGGCTAGACGACGGCCAGTCTTCAGCTCTGATGAAGACCGAAACGTTCGCTTTCAACCAAAACTGCGTGGACCGAGCTTTATGACCCGGTGCCGAGTCTTGCTGAAAGGACCATACTTGGTTATTGAACATGGTTTTGTTAAGGGGCTTAACTTTATTCTCAAGAATGGTATTTTGATACACTTGTGGCGATGTTTTGATACCTTTTTCACAAAAATATGGCTCAGTCACTCCTTCATAGTTAACACTCCACGAAACCATCTCTTAAGTCGGATAATGCTCACGTTGCATTCTGTCGACTAATTGCTTCCTTAGAGCTTTGAGCATAAATACGGCCAATTTGTTTGTAAAATGTTGCTCAGTTGTAAAAATTTTTTCATCCGTTAACAAAAATTTTTGTGACCTCCCTTTGCGTACCGCTTCAGTAGTTGTTTCAATTTTAGCATCCTATTCTTTTTTTAAATATCAGTTAAGAAATGACCAGTGCATCTCTTATAGGCTGCAAGTCCTGAGTCATCTTTTAAAATACGAAAGAAATCCTGCCCGAAAGCAAAAAAATCTTTTGCTTTCGGGCAGGATTTCTTCGAACTCATTTCCTTACTGCTTTGACCACCTTTTTCGTACGAACACTACGTGGACGGCCAGGTCTTTTTCTGTCACAAACAGAGGAGGTCTCATTGTACCTATTAATAGCCCGGTACACAAACATTTGACTAACACCAAGTGAATGGAGAGTTTTAAAAATTGCTTTTGGCTCCATACCTACTTTGTGTAATGCAATCACAGCGATTCGGTTCTCTTTATCACCCCACTCCATTTTAATATCGCAAAATATTGTACAATGTATTGGCGCCAAAACGAGAAAACACAATAAACAAGTGCATAGGGTTCCCACCAAGAACTTAGGGTCCCAAGCCAACCTCACCTGCAAGTGGTGCACCTGCCGATCAACGGACGAGGCTCTGGCAAACAAAATATCCCGATAAGCGACAATAGGCTCGCCACCTATCACGTGGGATCAAAACACTGGCGAAAAGTGGGCGTTTAATATGCCTCTGCCTACCCCGTCGGGGAAACAGGCGTGAGTCTATGTATGTATGTACAATAAACAATCGTATAAAAATGACAGATTCCAAATTCAAATGTAATATAATTTTTTTTATTGTAACAGTATTTATGGCCAGACTAAGTATAATCATAAATATCGTCATATCGGCCGAACGTTGAAAAAGTACCCATAAGCTTTTCATTGTTGCTTTTTTATGCGAATACTCATTAAACGATATCGCCTACGACATTAGAATTTATTTCGATTATATTTTTTATATTGATTTCCTTTGACACGTATTTCATTAAGTACGAGTTTGAGGCAACGTGAAGTTATTGTTTTCTTTATTGTGTATGATACAGAATAAAGAAAACAATAACTGTTTTGAGCTACATATTACCTAGTTTATTTGTACTTAATTATTTTAAAACATAATGTTTGCTTCTCAAGTAAAAATAACTAAAATCTACTATTAAACACTGCAACATAGCAAGTCTGTTTCCCTTCCCAGTATAAAAATCTACCCATGACCATGACCGAATGCTAATAAAAAAGTAACGAAAATAAGTGGAAATATGATATGTACGTATGGCAATAAATCATCTTCATGATCATATAAAACGTTATACTTGAATGTAAATGTTCAGTACGTTTGTGGAGTTTGTAAGCTGAGAGAATATTTTTTAGCGTACGTAAAATATTTTAGATTCATTTAATATGTTTGGTTATTCTAGAGATATCACACCTTTTGCACTGAACTGTAGTCGATATTCCACTTTAATATAGGACTCTTGTTATTATACATGGCAACTTACCTGCTAATACGAACGGACTGCAATGCAGAGGGTATCGGGTTCGAATCCACGGCGCACACCAATGACTTTTCAAAGTTAAGTGTGTATTAAATTGTTAATTAGGTATCGCTTCCCCGAGGAGCACGTTAAGCCGTCGGTCCCGGCTGTCATGAAGATCTTTGACAGTCGTTACAGGGAGTCAGTACTCTCAAATAAACTGATAATGGTCTAAACTATGGAATATCGCTATCCCTTTGGGTTGTGGAGGTCAGACGGCAGTCCCTCTGTAGAAAAGTTGATATTCTGTCATATCCGGTTAGACCAGTAAGCGGATCTCGGACTCCAAGGCGTCTTAGTCTTGGATGCAACTGGGATAACGCTAGGGAGATGAGCTGCTGATCCGCACCCGTGGCTCATAGCTTGATGTTATATAGCTTATAGCCTTCCCCAATAAATGGGCTATCCAACACAAAATAATTATTGACATTTAACCGAAAGTAATTTAAAATTAGCACTTTACACCAAACAAACATACTAACTCTTAAGTCTAGTCTAGTGACTAGAATTTGTTTTTATCCACCCTAAGGAAGTGCAGTAAGTGTTAATAGCTTATAGTAACTGATAGTCGTGTTTTCAATCATACTCAATCTCAAAATATATCCTTACAGTACTCTAAGATATTCAAATAATCCTAATGCTGCAAATATTCCACGTACAACTAGAAAAATCTTTTAAAACATGCACTGAACTTAACAGCTTAAAAGCTGAGTTTACTACTGGCTGTTGCTTCTAGTGGTGGTACTAGAAAATATATGGATAAGATAAAAATAAACTTTGACAGTTTCCGTAAACAAAAAAACTGCAACAAAGAGGTGAAACACATTATAATGTACGCTTGCGACAAATAGTGTATACACAAATAATCAGGTGATAAAATAAGTTAAATAGATCAACTTGTTCCTGATTGCAGAACTCGGTTCTGCTGCAAGTTCTACTTCCACAAAGTGTCGTACAAACACATTCATACCACGCTAGTGTGAATATGTGTGATCTGAATGGATCAGATTTCACGTAAATTCACAATTTGCCACCGCAGGCGGAGAGCACAAGTTGAAAGCTCTACTCAGCTGTAATTAGTAATACTGAAGTCTTTATAACCGAGGCGTTACGTGAATGTGAATGACTGAATGACACTGAAGCTTTATCACAGATACTAATAGGGAACGGGTTTTTGCATTGATATAAATACTAAAGATACGTGCGACCGAACATTTGACAGACGCATTCACCTTACAAAAAAAATAACGCCATCTATTCAAACTAGTATGAACTACGATGTAAATCGGCATGATCTGCTCCTAGACATAACCATGTAAGAGCGGGGTGAGGTATTTTTCGAGGTACAAAAAAATATATATTTTTCCATTTTGGATTCGTACCTAATGTTTTTTGACGTTGGTGTATCTTTAAATTTTAAGAATCAATTAAAAATAATTTTGTTAGAACATAATTTAATCTTATAGTAATAATAATAAATCTTTTCATTTCATCGGGTACAACGTCCGCCGCTTCAAAGTTATGTCGCACTTTTACGCGGCTTCGCGCCGTTTTTACCAATATGAAAGAAAATTGCTTTAAATAATTTTAGAAGTTGATTTAATGACATATTTTTAAGTTACTGGTGACATGAAATGTTATCATATTTTTTATTATGTTTTTTGTCGTAGTTCACGCAACTTTTCACGGCACAATTGGCATTTTTGTTCGCAAAATTTACGACCGCTCCCGATGACAGCTGATCGGGTTCTAGTTCACTTCGTTAAAGAGAAGACCATTTTAGGACCAACTTCGAGGCGTCATTGTAACATGCGGTCCGCCCAGTCCTTACGCAGTAATATATATGTCAATGGGTTTTTGTATGTCACGAGCGTGAAGAAACGTTCACGCTTGTGATAAAAAGTCAAACGTCAATTCATGAGAAACACTAAATTTTGGTTATACAAGTACTAACGGCGGGACTTAGTACTGCCACACATAAACTGATAAAACAGAGGTATTTATACCTTATACTACATAATTAAACATTGCGTGTAAGATCAATTTTAATAAAATTGTATGATTGCGTATATATATTATCGATTTATTTTACTTAGCACATGATCAATAAGCTTGATTTCAATATGTTTTTACATTCACGACATTGATATATTATTAACTAAAAACTTAACTACGTACTTCACGATCAACATCTTGAAATATTAACTTATAAATTCCTAATACCTAGGAGAGTAAATTAATAGGTTTGAATACTTGGAAGTCGGAGTCTAACTGCATTAGTTTTCGCTCGCAATAAACAAGTGGAGCAACATTCTTCGCTCCAGGTACAAGTTAAGTGAAAACTACGAACGGTGATTATTGCTTTCGACCTGTTTCAGCGTTTAGCAAATATATAATTTGTATGAACTTCTGCAATCTGTTTTGTAAGAAACGAACACGGAGAAACGAACAACAATTGCAATTATTTCATGCCCAGTAGGACGTAGCTGAACTTAATGATTTTAAACTAGGTATAGCATTTTAGCCCATGCCCAGCACTGGAACAGTATTAATACTGGGTCTGATGATGATGATAGCATTTTGTATTCTGTAGCTACTTATGATACACAATAAAGAAAACAATAACTATTTTGAGCTACATATTACTACATATATATAATAGCTTACCGAAAATGAAGAGTAATAAATATATTATAGAAAATTTGAATATATTTCTTGGAACGAGTACCCATGTAATGTATTTAATTTTGTAAGAAGATGACAGATCCAACTTGATAAAGTAATAAATATAAATAAGATGTAGGATCCTAGATTTAACTTCTAAATTAATAAAACGGTTCGACGAATATACCAAGATAAGGCAGCATGCCATTCTGTTTTCTATTCTAAAAACTTCTTGCGGTTGAAACGGAACTTCCATCAACATTTTAATGATATAAGATTTGTTTTAAAAAGCATACGAGGCTACTCGTCTAATACCCGTATTATGATTACGAATGCAATTTTTTTGTGTGTCTGTTTCACTTTCACAGTTAGAAATAAAAGTGATATCGATAGAATCGGGCATGGGTCCTTAGCTTGAACTATGAGAATAGAAGCAGCGTAGCGCGAAGAGGACGCAGGTGGGAATTTAGCAATTTTTGCCGAGTGCTCCCTTTCCTTTTTATATACTTAGGGATAACTCCTGCACAGGGACTAAATCCGATGTCGCGGGGGACTTACATACTATCAACAGACACAGCTTAAACCACTACGCCACCGTACATAAAAGCTACATAGACTAGTAAACTTTACATAGAATACTGGATCTTTTCCCGAATTAAAAAGCTAATTACTAAGTAAACCCAAGCGGAAAAGTCGCGGTTTCAACTAGTCTATAACACTGTGACCTGGAACAAATTTTAATCTATGGCTTCCAAACTAATAGCATAATAAGCAAATTATATATTTGCTAAACGCTGAAACAGGTCGAAAGCAATAATCACCGTTCGTAGTTTTCACTTAACTTGTACCTGGAGCGAAGAATGTTGCTCCACTTGTTTATTGCGAGCGAAAACTAATGTAGTTAGACTCCGACTTCCAAGTATTCAAACCTATTAATTTACTCTCCTAAGTATTAGGAATTTGTAAGTTAATATTTCAAGATTTTGATCGTGAAGTACGTAGATAAGTTTTTAGTTAATAATATATCAATGTCGTGAATGTAAAAACATATTGAAATCAAGCTTATTGATCATGTGCTAAGTAAAATAAATCGATAATATATATACGCAATCATACAATTTTATTAAAATTGATCTTACACGCAATGTTTAATTATGTAGTATAAGGTATAAATACCTCTGTTTTATCAGTTTATGTGTGGCAGTACTAAGTCCCGCCGTTAGTACTTGTATAACCAAAATTTAGTGTTTCTCATGAATTGACGTTTGACTTTTTATCACGAGCGTGAACGTTTCTTCACGCTCGTGACGTACAAAAACCCGTTCCCTATTATTATCTGTGATAAAGCTTCAGTGTCATTCAGTCATTCACATTCACGCAAAGCCTCGGTTATAATGACTTCAGTATTACTAATTACAGCTGAGCAGAGCTTTCAACTTGTGCTCTCCGCCTGCGGTGGCAAATTGTGAATTTACGTGAAATCCCATCCATTCAGATCACACATATTCACACTAGCGTGGTATGAATGTGTTTGTACGACACTTTGTGGAAGTAGAACTTGCAGCAGAACCGAGTTCTGCAATCAGGAACAAGTTGATCTATTTAACTTATTTTATCACCTGATTATTTGTGTATACACTATTTGTCGCAAGCGTACATTATAATGTGTTTCACCTCTTTGTTGCAGTTTTTTTGTTTACGGAAACTGTCAAAGTTTATTTTTATCTTATCCATATATTTTCTAGTACCACCACTAGAAGCATCAGCCAGTAGTAAACTCAGCTTTTAAGCTGTTAAGTTCAGTGCATGTTTTAAAAGATTTTTCTAGTTGTACGTGGAATATTTGCAGCATTAGGATTATTTGACTATCTTAGAGTACTGTAAGGATATATTTTGAGATTGAGTATGATTGAAAACACGACTATCAGTTACTATAAGCTATTAACACTTACTGCACTTCCTTAGGGTGGATAAAAACAAATTCTAGTCACTAGACTAGACTTAAGAGTTAGTATGTTTGTTGGGTGTAAAGTGCTAATTTTAAATTACTTTCGGTTAAATGTCAATAATGATTTTGTGTTGGATAGCCCATTTATTGGGGAAGGCTATAAGCTATATAACATCAAGCTATGAGCCACGGGTGCGGATCAGCAGCTCATCTCCCTAGCGTTATCCCAGTTGCATCCAAGACTAAGACGCCTTGGAGTCCGAGATCCGCTTACTGGTCTAACCGGATATGACAGAATATCAACTTTTCTACAGAGGGACTGCCGTCTGACCTCCACAACCCAAAGGGATAGCGATATTCCATAGTTTAGACCATTATCAGTTTATTTGAGAGTACTGACTCCCTGTAACGACTGTCAAAGATCTTCATGACAGCCGGGACCGACGGCTTAACGTGCTCCTCGGGGAAGCGATACCTAATTAACAATTTAATACACACTTAACTTTGAAAAGTCATTGGTGTGCGCCGTGGATTCGAACCCGATACCCTCTGCATTGCAGTCCGTTCGTATTAGCAGGTAAGTTGCCATGTATAATAACAAGAGTCCTATATTAAAGTGGAATATCGACTACAGTTCAGTGCAAAAGGTGTGATATCTCTAGAATAACCAAACATATTAAATGAATCTAAAATATTTTACGTACGCTAAAAAATATTCTCTCAGCTTACAAACTCCACAAACGTACTGAACATTTACATTCAAGTATAACGTTTTATATGATCATGAAGATGATTTATTGCCATACGTACATATCATATTTCCACTTATTTTCGTTACTTTTTTATTAGCATTCGGTCATGGTCATGGGTAGATTTTTATACTGGGAAGGGAAACAGACTTGCTATGTTGCAGTGTTTAGTAGTAGATTTTAATTATTTTTACTTGAGAAGCAAACATGATGTTTTAAAATAATTAAGTACAAATAAACTAGGTAATATGTAGCTCAAAACAGTTATTGTTTTCACTCGTACTTAATGAAATACGTGTCAAAGGAAATCAATATAAAAATATAATCGAAATAAATTCTAATGTCGTAGGCGATATCGTTTAATGAGTATTCGCATAAAAAAGCAACAATGAAAAGCTTATGGGTACTTTTTCAACGTTCGGCCGATATGACGATACTTATGATTATACTTAGTCTGGCCATAAATACTGTTACAATAAAAAAAAATATATAACATTTGAATTTGGAATCTGTCATTTTTATACGATTGTTTATTGTACATACATACATAGACTCACGCCTGTTTCCCCGACGGGGTAGGCAGAGGCATATTAAACGCCCACTTTTCGCCAGTGTTTTGATCCCACGTGATAGGTGGCGAGCCTATTGTCGCTTATCGGGATATTTCGTTTGCCAGAGCCTCGTCCGTTGATCGGCAGGTGCACCACTTGCAGGTGAGGTTGGCTTGGGACCCTAAGTTCTTGGTGGGAACCCTATGCACTTGTTTATTGTGTTTTCTCGTTTTGGCGCCAATACATTGTACAATATTTTGCGATATTAAAATGGAGTGGGGTGATAAAGAGAACCGAATCGCTGTGATTGCATTACACAAAGTAGGTATGGAGCCAAAAGCAATTTTTAAAACTCTCCATTCACTTGGTGTTAGTCAAATGTTTGTGTACCGGGCTATTAATAGGTACAATGAGACCTCCTCTGTTTGTGACAGAAAAAGACCTGGCCGTCCACGTAGTGTTCGTACGAAAAAGGTGGTCAAAGCAGTAAGGAAATGAATTCGAAGAAATCCTGCCCGAAAGCAAAAGATTTTTTTGCTTTCGGGCAGGATTTCTTTCGTATTTTAAAAGATGACTCAGGACTTGCAGCCTATAAGAGATGCACTGGTCATTTTTTAACTGATATTTAAAAAAAGGATAGGATGCTAAAATTGAAACAACTAAGTACTGAAGCGGTACCCAAAGGGAGGTCACAAAAAATTTTGTTAACGGATGAAAAAAATTTCACAATTGAGCAACATTTTACAAACAAAATGGCCGTATTTATGCTCAAAGCTCTAAGGAAGCAATTAGTCGACAGAATGCAACGATGTAACGATGTAACGATAACGAATGGATAATGCTCACGTTGCACGTGAGCATTATCCGACTTAAGAGATGGTTTCGTGGAGTGTTAGCTATGAAGGAGTGACTGAGCCATATTTTTGTGAAAAAGGTATCAAAACATCGCCACAAGTGTATTAAAATACCATTCTTGAGAATAAAGTTAAGCCCCTTAACAATACCATGTTCAATAACCAAGTATGGTCCTTTCAGCAAGACTCGGCACCGGGTCACAAAGCTCGGTCCACGCAGTTTTGGTTGAAAGCGAACGTTTCGGACTTCATCAGAGCTGAAGACTGGCCGTCGTCTAGCCCCGATCTTAATCCGCTGGATTGTGATTTATGGTCAGTTTTAGAGAGTACGGCTTGCTCTAAACGCCATGATAATTTGGAGTCCCTAAAACAATCCACACCATTGGCAGTGACGAATTTTCCCATGGAAAGAGTGCGTGCTTCTATTGATAACTGGCCTCAACGTTTAAAAGACTGTATTGCAGCCAATGGAGACCACTTTGCATAATCTTTTTATGTTTTAAATTATTTTATATTTATTTATTAAAATAACACACTGTTAAAGTAACAAATGCTATTTTTAAATAAAATTTTTTTTTTTTCTTTGTTACAATATTTATGGCAAGACTACAGGTACGTGTATTCGACCTTATTAAAACTCATATATCGTTGCTATATACACAGAAGTTGTTAGCGAGTCTCAAAATAGGTTCCTGGCAATTATAAATTGCAAGGTTTAACGGAAAAATTTTGGTATCGTCGTCCGCCTACCACGCACCGGCTCCCAACCCCCGCCCCACTTACTTTAGATAACGAGTTTGTACTACCTTCTTGGGGTTATTTTTAATTTTCTAATCAATATGCGGTGTAAAAAACCGCTTAATTTTGCGAGACAACACCTTCCGTGGCGGTTACTAAGTTTCCCTTGAACGAGGAAAGGTCTGAACAATAGAGAGATTCTCAGATAAGCATTGGAGAAAGGGTATTAAGCAACCTTGTTCAACTTTAAATTTTTTAATTAACTTAAATTATTACTCTCTAACGAAGGATTAGAATATACGGCTTTTCAAAATTGCTGTTCAAATATTTAGGAAGGGGTTAGGATGCACAGTACGGGGGCTATTTAGCAAAAAACGAAAAGTTGTAGACGATAATATTCTGAAGTTTTAGATTTGAATCAATAATGTATTTTTTTTCATTATGCTAAGATAGCCAAGACGCATAAAAACCGTCTACAAGTAAATTCCAGCCATAGTTTATTATTTCCATACTGATCTTTTGCAGCTTGGTTGCTGTCTACTTCAAGGAGTTATTAATCAATTTGATCTACTTACTCTACAAGCCTTGGCCGGTGATGGATTAAGAATACCGATTGTCACCACCCCATATCATCCCATGGGTGTCGTAAGAGCCGACAGAGGGAGCATATTATGCAGAGAACAGCACTGTAAGAGAAGGAAAACTTGATACAAACCCTATACCAACCCGTTTGGCCAGCGTGGTATAGTAGGCCATTTCCTCCTTTCAAAGGAGAGGCCTAGTCCAGCAGTGGACTGTTAAAGTCTGATGATGATGATGATGATGACTTTAGAAGCACAAAAAGTAATTTGATAGTGTTTAATGTAAATGTGCAATAAGACCACCTAATCTCATTGTGATATAATGGTGATGTAATATAATTTTCATCGTTGTCTATGGTCGACGCGGGAAAGTTTAACAAAATATTGTAGGTGGGTAGGTGGGTAGTTGGGAGAATAAGTGGTATTCAAATTTGCTTGTTAAGAAAATTTTAATTAATTATTTTATTACAATTATATATAAATTTTAATGTATAGAAGTGAAAGCTAACAGTAATTACCTGCCAGTCAAGCATTATCTCCTGAAACTAACACATTTTCACAAAACACACACCATGGAAGCATTCAAAGTATCCAGTATTATTGATATGCAGTCCTATTTTGAGGAGCGGATGGCAAAGTTTGAGGCTGACCTCCAAAAGAAGTCGACACAGAGTGCTGGGAGTTTGGCTGATGAGTTCGCCTCATTCAAGACCTTTGTACTGCAGACCTTGAAGTCCTTCTCTCAGCAGCTTGATGTCGTCGGCCGTGAGGTGGACAAGATTGAGATGCGGAGCCGCCGGAAGATGCTGCTGCTTCATGGGGTGGAGGAGCGTAAAGATGAAGATACAGTCCGGCTCGTGGCGGATTTTGTCAAACAGCGTCTCAAAATTGACTCCTTCGCGGCTGAGGACGTCCGTCGTTGTCATAGGATGGGACGCCAGACTACCACCGACAAGGCAAGGCCCATTCTGATTAAGTTTGAGTCTGTTGTAGTGCGGGACAGTATATGGTTCGCAAAGACAAAACTCAAAGGAACGGGAATCACTTTGTCAGAGTTCCTAACCCGTTCGCGACACGACGCATTTATGGCTGCCCGGGCGAAGTTCGGCGTTGCGAAGTGCTGGACGAGAGAGGGCTTTATTCACATCCAGGGCCCCGACGGTAAGCGATATCGCATAACCTCTATAAGCAATCTAAATAAGATCAAGCTCGTGGAAGTCGTGGACGCGGAGAAGTCGATCACTAAACCAACCACAACTAAGGCCAAAAGAGCTGCAGCTTTGAAGAAGTAGGGTTTGCCGATCTTCATCACGTACTTAACTGTAGGTAATTTTATTTAATTACAGTATGTATTGAATGCACCTTCACTACCGTTTTATATTTTTCATTTTATTTTTCGTGTACCGCAAACCAACTATAAACATAAACAAATCGTTACTGTCACCTTCTGTCATAGCTGTCAGTTATGTCAATTCATAATACGTTCTGTTTTTACTACCTTGTTTGAATAGGTGTGTTTTTAGATGACTATATATTATTTTATAATCTTAAATTTTTAATGTCTTTCTTAACTTTGTCGAAATATTTTGTCTCTTACATACCCCTATTTGTTATTAATTATTTGTTAGTTTAATATTGTTACTTTTTTAATTGATGATATCTTGGTCAATGCGCAACTGGCGGGTGGATACTATAAGTGTAGCTTCACGTGATTAATATATATATAGATATTTTTATTTTTATTGATATATTTAGTTTATTTTATTTATTATATATTATTTATTAGTATAAATGTCGGATACAGACTCACATAGCGATGCCGATACCTTCCTTTCTGCTTCAAGTCTAGATGATAGTTTTGTAAGTGTTCCGTCTCTAGGAGACATTCTCCAGTCCCAGTTTTCGGACGTACCCAAGAACTTTAATGTAGTCCATTTAAATGCACAGAGTATTCCAGCCCATTTCCCCGATATGCTGGCCAACTTAGACTGCCAAAATATTCATGCCATTTTAGTTTCAGAATCTTGGCTGAAACCTTGCCTTCCATCAGTGACTTATTCACTTCCAGGTTTTAATCTTATTAGAAATGATCGCCAGTTCGGCGGTGGGGGCGGTGTTGCCATATATTTACGTCACCATATTCCTTATCGCATAGTCACTATGTCACCGCAGCCGCCACCGTCAAACTCAGGCGAGCATCTCTTTTTGGAAGTAGAACTTCACCGCATAAAAGTACTTTTAGGTGTATATTATTCTCCGTCTAGTCGTGTTAACTTTTTTAATTCCTTTGAGCAAATATTGGAAAACCTAATTCCTTCATATGATCACACACTCATAATGGGAGACTTCAACACCTGCCTCCTTAAACAGGATTCTCGTACTGCTGCTTTCCGACGTGCTGCAGAGTCCTGCAATCTGTCAATTTTAAACTTAAATGCAACACATCACTTCCCTAATACTTCTCCTTCTCTTCTTGACCTTATTCTGGTTTCTTCCCTTCATTTCGTTCATAGGCATGGTCAATGCACAGCGGATGCATTTTCTTACCATGACCTCATTTTTGTGTCATACAAGATTCGTCCTCCCAAAGCAAAGCCGACGATAGTCTTGCAGCGCAATTTCAGTGGCATGAATCATGACAAACTGCGGGAAGATGCCGCCAATATTGACTGGGATCCACTTTATTCTTCAGACTGTGTCGACATGAAAGTCCATTTTTTAACAAGTAACCTCGTTAAATTATATGATGTGCACGCTCCAATCCGTGCTATTAAACTAAAACATTTACCAGCACCTTGGCTAAATGAGGACATCAAAAAAATCATGGCAAAAAAATCTGCAGCCAAGGCAAAATTTAAGCTTAGGCCTACACCACTAAACCAAGAAAAATACGTTGAGATCAGAAATCACTGCAACAAGGTGTGTAGAAAAGCGCAACGCCAACATATTCATAAATCCGTTGAAAATGGTGATCCAGCTAAAGTCTGGCAATTTCTAAGAACTCTGGGAGTTGGTAAGACACGACATCAACCCATTCCTAATAACTTCAACCTTGATTCACTCAACATACATTTCACTACTTCGTCCAATTTCGATGGCAATATGAAAAGATATACTTTACAACATCTTTCTTCCTTACCAACCCCAAATTATTCTCCTTTTGTCTTCTCGCAATTTGCCGCCTGTGATGTTAAGAAGAGTATACTGGCAGCTACATCCAATGCAGTCGGTAATGACTGTATTAGCCGCAAAATGATCCTTCCTATCCTAGATGAAATTCTTCCAGTCCTATGTCATCTCCTTAACCATTCCGTTGTCCGTGGCATATTTCCATCTGCGTGGAAAGAGGCACTCATTATCCCCTTGCCTAAGAAATCTAAGCCTTGTTCCTTTGCAGATTATCGTCCCATATCCATACTACCCTTCCTGTCAAAGGTCCTTGAACGTCTAATCCACACCCAACTCAGTTCTTTCCTTCGTAAAAATTCGCTCTTGAATCCCTATCAATCTGGTTTTCGCCCCGGCCACAGTACCGTTACTGCATTGGTTCATGTAACTGATGACATTAGGCGAGGTATGGATTATGGGAATCTTACGGTCTTGTCCTTACTCGATTTTAGCAATGCTTTTAACACCGTAGATTTCCATATCCTACTTGGCATCTTGCGCTCTCTTAACATATCTCCAGCGGCAATTGACTGGTTTTATAGTTACCTGTTTGGTCGCCGGCAGCGTATACGAATCGAAGACTCGTATTCCTCATGGTCTAACACGAATGCTGGTGTGCCACAGGGTGGCGTGCTATCTCCGTTACTCTTCGCAATATTCATTAATTCTATCTCAAACCAATTACTTTCTTCCTACCACCTTTACGCAGATGATTTGCAGATCTACACGCAAGCTCCCTTAAATAAGTTAGCAGAAGCTTGTACAACTATTAACACCGACTTGGCGCGGATCTGTGAATGGACCAAGAATTATGGACTCTTAGTAAATCCCGATAAATCCCAACTGATCATTATAGGTAGCTCCAGAATGGTCTCAAAAATTAGTTGGCCCAATCTTCCGCGAATAACTTTTGATGGAAAAGATCTATCTTTTAGCAAATCAGTAAAAAATCTCGGGATCTATTTTGACGAAACCTTGTCTTGGGGACCACAGTTGCAGGAAACTAGTCGCAAACTATTTGCATCTGCAGGTTCATTGCGTAGGTTACGCAACTTGCTTCCGACTGCCACTAAAATTGCGCTTGCGGAATCTCTGCTTCTGCCTATACTTGACTACGCTGATGTCAGCTATCTTGACCCCAACGAAGAGCAGCTAGATAAACTTGAGCGTCTCCAAAATTTTTGCATACGATTTATATTTGGACTTCGCAAATATGATCACGTTTCAGAATTTCGCCTCAGGCTCAAGTGGCTGCCAATTCGTCTTCGCAGGAATACTCACATTCTCACATTATTATACAATGTCCTGTTTAATCCTAGTACCCCCTCTTACCTCAAAGAACGTTTTAAGTTCATGAATGACACACATTTAAGGTCCTTGAGGTCGTCCAGGGATTTGACGCTGGAAATGCCAATGCATTCTACAAATTACTTTGACAAATCCTTTTCTGTTCAGGCTGTGCGCCTGTGGAATGCATTGCCAGTAGAGATTCGAAGCGCAAAATCTCTAAACATATTTAAGGGAATGTTAAAAAAGCATTACCTCTCCATCTAACATCAAAAATGCAAACAAAATAATGACCATACTGAATGTAATGTCTTGCTATATAACATCTAGTCTTTGTATCATATGGTATTTTTATGTTTTTATTTTTATTGGTACAAATATACTTAGTATGTCCTATATATTATGAGTATTTGTATATATACATATACATATACATATACATATATATATATATTATGTATAATAATAATAATTTGTGTATATATGTATTATATATAAGTAGGTATATAATATATATGGTTGATAAATGTATATATTTTTATTTAATATTATGTTTTGTTTTTTCTTTATTTCATTATTTAACTACACCACCACCACATAATGACTGCTTACATTATTTCTGTCCATCCTAAGGTTGCCTGGCAGAGATCGCATCTAGCGATAAGGCCGCCGATTGTACATAGATATTAGTTAATTTACCAATGTACCTACTGTACGATTTTATTTTGGTGTACAATAAAGTGTATTATCTATCTATCTATCTATCTATCTAAAATATAAAATTATTTTATTTTGTTATTTTAAATTCGTGTTGGACATAATAATAATTATTAAACATTGCGGGTTGTATAAATCGTTTGTAATATACAAGTGGAGCACGTTTTATTGCGGTTTTGTTGGGTTCTACATGCCGATTACCGACGCGCGTTCGCGCGTCGTTTGTTTTCGTGCAAAATGGATGAAAATAGCTTTGATGAAGACTTAACAGATAAAAGCGAGAGATTATTAGTAACTGTGAACGAGTCCTAGAAGTATTAAACAAAAATGAAAAGAACGAAATTGATATGAGGAATTTAGCGGAGAAAAGGAAAGATATTGATCATAGCGAAAATGAAGATAAGGATGAGGAGGGATTTACTACCGTGACGCATAAACGACCAGTGAAAAAGCAGAGAAACAAGGAAGATGATTTTGAGAATATAGAAGAAACTATTAAAGTATGCTTAACATCCTTGACTATTTTACCTAAACAAATGTCGTTGGCGAGACTGTTACATGATGAAAAGATTACCAATATTCTTAAATTATATTACAAGAGCCCATACAAAGTATTCGTACATTTTTCTAATATAGAACAAGCAGAAAAACTATTAAAATGCAAGAAGATTCTAAGTATGGAAATTCGAGCACAACTCGTTAACCAATTGAATTTAACTTATGGCATTATTAAAGGAGTGGATCTCGAGTTAAGTGAGGAGGAAATATTGGAAGTCCTAGAAAGCTCTAGTAAAATCATATCAGTTAAAAGATTAAGACGTTTGAGTCAAGAAAATATGTGGATAGAAAGCGAAACCGTTCGCGTTTGTTTTGATAGTGCATCGCTGCCACCTTATTTGTACGCCTATGGATGCAGGTTCAAGGTAGAACGTTACATTTTCCCAGTCACACAATGCTCATTATGTTGGAAGTATGGCCACATCAAAAAGTTTTGCCCGGTTGGAAAACATTTATGCCCCAAGTGTGGCAAGCAACATGAAAATTGCGAGACTACCACATTCATTTGCTTAAATTGTAAAGGACCACATATGGCACTGGAGAAGTCGTGCCCATCTTTCATCAAAGAAAAATCCATACGAGATATAATGAATCAAGAAAATGTACCATATAGGAAGGCTTTGGAAATATATATTAGTAAGCAAACTACCTTAAGAACTAAGCAAGACGTCCAGTCGACAAATTCTGCAATAGTATATACATCTGAAAAGGATAAAGCGAGCGGCGAGGTCGTATGTGTATCGTTCGATGAAACTAACTTTGAAAATGAAGATGACGAACTCGTATCCCGTAAACAAGTCCAACGACAAAGAGCGAAGAAACATAGGATAAGGATAACACAAGGGTTAACACAACTGTCACAAGTGTCACAATCACAACATTCACACATGTCACAACAAACACAACAGGAAAAATGCCGGCAAGTATCTGAAAATGGTATGGAACAAGATATTAGCCAAGAATCATGCCGAGAATCGCAACAAGTAGAAGAAATTGAAGAAGATAAACGTAGGCAATCAAAATACAAGAAAATATTGTCGAATATCTATAGAAAAATTAAGGAAATAGTTTGGTCACAAAGTAAACTTGAAGAGAAGTTTGTATCTGCTTTAAAGGTAATTTATGATGAGTGTAAGTCGTTTATAAGTGAGTTTATATCGGAGGGCAGTATTTTACGTTTATTATTTGTTTTCTTCGATGGCTAGCTTTGATAATAACCAATTTATCAACATATTTCAATGGAATAGTCAGAGTTTGAAAGATAAATTACATTGTTTTGATACATTACTTATGCAAGAAAAAGTACATATAGCTATAATTTGTGAAACTTGGCTTAATGCCAACATTAGGATTAATTTAAGAGATTATAATGTATTTAGAAAGGATAGAGAGGACTCTTATGGAGGCGCAGCAATCATTACTCACAAGTCTATAAAAGCTTAGTTATGTCCTATTAGTTTAAGTAACCCAGGTATTGAAATTGTTTATGTTAAAGTGCTTAATTGTCCATATCTAGAAAATGTTATATCTATCTATTGTCCATCATCAGTGCGTACTACCTGTGCAGATTGGGACTGTTTATTTTCTTTAATTTCAAGTAAATCTATAATTGCCGGTGATTATAACGGTCATCACAGTAACTGGTCATATAAGACAGATTCACGGGGTATTCAGTTGATGGACTCTGCTTTAGAACATGGTTATGTAACATTAAATAATGGAGCACCAACAAGAATTAAAATGGTTAATGGATTATTACAGAAATCATCTCCTGATATCACCTTTGTATCATCAGACATTGCAATAAAATTTGATTGGTTGATAACAAATGAAACTCTAGGCAGTGATCACCTGATTATAAAATTTTCAGTCAATTACCAGTGTAATTTATATTTCAGTAAAAAGCGCAATCACAAAAAAGCTGACTGGCGAGGTTATAACACAGAATTTTCTGACAAATTCTTGGGGCTTGATCATTTGACAATGGATGTTCAAGGTATGTATGATTTTTTGCAGAATCAAATGTTAGACTCCGCTAGTAAACATATTCCTCTAATAAAAATGTGTACCAATCCAACCATAAAGTTTAGACCTAAGGAATACTGGACTCCATTACTGTCCAAGGTAGTTGCAGAGCGTAGGTTAGCACTTGCAAGATTTAGAAGAAATCCTACACCTGTTAACCTTATCAAACTGGAGCAGAAAGTTAAGGAAGCTAAAACATTAATTTCCAGAGCTAAATCTAATAGTTGGAAAAGATTTTGTAGTAGCTTTGGGGAGGGAGCTTCAGTTTCTGATATGTGGAGTAGGATGCGGTGGGCTAAGGGATTCTGTCAATCTAAAAGTATTGTCTCTGAACATAAGTTGAAGGATCTTTTGAATTCTCTTACACCAGATACAGTTGTAAATAAGATACCAAGTATTCAGTCAGACAATGAATTAATTGAAACACCATTTACAATTCAAGACCTAAGGCACTGTATAAAAAAGAAAGATACTGCCCCGGGAAATGACAGTATTACTTATTCTATGGTGTATAATTTTCCAGATTGTGCAAAACAGTACCTTCTTAGGTTGTATAATGATATTTTAAACACAGGTATTATACCAAAACAGTAGAGAAATATTGTAGTTATAGGTATTCCTAAAGTTGGCGCAAGTCAGGATTCTGAAACAAAACTTGGTCTAAGTTTTGTTTTAGAATCCTGACTTGCGCATATCCCTTATGTCATGCCTGTGTAAAATATTTCACAATATGTTGTGCAAAAGGTTGGAATGGTGTGTTGAAAAACAATCTATATTATCATCTCAAACAGTAGGATTTAGAAAAGGCCATTCTTGCTTGGATTGTGTTACTAAGTTAGTGACTTACACGCAGTTAGGTTTTATTGAAAATAACCCTACAATTTGCTGTTTTTTAGACATATCAAATGCATATAATAACGTTTTGATTGAAAATATTGTGCAGGTGCTAGATAATTTAGAAGTTGGTATCAAGATTTGTAGGTATCTTTGGAATTTCTTGAGTGAAAGGTGTTTGATGGTGAAAGACAACTCTAATGGCCAGGTAGTAGACCTTCGAACGTCATGTAGAGGTCTAGCACAAGGAGATCCAATATCGCCTTTACTTTTTAATATAGTTACATCCAAAATTTGTAATCAAATTCAAAATGTTATTGTATCACAGTATGCCGATGATTATGTACTTTTTTTTTAGACATAGGGACATTAGTTACTGTGAATTTGAATTGCAATTGGCTCTTAATTGCTTAGTCAAATTATTAAATCCTATGGGTCTTGAGCTTTCACCAAGCAAGTCAAAAGTATGTGTTTTTAGCAGAGGTAGAAGAAGAGCTCAAGTAAAACTTAAAGTTGACAATTTAATTATTCCTTCAGTAGACTGTATTAAACACTTAGGCATATGGTTAGATCGGTCCTTATTATGGAAAAAACATATAAATGAAATTACAGAAAAAAACATCAAAATATTTAAATTTACTTAAAATTCTAGCTGGATCTTCTTGGGGAGTGCACCCAAAGCATATGAGATCTTTATATTTTGCTTTAATCAGAAGTAGAATTGACTTTGGATGTTTTTTATATCACAGCAGTGCTAAGACTCACTTATATAAATTAGATAAAATCCAGAATCAAGCCTTGAGAATTGTAGGAGGTTTTGTGAAAAGCTCGCCAATTCATGTTATGGAAAGTGAGCTCTGTATTCCACCTTTGTTTATTAGACGTTTATACTTGGCTTATAAATATTGTGTTAAAAACCTGTCTTCGTCAAACAGGGATACAGCTAATTTGTTGGAAGAATTAAAAAATCCATCACATGCCAGGTACTGGGCCAATAAAACGAGTCCATTATTGCTAACTGTATATATTGAGTGCCTAGGTTACAATTTACATTCCTTAGTTCCCTTAGAAATGTTTTCTTTAAATACATGGATTAGCTATATAGATTTGAATAAAGTAATAGAATATAATTTAGAATGTGTAAATGGATCTAAAGCTAGTCAAGATTTTGCTTCTTTAAAATACAATGTAATTGAGGAATTGAAGGAAAAGTATTCTGGTTGGTGTTTCATTTACACGGATGGATCAAAATGTGAAGAAGGATGTGGGGCTGTTTTTTATAATGTGAACAATAATTTGTCAGCCATGTATAAATCAGATTCGCAGGTTTCAATCATGAGTATGGAATTAATTGCAATCTCTAAGGCTCTTGAATATATTAATCCCAGTATCAGCCAAAATGTAGTTATATGCACTGACAGTAAAAGTGCTTTGTCCCATTTAGCTCGATGTATCTCAGGATACAGAGGTGCACCAATAGCCTATATAATCATTAAACAGATTTACAATTTGGATAAAATTAATTTGAAGTTGCAATGGATTCCATCTCATATTGGAATAAGTGGAAATGAGGAAGCCGACAGACTTGCAAAGTTGTCAGTGAAGGAAGGTTTATTAACACATGTCAATAGGTGGTACACAGAAGTTTTAAGTCTTATTAAACATAATTGTTTTATTAAATTTAAGGAATACTTTGACCAACGAAGTACTGAGAAAGGGATATGGTACAGGACGATACAAAGTGAACTACCCCACATTCCTTGGTTTGCTCATGCAGACATTAGTAGATCTAATGTAGTTATGGCTCATAGGTTGCGGTCGGGCCACTTCCCATCTAGGAAGTTTGGGCATCTCATGAAAAAATATGGTTCACCTAATTGTGATGTATGCGGCAAAATTGATGATGTCCAACACTTGCTATTAGAATGTGAAAAGATTCGAAGAGAAAGAGAGTCATTACTGGTTGCCTGCAGAATAAATAAATATGATGTAGGAGCTTTTACAAAAATATTAGTAAAGCCTGGCTCTAAAAAAGCTAGACTTTTATATGAAATGGTTGCGGCAGCCGTGAGTGCCTCAAATACTAATAGGTAGTTTCTTATAATAATAATACCTAGTAGTAAGTACATAGGTTATAATGTTTAGTTTTAAGATTAGGGTATGATGAGGCTGGCATACCATTGTTTGGTGAAAGCCTCTTTAAAAATAATGAATAAAAAAAAAATATATAATTTTAAACTTAACTATACTATTGATAAGAAATCTAAATGTTTTAGTATATCGAGATTCAGACATCATCTTTAAAAAGGTTTTATTTATCAAGAGCTTGCGGTACTTATTGCAGGCTGTGTACATTGCAAGCTAAAACATCAGCGCAATTATGAGTCGACACCGATAAAAAGCGTGAAAACATTCGTGTAAAGGTAATTCGTTCAACCAATTACACCGCGCATTTCGCCAGCCTAAAGGACTACTGATAATATGCGAAAAAAATTATAAGTCGCATTAACGTCACGCCAAAAGTCAATTGAGCTAGCTTTTATAGTACCCAATGGTTCCCAAATGTGCTCCCAATATGACTTGGTATAGCCCAAATTACACTCTAGCAAAAATTAAAGGTAATAATGATTGATTTATAGAATAAAGTGCAGTTACAGCTTTTTAAATGCTCACTCTGTACAATAAAAGATGCTTAAATCGTCTATAAAATATGTCTACTTACTTTTGGAGTGGCTAAGAATATACTTAAGTTAGTTGGTCGCTAAAAGTGGCTCTAGAGACGGAAAATAAAGACGCGGTCGGCGAACGAAGTTGTAGTAACGAAAATTGAGACAGAAATTCTAAGTTGCAGTCACGGCGTAGATAGCACGGACTGGAAAAGACTGATTACAAAATCAGTCTGAAATATCGAATTTAAACAGAAAAAGGGGGAGGTAACACCGATCACAGATTAAGCAATAATTATGTTATGCTCGATTAAAAGTAAAAGAAGAACACCATAAATAAAGAATGTGATAAGAGTGAATGAAGCAAAGGAGGTAGATACGTCAAGATTGTATTAAGGAAAAGCTGAGGTGTCTGCCTACTCCTCGGGGAAACAGGAGTAATAAAAACAGTCAAAAGCACATGTCGTATATTATTTATAGATTTATGAAATAAAAAACAGGAAATACGTTGGCACTTTTTATCCGAAACAGACAAAAGTTACATGTTGCATGATTTCGGCTCAGGAGGCCAGCCGTCAGCAAAAATCAACTTATAAAAGCTGAAATATTTAATTTATTTTTTATGCGATTCACCTCTCTGCGGGTGAACTTCATAACGCCCGAAAAAATTAAATATCAACTTTTTATAATGTGTGTTTGCGTTATAGTTATCTTTTTTTCTAAAGAAATACTCGCCATCCGTAGAATTAAACCACGAATAGATAAAAAGGTCTGTGTAAAAATTGGAGCTTCACCATGTTTTCCTCTTGAGAAAAGCAACCTTAATCAGTTTTTTAAATTGGCAGCCGTGACAAAACATACGGGAATTGTTTTTCATTGGTTTACCTTTAATGCAGTCTTTTGGCGTAAATATAATAGAACAGAAAGAAGAGTGTGCTTAATTTCTACACTAAGTATACATATAATATTTTAGAGTCATGATATTTATGTACACTACCGCTCAAAAGTATTTGCCCACTGCAATTTTTGTTTTTTTTTGTGTTTTAGTTCATTTATGATCGGGAAATTTGACTTAATAAAATGAGTACGATAAAATTTGAGTTAAAGAAGAAAATAATTTTCTTCAGTAATCCGAGTTTCAAGGTTGGTAATTATATTTCTTTTTATGCAGACTAACCAATATTACACCCACTTTTCGCGATTAATTTTTAAGTACCTCGTAATAGGGGGCGAGCCTATTGCCATTACCAGGCAAATCACCAGACTCGATGCTGCTACCACATGAGTAGATAATGTGCTGCTACTGAGAATTCAGAAAAACTCAGTAACACTTTTGCCCGACGCGGGAATCGAACCCGGGACCTCCTATCAGCAGACACGTACGCTATACACTGGACCATGGAGGCAGTCAATAATAAAATAAGTAGGTAAAAATATAAGGATAGTCAAGGTGGGCAAATAGTTTCGAGCAGTAGGTATTTCTTTTAATAGTAAGCGTCCACACAAAATATTAATTTAGAAGCTCTTTATTTATTATTATTCGTATGCTGTACTAAATTTCTGATATAATATGTAAAAAAAACATTGACAAATTCACGTTCCTCATTTTATTATTACTTGCAAACAAACTTTAAGTAAGTAAAACGTGGAGTGTGCAATGAGTTTTGGAGTCTACCCTAACAGTCTATACTTAGTGCCATTGCAGCAGCGTTAAGACTACTTACTGCAATATACATTTAGTAATCAATTTATCACTTTTGACACAAAATGGCAAAAAATTTTTAAGAGTAGACGTTACAAACATCAGCTGTAACTAAACGTCAGCGGTTGAAAACTTGTTCCCAAACACAATTTTTTTAACTGTTAACTGTTCTTGGTTTAACTTCATTTTGACTGTTTTGTACTAAACTGGCTTTTAATTAAGTAACGGTAAGTAGCTGCCGCGCTTCTAGCTTGAAACTTGTCAGAAACAGAGAGTTTTAGGTGTGTAGTGCAAATAATTGAGAGCAAACACGTCTGGAAGAAATCCAAGAATGCAATGGTGTTCGGTAGATTAAAGTTTCTCAAATTGCTATCCTGTCTGCTTATCAAACTGAATAGACTGTAATTTTGGCCCCTAATTAAATTTATACGCTTATAATTTTTTTATGTTCTGAGGATTTTGTTTACAGGAAATAACGTGGAAAAACAGGTTGTGCCCAATCTTTGTTGATTGAAGAGGTATTTTCATTAATTTCTTGCGACAATGAGAATAAGGTACCATAGACTATACTACTACGTGCTTTCGATTATTTGAGTTAAAATAAACATTTTGTAAGTAAAGATAAAAATAAGGCAACACCGAGTATCGAAAATATTGGTATGAATAAATAATATAATGCTGTGATTGCAGTTGTAGTGGCACGTCTTTGACAAGCTTGTGTTACGCGAAATGTGGGTGTAATATTGGTTAGTCTGCATAAAAAGAAATATAATTACCAACCTTGAAACTCGGATTACTGAAGAAAATTATTTTCTTCTTTAACTCAAATTTTATCGTACTCATTTTATTAAGTCAAATTTCCCGATCATAAATGAACTAAAACACAAAAAAAAACAAAAATTGCAGTGGGCAAATACTTTTGAGCGGTAGTGTACATAAATATCATGACTTTTAAATATTATATGTATACTTAGTGTAGAAATTAAGCACACTCTTCTTTCTGTTCTATTATATTTACGCCAAAAGTCTGCATTAAAGGTAAACCAATGAAAAACAATTCCCGTATGTTTTGTCACGGCTGCCAATTTTAAAAACTGATTAAGGTTGCTTTTCTCAAGAGGAAAACATGGTGAAGCTCCAATTTTTACACAGACCTTTTTATCTATTCGTGGTTTAATTCTACGGATGGCGAGTATTTCTTTAGAAAAAAAGATAACTATAACGCAAGCACACATTATAAAAAGGTGTTATTTAATTTTTTCGGGCGTTATGAAGTTCACCCGCAGAGAGGTGAATCGCATAAAAAATAAATTAAATATTTCAGCTTTTATAAGTTGATTTTTGCTGACGGCTGGCCTCCTGAGCCGAAATCAAGCAACATGTAACTTTTGTCTGTTTCGGATAAAAAGTGCCAACGTATTTCCTGTTTTTTATTTCATAAATCTATAAATAATATACGACATGTGCTTTTGACTGTTTTTATTACTCCTGTTTCCCCGAGGAGTAGGCAGACACCTCGGCTTTTCCTTAAAACAATCTTGACGTATCTACCTCCTTCGCTTCATTCACTCTTATCACATTCTTTATTTATGGTGTTCTTCTTTTACTTTTAATCGAGCATAACATAATTATTGCTTAATCTGTGATCGGTGTTACCTCCCTCTTTTTCTGTTTCAATTCGATATTTCAGACTGATTTTGTAATTAATCTTTTCCAGTCCATGCTATCTACGCCGTGACTGCAACTTAGAATTTCTGTCTCAATTTTCGTTACTACAACTTCGTTCGCCGACCGCGTCTTTATTTTCCGTCTCTGGAGCTACTTTTAGCGACCAACTAACTTAAGTATATTCTTAGCCACTCCAAAAGTAAGTAGACATATTTTATAGACGATTCAAGCATCTTTTATTGATCAGAGTGAGCATTTAAAAAGCTGTAACTGCACTTTGTTCTATAAATCAATCACCTTTAATTTTTGCTAGAGTGTAATTTGGGCTATACCAAGTCATATTGGGAGCACATTTGAGAACCATTGGGTACTATAAAAGCTAGCTCAATTGACTTTTGGCGTGACGTTAATGCGACTTATAATTTTTTTCGCATATTATCAGTAGTCCTTTAGGCTGGCGAAATGCGCGGTGTAATTGGTTGAACCAATTACCTTTACACGAATGTTTTCACGCTTTTTATCGGTGTCGACTCATAATTGCGCTGATGTTTTAGCTTGCAATGTACACAGCCTGCAATAAGTACTGCAAGCTCTTGATAAATAAAACCTTTTTAAAGATGATGTCTGAATCTCGATATACTAAAACATTTAGATTTCTTATCAATAGTAAAGTTGATTGAATAGGCCCGGTGGGTTTTCTTAACGTGAACCATGGTTTTAAGAGGCTTGTAAGAGTGCTGCAGTGCTCTTACAAGCGTAGAAAAAGTAGGTGGATAACCTTATTACTGATATTGTTAAATTAAATTACATTAGTTAGTGCAGGTCTACGAAGGTATGGTCTATTAAGAGCTCTATTATGAAATAACAATGCAAAATGATATTACAATAAGTAAAATTGTACACAATATTAATATCAATCTGAAAATTTTAGAGCTTAAAAATTGTGTGCCAGTAAAAAAACTTAAAAAAAACAAACCTTAATAGGTTTGTTTTAGGGAATCCGCAACTTCTTTCAAACAGACGTTTATTAAACAAAGGAACATATTTACATAACCAACCAACGTCGATTAAATTACGAAACACTATATCAAGAAACTATACAAACTTAACGATTATAACCGCTCACCTATTAGCGAAGGTTTGGTGGTATTGGCACACAGCCTTCAATACGGTCACATCGGGTTAGCACTTGACGGGGGTTTGACGCACTAAACCTCTCTGTTTAAGACGAAATTAATTACCTATTCATACAACTCACTATGGCCGCTGAGTATGTATGTTCTCCTTGGCCTAGTAACATGAATTTGCGTGTATCGGCCGATCGTGAAACGTTGGGTTTTATGTAAAAAATGTGTAGCAAATAGCTTCACATTTTTCCAATATTATCCCGGATTAGACTTGCTTTTCATTTTAATTTTAGAAGTTGCATTAGAAACAAAACATGTCGTGCATGAGATTTTATTAACGTTTTACTTATGATACACAGAACGCCCGTCCTCGAAATAACAATTTTTTGTTTATACGAAGTGTAGTTTAAAAACGAAAAAAACGTCATTCATGCATAAATAGTAACATAATAAGGGCATCAATATCAGATAGGTGTGAATGAAACTGTAAAACTAAACGCAGCCTAAGCAATCTAATAAACAGAAGCAAAACGATTGTGACGTAGTTTCTGCTATCTCTCTCTGTAATAATGGTGGAAACTGTCTAATCTGTATTTGAATTGCTCCGTACAAATAAACTATTATAATAATATATAAGCTCAAAAATTGTTGGTTACATATAATTTCACGCGAAACCTCGGCAGAGATGTGGCGAAAACTTAATAGTATTTATGAACAAAAGTCAAAGACGATGATTCATATAGTACAACAACGATTTTTCAATTTAAATACGAAGAGGGTTCTGAAATGTCAGTTTTTTTATCGAAGATACAGGAGTTGCAAAATCAACTAAAGCAACTCGGTGAAAATATATCTGACAAGTTGGTGATAACCAAGGTTTTAATGTCTTTACCAGATGAATTCAAACATTTTGTGTCTGCTTGGGAGTCGGCGCCAGATGTTAAGCAGACTTATGATAACATAGTCGCCAGGTTACTTATAGAAGAGGAAAGGCTAAAGGAAAGAGGCGGGGGTGAAAATTCGCAATCATCTGCTGCATTTGTTGTTAAGAAAACGATCAACAAGAAATCGGTAAAGTGTTACAAATGTCAAAAATATGGACATTTTCAAAATAAATGTACATCTAATACAAGTACAAATTCAAGTTACCATGGTAATTGTAACAACAAAGACAGTCGAACGGAACAAAGGTGTTATTATTGCAATAAACCTGGACACTTCAAAAGTCAGTGCCGTTTTAGGAAGAATACTACTAAAGAAAGTAATGCTTTTGTTGTAGATAGTGCGATCGGCAAAAGTTTTCAAGAAACCAAGTGGATAGTGGACTCGGGCCCAAGCGAACATATGTGTTGCGATCGAAAACT
Source organism: Euclidia mi (assembly GCA_944739405.2). Taxonomy (NCBI): domain Eukaryota; kingdom Metazoa; phylum Arthropoda; class Insecta; order Lepidoptera; family Erebidae; genus Euclidia; species Euclidia mi. The sequence continues at coordinate 43,403,970 of OX123191.2, read as the reverse complement.
TCTATCGTCATATTCGATGGTTACAAACAAAAAGGTAACTGTCCGTAATGGAACGCAAATTAATGTTCATGGATGCGGTCAGGTGACAGGTGAAGTATGGAACGGTAAAAAATGGACCGATACAACCATAGACTACGTTCTATATGTGCCTGAGCTAAAGATGAATCTGTTATCTGTCAATTGTGTTACGAGCAAAGGTTATGTTTTGATAACAAATGAAAATATATGTGAATTTTACAATAAACGGAAGAGCAATGGCTTCGCGGTGTAGTAATATGTACGTTATGGACTTACATTATGATGCTGGCTGTTTAGTCAACACAGCAAAAGTTACACGTTCAGATTTAAATACTTGGCATGAGAGGTAAGTGCATCAAAACATGGACTACGTGAAGAATATACTGCAGAAAAACAATATTGATGTAAACAAATCTTACATGGTCGACTCTAAATGTGAAAATTATTTGGAAGGTAAAATTCACCGTCTGCCTTACCATGTAAGTAGTAATGTGAGTCAGAAAACTTGTGAAATAATTCATGCAGATACATGTGGACCAATGGAGGAAAGGTCAGTTGGAGGTTCAAAATATTTTGTTGTCTTCAAGGATGATTATTCGAAGTACAGGGCGGTGTACTTCATAAAACTAAATATGAAGTAAAAGACTGCATTAAAAAGTTCATTGCTCTGGCAGAAAATGAAATTGAAAACTGTGACAAGTTTTCCGGAGTGACAATGGAACGGAATTTGTAAATAAAGAAGTTTTTAAAATGTTCCAAGCAAAGGGTATTGTTCATCAACGCACAGTTCCCTATACCCCAGAACAAAACGGAAATGCGGAACGGGAAAGCAGAACCTTAGTGGAAGCTGCAAGGACAATGCTGTGTGCCAAAAAATGCCAAAGAAGCTGTGGGCTGAGGCGGTTAATACTGCAGCCTATGTACTGAATAGGACTGGTAAAAGTAGTATTGAGAGTAAAACTCCTTATGAATTGTGGTCAAACAAGACTTATGACATACACAACCTCAAAATATTTGGCACTGCTGTTTACACTCACATACCTAAGGAGAAGAGGAGTAAGTGAGACCCAAAAGGGGAGAAAAGAATAATGGTAGGGTATGGAGAAACAACAAAGGGTTACAGAATATATCCTACTACAGAACATAAAAATGATGTTGGGGTGAGAAGAGATATTGTTTTCCTGCAAGAAAATCAATGTGAGACTGAGAAGACCAAAAGCGATTTGAATAATTCATACATAGACTCACGCCTGTTTCCCCAAAGGGGTAGGCAGAGGCATATTAAACGCCCACTTTTCGGCAGTGTTTTGATCCCACATAATAGGTGGCGAGCCTATTGCCGCTTATCGGGATATTTTGTTTGCCAGAGCCTCGTCCGTTGATCGGCAGGTGCACCACTTGCAGGTGAGGTTGGCTTGGCACCCTTAGTTCTTGGTAAGAACCCTATGCACCATACATTTTGAATAATTTACTCCCCTGGCAATCTACTAATGAGGATTTAGAAGAACAGGAGCAAAGCAGAGAAAGTGACTTAAGCCGTCAAGAAGCTAGTGATCAAGAAGACAGTAGTACACCACAGGATGAATCCGATGACAGCTTGTATTGGCCAAGTGAAAGTGATGAGGTAAGTGGATTAAGTAGTAATGAAATAACTCCAAAGCGCGGTGCTCGTGTGAGAAAGCAAACTGCATTTTATGAATATAACAATGTATAAGTAGAGGATAATGAGCCTAAAACATATGAAGAGGCCATGAGAAGTCCAGATACATGTAAATGGAAGGAAGCAATAGAGAAAGAACTACAGACTCTTAAATATAATAATACATGGAATGTATGTGAACTACCTGATAATGAGAAGGTAGTTAGTAGCAAATGTGCAAAGGTGTTCAAAGTAAAGAGCAATTATAATGTTTTATTTATTTTTATTTTTATTTATAGACTCACGCTTCTATCCCCGAAGGGGTAGGCAGAGGTGTAATATTACACCCACATTTCGCCATGAATTCTTAGGTCCCACGTAATAGGGGGCGAGCCTATTGCCGTACCGGGCACATTACCAGACTCCGTGCTGCTACTGAGAATTTCCTAATGGAAAAACCCAATAACACTTTGCCCGACCCGGGAATCGAACCTGAGACCTCCCAGTCCCACTCGCACATTTATGCCGTGAGACCAACGAGGCAGTCTATAATAATAATGTTATACAATATAAGGCTAGGTTAGTAGCTCGAGGATTCGAGCAAAATGATGTGTTAATTTTAGATGAAATCTACGCACCTGTATCCAAGCTAGCATCTTTTAGATTGTTCTTAGCAGTCGCTACAAAAATGAAACTACCTGTGTACCAAATGGATGTTGCTGGGGCCTTTCTGTATGGTGAAATTGGAGAAAATGTTTATATTAGCTTACCCGAAGGGACATACGATGATGACAAAATTATTGTTAAATTAAATAAGGCTTTGTATGGACTTAAAAAATCACCAAAATATTGGAACGATAAGTTTAACTTTGTTATGAACAGAGAAGGTTTTAAAAGATCACAATGTGACTCGTGTATGTATTCAAAATGTAATGGTAAACAACAAATTTATGTCATCATTTATATCGATGATTTATTAATATTTGGGACAAATGAAAGTCAGATATGTGACCTTAAAACAATGTTAAACAAGGAGTTCAGATGAAAGATTTGGGTTTGATTTCTAATTTTCTAGGCATAAATGTAAGGCAAGATTTGAAAAGTGGGGTAACAGAATTGTGTCAAAAAACTTATTTAGAAAATGTCTTAAAAAGATTTAACATGTACAACTGTAAGCCTATATGTACTCCTATGGACCAAAACTTTGATATGAAAATACTTGAAAATAAATGGGAAGTAAATAAAAAAACAGAAAAACTATGTAGGCAGATTATTGGATGCTTGATGTATGCAGTATCGGTCACAAGGCCAGATCTTTGTGTTGTGGTGTCAAAATTAAGCAGGTATCAAGAATGTGCAAGTGAAATGTTATTAGTAGGCTTGAAAAGAGTATTGCGATACATTAAACATACAATAAATTATAAACTGTTATATAAGTGTGATAATGAAAATTTGGTGGGTTATTGTGATGCTGACTGGGGAGGTGACACCAAAGATAGAAAGTCTACAACTGGTTACTGTTTTATTTTCTCAAATTGTTTGATTTCTTGGTGCTCTAAAAAGCAAAGTACTGTGAGTATTTCTTCTACTGAAGCAGAATATGTAGCTCTCAGTATGGCAGCAAGTGAGGCTTGTTGGCTCATAAATATACTGACTGATTTTAATATTTGTAATGTATCTCCAATTACTATGTTATGTGATAATCAATCAGCCATAACTGTTGCTAATACTAATAGTGTTAAAAGATTGAAACACATAGATATTAAGTTTCATTTTTTAAGGGAATTAATATTGCATGAAAAGATAATTGTAAAGTATGCAAGTACTACTGAACAAGTAGCTGATATGTTCACAAAGCCTCTAAAGAAAGATTCTTTGCTAAAATTTGTTAAGATGTGTGGTATACAAGTTAAAAATTGAGTTTATTAGTTTATGTTGTTACAATTAGTAATAGAAGCTTTTTTTAGTATTAGTATAAAGTTTGTGTTTAAAACGAAACGTAAGTTTTTTGTGTTGTTAGGTAAATATGTCATTGAAGAAGTTTGTAGTTAGTAAAATCTTAAGATGTCATGATATTGTGTGAGCTCTGTTTATTACATTGAGGGGGGGTTATAAAACTGAACGCAGTCAAAGCAATCTAATAAACAGAAGCAAAACGATTGTGACGTAGTTTTTGCTATCTCTCTCTATAATAATGGTGGAAATTGTCAAATCTGTATTTGAATTGCTCCGTACAAATAAACTATTATAAAAGTAATTGCGTATATATTTTGCCACAAAAGTCATCAGAAACCCCCTCTAATGGCGTAAGCAAGTCAAGTCTAATATATATTTCTTGGTAATCTATGGTTAGCAAGGGTTGGTTGCCAGCCAATGCCATAAGCTAAATAATTTAATAACGTTTAATAATTGCATTCCTAGAAAAATCACGCATAACAGAACCGGAATAAAATCATGAGATTACAAAAATACGAGCGAATAAAGAATATAAAGTGGGCATCGCTGAAAGGACTTCCTAATTTGTGTATTGTTATAAAACATTTCATGTTTTAAATGTTCACATTAACTCTGACATTTGCGCACAGACCGCCCACGCAACAGACATAAGGGCTATACTTTATCACGTTAGACGGTCTGTCAAAGGCACAATATGTATAATGTGACGTCGCAGTGACGTCGCGATGACACCGTTCGCCCATTCCACCATCCCTTTTGGATCTGCTTAACAGCGGCGAGCAGAAGCTAAGTACACCAGCTACTCTTCCTGAGCGACTCCGGAAGCGAATCCCCAACAAGATCCCCTACTATTGTTGAATCACGCGACCGTGGTTCAATAGAATTTCCTTAATAATGTTTAAATTAGTGTTTTGCTAAAGGATGTGTTGAATTAAACCGATTTTTCATTGTAACAGCAATTACGATTTTCATTTACCAAACCTAAGTAGGAATAACGTTACAGTGGCGCCCACGGGAATATATAAGTAGGGTTTTGTTGGGAATCCGTTTTAGGTAAGTCTTTTTATTTTTTTTTACTGTGTATGTGTGAATTCGTTCTAAAGCAGTGTTAGTGTTTTAGTGGTATGTGTTTTTGCTTACTACTTAAGGTAAGCCTTTTTATATTATAACTATTTTCTGTTGCCGCGTGTGATAATTAATTGTGTATCAACCGCATAAGTAACAAGTTATAATCGTTCGACTGCGGCCACGTATCCTCTAAAGACGCGCTATGGTCACAGTCATCGATTGCATTCTTTGTCTTGCGGTTTCAGGCCTCGCGTCCTCTAAAGACGTGCTAAGGTCACTTTCGTTGATCGTATGCTTCGCGATTAGCTTTTTTTTAATTGCCTACTACGGTAATTAATAGCTACTGGTAATTATTCCTAATAATTACTGCTTTGGCTGACTTAAGGAACGAATTCATACCCTTCTCTTTCCCATTTATTTTTATTTTCCTACTATAATCTTCTGCTTGTGGTTTTGTACGGCGATTCAATCATATTTCCTTATAGTCGATATTATTAAAAAAAATCTACTGCATATTGCGACGATGTCTTTTGAAATCGAATATTCGCTTCTTCAGAAGGGTGAACTAGAATAAGAGGTGGCAATTCGTGGTGTCGAACCGTCGGCTACAGTTGGTTTCGGAAGCCTCGGCTAAGACCATATGCGAGTCTCATCTTTCCTTTTCCGAAGACATATCAGGCATAAAAATAACTCTCATAAAGATAGTTAATAATTAAAAAATACTACAAATCGAGTTTGAAAAAAATTTGTTCTTGCGTACAGAATCTTTATTACACCACTTATATCACAGGTTGAATAGAGTGAACGTGAACGAACCTAACGATGCCAGTGTTTTAGATACTGTTTGGCTAGATTTCCGCGGTCAATTATCGGCTCTACGAGCTATTTCACCTAAACCACAAACAAGTTGCTCACACGTAATATCAAACGAGTCATCTGTTAACGCTTTTTCCTATGACCGTAAGTGGTTTTCTGAGTTGTCTTAATTTAAATATAATGGCAAAACGTGTGTCCGTGCCTTTATAGAAAAGGTCAACGAGTTTATGGTTTGTAGGTCTATTCCCGACGAGAAAAATCTCGCATTCTCGTTTGAAATTTTTACTGGCGATGCACTTACTTGGTACCGCAGCGTTATAGATAGTGTCAATTCTTGGAATCAATTGTGTTTGTATTTGAAAAGAGACTTTAGCCCTCGTAACCACGACTACAAACTTATGTCGGCGATTAGACTTCGTCACCAAGGCGAGAATGAAAATATTACTTTATACATTGCAAAAATGAAGGGTCTATTCTCTCGTTTGGATGACCCCATTAGCGAGGCGCAGAAATTAGACATAATTTTAAATAATATAAACCTTGTTACACAAACTGTTTACTTACTACTAAGGTGGTTGACATTACTAGTTTACTTGCTGTGTGCCAGGATTTGAGAAGCTGGACAGCCGTAGTAGGGATCGTGGTCCTTCCTCTTCTTCTTCTAACTATTTATTTACCTCCTGAGTTTTTAGTTAATCACACCTCCCCTAGTCGTTCTGTTCCCAATTTTAATAAAAATTCATATCAAAATTATTCTAACTATAAAAACAGAAATAATATTTCCTATCAAAATAATTACAAAGAGAAACCGATTATTAATGCTGTCAGTAAATCCCTTAATTCTAGTAATCAATTTTGCCCTCGTAGAACATCTTCACACTCCTTGAAAACTTGTAGTAAACCCAATTTTTTATTTGTTTTAAGTGTGGCTTGAAAGGTTATCGTATTACTCATTGCCCCAATTATAAAACCCCTAGCAACAATAAAAATAAAAATAATAGTCCAAAAACTAATAAAATAGGATTGGAGTAATGAAAAAAAATCTAATTTTGATAAACGCGATTGGCCTAACTGGTTGAATATTATTATATTGCTAATTTTTTAAATTTTTATCACTTGTCTTCAATCCGAGAAATTAATGTTGAATATAATCCTTATATCGCAGTAAATATTAATGGTTTGGCGATATTTGGGTGGGTGTTCTCTATTGCGCCACAATCCACTGACTCCTCAGAAGGTTTTTAAGGACTTCTTCAGTAAAACTCAAGGAACTTCAGTAAACGAATATTAATATATTGTCTCGACAACTACAATTTTGAATACATGTATATAGTACAGTACGACACGTTACGATAGAACGGTAGAGGTAAACTGACTGTGTCGGCTTGGCGACGCAACGTAACAGGGCAGCCTACTTTGTCACCTCAGCAAAACGATCCTGTTACGTTGCGGGCCGCTACAGTGATCCTCCCCTTTTTTTCAAAAAAAATATTACATACATAACATAATTGTATACGATACATTATTTTATATAATCAGAATAACCACAGTACCCAGTGTGTAGTCACCTTTATAAAATCTGACATAGCAAAAGGAATACACAGAATGTAACTTAATATCAACAGCTTATTTAAACAAAGACATGATGTTCCTAGCTTATAACGCAGGAATTAAATCGAACAAAGAACAATGATGAAATCATAACATGCACACTGGCCAAAATGCAATTCATCAAAACAATTTCTAGAGTTACGGTTTGAACGAATGTGAATAAAATATAACAAGCATGATATCAACTTCTAAGTATTGTTTACAATATTTTATAATAAATCAAAAATTATTCCACAATCAAATACAATATTATTTTCTAAGTCTTGCCTTTATTACAAAAGTAACAATACGGAAACTTATTTCAATTCGTATACAGTACAACTAGCCACTAGCAACTAGCAGTTTCGATCCCAAGGCACCAGCCGTAGCTAGTGCCTTGGGATCGAAACTGCTACCTAACGATGATAGTGTCCACTAGAGGATTGTATACGCACTGAACATCAGCTTTACACATACAAAATATAAGAAATACACAATCAATAGGTACACATTTAATTAACGTAGTTTTAAAATTGAGCCAAGAGTAGCTTTTGCCCAGCAGTGGAATATCTTTTGCCCAGCATTGGGATAGACATAAAAATTTAATAAACACAGCTTGCACTACGCATATACAACTAGTGGTTGTGCCTGTTGTGGGCCACTACCAAGCTGCGCAGACTGCTGTGCTTGCACATGTTGCAAACCACTTATCGAGGGTATCGATGCCAAAACCATTTCACTACGGATCCACTTACGTGACCGTTTCTTACATTTGGTTACACAGAAATACACCATAAGTAAAGATAACAACACTAAAATGGTCAACAAGATAGCTCCAAAAAACTCAAAATGATTTTGTATTTCGGAATCACTGTTTCTAGCATTATTTGCTCCGTTTTGGGCAATAATAATGTCTTGTTCTTTACTGTAAGATTTACCCATAATTACTATGTAAAACTAATTATGTTAACTGGTTAAAATTTGTATCAAGAATGCTTCTAATTAGCCAATCTGACCTAATAAATAACAATTTCACAATAATAAATGCTAATCCAACAAAAATCTAATAAGCAACTTAGATACGCGGCCACTGCAAGTGGTGTAAGTGACACGCTTATCGCTATTCTCACATTTTTCTTGTTGATCAATTTGTATATCCTTACAATTAATATCACAATAATCATCTGAACATCCTTGTTCTGAGGGAATATTCAACAAATAAGCGGGCTTTAATCTATCAATCGAAACTAATTTAACATTTCCACAAATATCAATCTTGAACGATTTACTTCCCCTCTTTATGACCTTATACGGGTCTACATAAGGAGGTTGAAGCGTTCCTCTTACTACGTCATCCCTTATAAATACATACTCGCAACTACTTAAATCAGGGTGGACAAATATTGTACGCGAATCTCTTTGCGCTACATTACGCGGTCTTTGGTTCCTAATAACATTTCTCACGTGTTCAACGTACTCGTTATTATACTTAATATTACAGTGCTTATAATCATAAAAATCGCCTGGCAGTTTAAACTTTAGACCATACGTCAATTCTGCTGCGCTTACGTTCATATCACATCGTGGAACAGATCGCAACGCCAGCAAAATCATGGGCAATTCTCGTAGCCAATTCGAATTATTATTTAATTTAGCTCTTAACGCAACTTTTAATGAACGGTGCCATCTTTCTACCATACCGTTACTTTGGGCATGAAATGCTGTAGTCCTAATTTTATCTATACCTAATAATTTTGTAAGCTGTAAAAATAAATCGCTTTCAAACTGTCTGCCCTGGTCGCTTGTCAGCAGTACCGGACATCCAAAACGAGCTATCCAATTCTCAAACAGAACTTGCGCAACCATTTTTGACGTTATCTCTTTCAATGGATATGCCTCAGGCCAGCCTGTACTTCTATCTACCATAGTTAGTAAGTACCTATGCCCCTCTGACGTGGTAGGCAGCGATCCTACTAAATCTATATGTATATGTCCAAAACGAGCACTAGGCGTAAATTTTCCTAATTCTGACATCGTATGACGCTGCATCTTAGCTTTTTGACAACTGATACACGTCTTAGCCCATTTTGAAATTTGTGCGTTCATTGAAGGCCAATAAAATCTATCCTTAATTAATTTCTTTGTTGCTATAATACTAGGGTGACTTAAATTATGTAAACTATCAAAAACTAATTTACGATACTTTTCTGGAAGATAAGGTCGAGCTGTTTTCGTTGACATATCACAAATAACTGATTCTTTCTCTTTTGGTAAAAATATTTCTTTAAATTGCGGTGTATCTTTTGCCTGACTAATTCTATCACATAACTCAGTATCTAATTTTTGATCTCTCGCTAGCTCACTGTAATTTATATAAGAAGGACAGTCAATAGTCTCAATACGTGATAACGCGTCCGCAATAATGTTCTTATCGCCTGTAACATGCCTAATATCCGTCGTAAACTCACTGATGTACGCACTGTGTATAACTGACGGGTTCGGCGCGGGGTCTCTTTTTCGCTTATTTTCCTAGAAAATGCAAATGTTAACGGTTTATGATCGGTGTATATTATTAATTTTCTACCTTCAAACATTTTACGGAAATACTGCATAGCCAAATAAATTGCTAAAAGTTCGCGATCATAAGTGGAATATTTTTGCCGGCATCATCTAGAATAGGGTTTTGACATTTATAAGTGTTGTAAACAACCAAAATGCAGAAATAATAAGTCCTTATGTCTTTATGAGCTTCAGTTAATTGTTTCGAGAAATAACCTAATGGTTTCCACTGACCATTTATTTCTTGCTGCAACACTCCACCAACTCTAGAATTGGACGCATCTGCCATCAAGGCCAACGGAACATCTATTACCGGATGCCACAACATAACACTATTTTGTAAACTTTCTTTACATTTCAAAAACGCTTTGTCAGCTGATTCGGTCCAAATTATTTTAGTCTTATCTTTCCTTTTGGCATTGTGCAAATATTTATTTAACTCTTTTTGATATTCGACCGCTTGCGGTAAATGTGCTCTGTAAAAGTTAACCATTCCTAAGAAACGACGTAACTGTTCTATTGTTTCTGGTTTTTTGTAATCAATTATAGCTTGTATTTTGTCCTCAAGAGGTAGAATACCTTCAGAAGATACTTTATATACTAAAAATTTGATTTCGGATGCGCCAAAAATACATTTACTTCGATTTATAGTGATACCGAATTTATTGAATCTTTCAAAAACTGCTTGTAAGTGTTTTCTATGGACATTGGTATATCACTTGCGATTATGACGTCATCTAAATAACAGAAATAAAATGGTTCTAAATTATTATTATTATCATTTTTCAAATTATTTTCTACGCATTGTTCTAAACCCTGTAATACGTTGTTATTCATAAACCTCTGAAATGTTTGAGCGGCATTACGCAAACCAAACGGCATTCTTAAAAATTCAAATAAACCAAAAGGTGTTATAATAGCTGTTTTCTTGGGGTGAGATTGGTATGCAATGATAAGCTCTATTAATATCTAAAAGAGTAAAATTTTTTTTTCCGGCGCAAATGTAAGTAAAATCTTGTAACCGCGGAATCGGATACCTATCTGGCGTTGTAATACTATTTAACTGACGATAATCACCACAAGGTCTTAACTGGCCGTCTTTTTTCGGAACTACGTGTAACCGACTAGCCCAAGGCCCTTTTGAAGGTCTACATATACCAAGCTCTTGCATCAACGCGAATTCTGCCTTAACTTTATGATACCTGTCCGGCGGTAGCGGTCTAGAGCGCGCATACACAGGCGGACCGGTCGTCTCAATGTAATATAAAACTGCGTGCGACGGCGAATCTATAAATAGAACGGGCTTTGTTATATCTGAATATTTCAACAACAAATAATAGTAAGGGTGATTATTACTAATTGTATTGATAGATTCCTGATCATACTGTACCACTGAAGCAAGGATGTTCAAATTCGTAACTTGTTCAATTAATCTTCTAGAGCTTAAATCTACTAAAAATTGATAATGCCTCAAAAAATCTGGTCCTAATATAGGCTGTGTAACATTCGCGACAACGAAGGTCCAACGAAACGCACGTTTTAAGTTTAAATTTAGCACAAGTGATCTAATACCGTATGTTTTAATTTCACTACCGTTGGCTGCAAATAATTTATATTTTGAACACTCACCATTGCACTTTTCTCTGTACTTTACTGGAATGACCGAAATGTTCGCACCTGTATCCACCGAAAATCGAATCTTGTTTTGATAGTCCGTCACGCAAAGGTGGTTATTGGCTGCCGGTACATGTTCCTCCGCCACAGAACGTACTGCAGCTAGTTTTCCGTCTTCTCAATCCAGGCGCAGGGTTTCTCGCACGCACACGTACGCGCGCGATTACGGTTCTTGAAATGATGTCTGCAAAGCCAATTGGGGTTATCTGGGGTCATCATCGGGGTGCCTCTTGGTCTCGATCTCGATCTGGAACGTCCATATGCTCGTCCTCGTCCATTCCACTGTCCGCGTCCTTGAAAACTGTTCCTTCTGTGCTCTTGGACTTCGCTCTTTAGCGACGCTACTTCCAATGACAGCTTGTTTATCTGCGTCAACAGGTCTCCAACCGCGAATATTTGACTGCTTCCCGAAGGTGCCGACGGTAACTGCATGCTCTTCGAATGTACTACTGCGACGTTATCTGCGTTCAAATTTTCCACGATTTTGTCTGCGATTTTCGGTAGTTTCTGTACGTCTGTCTCTTGGGTTACCGCTAAGCCTGCTCTTACGGCTGCTGGCAATTTTCCTAGCCACAAATTGCAAAGTGCTTGTCCGGATATCTCTGAGTTTCTCCTTAGGTCAGTCATTCGCCGTAGCAATTGGTATGGTTTTTGGGTTCCTAATTCGATCTCACTCACTAATTTGCGAAATTGTTGTTCAGCCGATTCTTTATAAACACCTATCAATCGCTCTTTCAAGGCCGAATACTTCTCGGTAGCCGGCGAATCACGAAGGATGTCGCTTACTTGTTGCAAAACGTCCATGTTCAACTTCAATACTACCACGTTGTATTTTGTCTCGTCGCTTTGCTTCTGTTGGGCCATAATACTCTCAAATTGACTGAACTAAAGTCTCGGCATGTTCGTCCAAAATTCCGGGATTCGCGATGTCGGGTCGGGCATCGTGGTGACTGGTACTGTGGTGACAACCGGTTTACCTCCTGCCGTCTCGGTCACCACGCATCTTCCTGCCATGGTCGTCGTTACTGGTATCATGATGCTGAGTTACGAAAGTCTTCAAATATACGCAAATGTCCTTTTAATGTCCAGGGGCAAGCGATAATTAACAATTTAATACGCCCTTAACTTCGAAAAGTCATTGATGCGTGCCGTGGATTCGATCCCGATACCCACTGCATGGCAGTCCGTCGGTATCTCCACTAGACTGTCGCTGCCTACTAGGCAATAATCAGATATAGAATCACCTAGTGAAAATGATATAAAAAGCCGTTCGATGCTTTTTGAGTTTCACATTCATATAGATAGACAGAGACGCTACAGGATTTCATTTTATTCTATGTATAGATTGAGTTCGTATGTACGTCGGGATTAACCGGGATTAACTTAGCATAGAGGAAAATTTTGCCCTTTTATTTGATTTGTCGCCAAGTGAACAAAGGTACCTGTTCAATCATATAACACCTGCCTTTTTGCTTCAAAAAGGTTCGTCTCATACACGCATTATTTTGGGCTTGATATACAACTGGCATTGTCCCTTGGCTTTGCTCGCGTTATATCTGATTTGAATGTGTAAAAGGTCATAAAAAACTTGATTTATTGTAGTATGAATATTTATTTTTCAGCCCCGCATTTCGTTATAATCTGAAACTGAAAAATAGTAAACTTGCAACACCAAACCTTCGATAACTGATTAAAACGGATGGCAACTCTCAACTCTGTCAAACAGATTTAGGATTAACAGCTGTCAAATACGCTAATCGACATTAACGTCAATGTGACATTTGGTATATAATATAGGCGGTTCGTTATTTCATTAATGTTTTCGTCATGTTTGATTTTGAACCATGTAAACCTGCAGCCAAAATGATGAGCAGAACTTAAAAGATGCCGTATACACTACAAACAAGGTTGCAGATACATTTTATATCATTCATGCTTTAAGAAACTTGAGTAACAAAGAATATGCGTTTAGTTACCTCAAAATAGGATTTCATGTTTTTTTTTTCAAAATGCGCGACACTAAAATCTTATTTAATCATTATCTAGTAGCTAATTAAATTGCCTTTCTTATGAGGTATGTCACATAGCGGTTCAAATTCCAAGACCAGTATGGACTGTTTCCTTTCAGCTTCTTTCGACCAGTAATTTCGGCTGTGCTGTGTTGTCTGTCAGTCAGTCAGTAACGCAAGATTTTATATATAGGTACAAATAAAGGTATTTCGAGCCAATGGTATCTGATAAAGGGAGTATTAAACCAATTATATGGAGTAAAACACGCCATAGAAAAACAAACATGTATTTATTTAATTTCTATACTTCAAACTTTTATTTGACGTGAGTAATGTGTAGGTATACAATCATTTGGTTAAACGATTCGTCCCATTTTTCGTTATCCGATTAAATCGTTTTTTTGTGGACACGTGTAATGTAAGGAGAAGATACTTTTAGTGAGTGAAAGAGATAAAATAATCCCGGTGTATAAACTGTCTCACTGATTACTGGTCCGATTTGGAAAATTCTTAAAGCCCATTTATCGAGGAAGGCTATAGGATATATAACATCACGCTATGAGGCATGGGAGCGGAGCAGTAGCCTTAAATAACGCGGGTGTAACCGCGGGCTCATCTAGTATTAAATATTTAGAGTGGCGATGGCGTAAGGTGGACCAACGATCTTATTGCGATCGCAAGAAACATTTGGATGCATGTGGTTGATCCACATGCATCCAAATTTCGATTAGTCTGTTCTACATAGTATTGTAGGAGGACTATTTCACAGACGCTTATACTCAGCAGTGGACGTTTATAGGCTCAATTCTGATGGTGATAATGCCATATTTTATCACTCTATTATCGTTATGGATTGTCAGTAACCTACAATTATGGCATTGACTGTTATTGCTTCCTGTATTCGCTATTTGTGAGTAAAATGAGTGTGTAGGATGAACCTTATGTATATTTTTCTTTTCATAACTGATTTCTTCAAAATTTAGGTATAGAGTTCTTATGTTCTGAAAATCACTTCTACCTACAGTAAATCTTAAAAAATATTATGATATTTCAATTCTGTGAAATCACTGCTATATAATTAAAGTCAACACTGTGCCTACTTAAGTTGATTAATAAAATATTATTATAATATCAAAGCCCCGACATGTCGTCATGTCGTCCGACGTTTTGTCAACGTACATTACTGTCAAATGTTGCGTTTAACATACACAATGATAGTTGAGTCAGCCCGTCTTGTTGAAGGGTGGCATATTATTTTCGTAGCCTTTGCCGTGTTACGGTTAAGGAGAAAACCACTTCTTTGTGTAAGGACTCGGTAAAAGAAAAATAAAATAAACGTAGTAGACTTTTTTTGACCTTGACTGACAGCAGCATAACAAGTAGCTACAGTTGACTGAAATGTCTTATTTTTTATAAGATCAACTAAAACATCAAGTTTAAATACATACATTGAGGTCAAAGAAAGAGTAGAATATATACCAATCAAGGGAGGCATTAGTTATACTACGAGCAGGTTTGCTTTTCATTCGCCATTCAATGCTTAACGTTAAGTCGGAAAAAGTCGACCCAGGGAAGTTGAACTTGCAATTCACAACTATATTACCACTTTGCACAACTACGCTATTAAAGGTAATAAGTCTGTCTATTGGATTGGATGTCTATTTAATTTTTTAACAAACCACTATTACTACATTTTGGCACTGCTAGACGAGTAAACATAATGATGTTTACTAGAAAGGTTTTATATACCAAAACCTGTATTATCAAGGCAATATTACAAAAAAAATAAAACTATTCAAATATTCTTCCTACGTACATACGTGCGGATATGGTAATGATGAATGTTCAGTTTTTCTCACCATTGATCATAACCAGCTTACTCCTGTTAAATCTGTTAGAATTAAATCGATGCCTAGGATGTGACTAGTCTGATGTGTTTACGTAATACGTGACGTCAGCGGTTAGGTGACTATCGGACGGGTTAATTGGGTTATATTGAGCATGAACTGTAGGAATAGTGGACAGGGACTGAGAAATACGTCAAACAGCGCATTACTGAATTGATAGGCTTGTAATCTGTATAAACTTGTGCTTTCGATACGATAAATGAAAGGTCAAGTACATACAAAGTTGCCGAAGTCCGCTTCAATGCTGAGCAAACGATGTAGTTTTGTTACTAAATTAAAATCATTAGTGTTGTTGGCCTTCATCCTGACAACCTACCAACATTACAGTATTGTCATTGACCGTTTATTCAACAAAAGCTAATGAAAAAAGAAAATGAGCATGATTTATACTGCTGCCATTGTCAACGAATTCAACATTTTATAAAAGAGAATGGGCATTACAATTAATGTGATGACTCCGAAAAAAGAAGTCATGAACTTTCAAGCTCTTTTATAACATAAATAAGCTTAACATAAATAGTAGAAGATTAAAATGCCAACGGAACGGTAATTCCTACTTCTAAACATAACACGTGTTTCAAGTGAATGTAAATCTCATTTTCCTGTATCAACACAAATTATATTCGCATGTGTTCGTTCCTTAAGCGACGCAAACCTACGGACACAGGTGTGGCGTCGCCTACATACATACTCATACACATACATAAACTAAACCTTCCTCCTATTTTTATGTGAGATTTCTTGAACACTCAAAAACATATGTATTCCGTACAGGCTCATTATAGCACACCAAAACTACTGAACACCGACCCTAATGTTTGTCTCAGAATAATTACTTGTACCATTTGCTAAGTGCCGTCCTTGTGTTATAAACGATCTTGTACCGACCCCAAGCAAAAGACTATTTAACTTTTATTACTGACCAAGGAGTTTAAAAGTTGGAAGTTAGTTGGGAGTTTACGCTCAAATTTATAAATGAAATAAATTAATGATGGAGATTACATAATACTGTATTGTGAGTGAAAAGGCTCGTAATGGTGGGGCAGCAAAAATTCTCTTTATTCAGTGGCGACCCCGCCAAATAAATTGTAACGATTTTTCTTTGACGCCTCTAGAATGTTTCTTTATATAGTGGGCTAAGGCACAGAAGCGCGAGACTAATATTTTAATGCCAAAGTTTATAAGCTGTATAATTTTTCATTCTTTATTACAAAGCTATAATTTTTACACTAGGTAAGTTTAATTATGACCAAAAGGCGATTTTAAAATTTTCTAGATACAGTAGGAAAAGTTTTTAAATTATATTATTCAGAAGTGAAATGTTTTTAAGTCAAGCAAGAACTACTATAAACCCTTAGATAATCCATAAAATATTCGCAATCCTGTCATTCTGAAAGATATATTGTTGTCGCAGTAGTTACTCAAACGGGACTGAACATGAAATGAGGCTGGCGATTCTATCTGTATCAATATGTTTTGCTTAATATCAGGACTTACAAGAAATGTCTTTAGAACGCGAGAGATCAGTGAACAAAGCAAATTCTGACCGAAAAGATCAATCTAAAAATCATATCTCTATACGATACGCCTGGCTAATAGGTTTGGCTGTATGACAAATTTAGATAATAACTTGTTTCTCGATAAAGATACGGCGATGTATGCTGACGGAGCATAATTTCCTTTCCTTAAGTGCGGAATAATCTTGATAATGTAATCATGATTACGTTTCATAGCTCTGCTGATAGACGAATCAATCTGTGCTAGTTCCAACGAATCCGGATGTCATCATCATAAATACTAGTAATAGCTGTATAAGGAGACCAATGAACTGCCATGCAGAAAGTCTAATTCGAACTCCCGGTGTATGCTATTTGCTTTTTAAGCTCAAGTTCTCTTTTAATGATATTCATTTTAATTGTCACTTGCTGCGTGGCTCCGATAATAAGCAACTGGTGACGGCAGTTAAGAATTACTAAGACATTCGTTACCAACGGCTTTGACCAGGGCTTTCTAATAAACTTTGAATATATAAATCTCTGCTTGGCACCTCAACGTCCATAAACACTGCTAGTACAGATTAAAAATGTGACACAAACGGGATACAGAGTAGGATAATATCCACCTTTGCTTTCAGACAACAATATAAAGTATAGTTTACAAAACGTTTATTGTTTGTTTCTAAGTGTTATCAATATTTACGAGTATGAACTAACTTCGAATGAAATTAAAAGTTGTTTTCAGGTATGCTTTGCTTTCTTTGTACTTCCGTTTAAAAAAAGCTGGGATATATCACTCGGGATGCATTTCAGATTAACAATTATGGTTAATACGTTGCAGGAGAGTGAACTCTTTTACTATGAAGCCTTGTTCGTGTTGCTCTTAAACCGATAAGAGTTTTTACATTTGGGTTGCCTTCCATTGGATATAATATTACTTTTTATGAAATAGTTATATTATATAAGAAAGCAGGAAAGAAAAAGAGATCTGTGGAATAGTGTGATGCAAAACTTTGCACAGGAGAAGAGAAAAAAGTTACAGAAATATTAGCACTGAATACAGTTGTCTAACTTTGGTTTCTTATTCAACGCAATCTTATTTTCCTAACCAAATAAAACAAATACAAAATGTGATCGCTTCTCGCTCGCACCGTGGAGTTAGATTTATTTTCTTGCTAGTTTTTGCTTGCGTCTTTACTCGTCCGGAATGTTAAGAGAAGCAATGTTGGCCTTGCGATACATTGCTACGAGGTTAAGCTGACCTTTATTCTAAATAAATGGTATCCAAACTGGCCATTGATACATTCATTGCGCATAAAATAAAATAAATATCTTCTTTCACTTAAAATTTTTGTACAGTATATAGGTCGCTGAACGATTTTTATAGGGCTGTATATTGTTGGCGTATTTTGTTGGATTTCTGGGCGAAATGATGCGAAGCGATTTGCCAAATAATGCCATGTTCTTTTCTATTGTACCTTGATATTCGGAACATAGGTACCATCCTTTTAAAATTAAAAGTCTTCATAAAATAACGTTATATTTATTTAGACATAAGGCTTTTCTCGTTGTCATGAATATAGGTAGCAGTAGCTACGGGGAGTCAGTAGGTACCCCTGAATAAACGGACACTGTCTAAACCATGAAATCTTGGTATACCTTTGGGTTGCAGAGGGGAGATGCGCTCTGCGGAAAAGCAAATATTCAGTCAAATCTGGTTAGACTAGTAAGCAGACCCCGGGCTGCAACTTGTAAGACGCTAGGAAAACGATGAGATCAAATAAAATAATATAACAGGCAAATAATACTCGCATGTTTCAAAGCTAGACAAAAAAGTAAGTAAGTAGGTTTAATAATGTTGAACACTGTCAGACACATTACAGACACTGTCAGACAGATTGAAAGAAAATGGGTTGTGTCTTCTACTTTCGTAACATTAAATATGTATTGAGAACTCTAGTAGTCTTCTATTTTTACTGTATTATTATTGGAAGCGAGTGAAGAGTAGCCGTTTACTATGACTTGCTCTATTTAAGGATTATTTGCTGTAAGAGATTACTTACTGCAAACAATATCTAAAAACTATTGTATATCGCATACAGCATGCAGTGACTTGAAGAAAGAAAGACCGTCAAATAATATTTGGATAACTAGTCACGTGGTTTGTCAGCTCCAAACATTGGATACTAATTTGACGCTCTAGCGATTTGTTTTATTAGTGAGAATATTAATTATCTATTTCGCTTTGCTTTTATAACCCTTATAGTTTCGCCATGTACGTCCGTCTATCTTGAGTCCTACTATCACTGGGTTAGTGGTACTACGGGACCCTATATTGTGTCTGGCTCGACGTGCACTTGGCCGGTTTCTTGTCATATCAATATGTTAAAAAGTGTTGTTATAACACTTTTTAACATATTGATAAAAATTAAAGAAAATTGTATTAATTCGACATTCCAATTCAATCCCCACCCTCCTAAACCAGCTAAATAGCCCCATCTACCATCACGTAGAATCAAAACTCAGGGAAGGTGATATCGGGGGAGCCTCCAGGCTCTTATTTAGTAGCGATGTGGTGGCGCCTTGCTCTGCCGACACACTCGCGAGTCTGCAGAGCAAGCATCCAGCGCCAGGAGATAACCTCTCCTTTCCGGACCCACCTGACACTAACTCAGATTGTCTCAGCGTTACAGCCAAGGACGTGGTTGCTGCCATTTGCTCTTTCCAAAGCGGGTCTGCCGGCGGTTTCAACGGCTTAACACCACAGCACCTTAAGGATCTCGTGTGTTTGAGCACTGGAGCTGCTGGGGACGCACTTCTGAGGGAGCTAACGGCTCTAATCAACCTTATGCTCTCCGGCAGTGTGAACGATGACGTCGTCCCCATTTTGTACAGCGCCAATCTCTGTGCCTTGCGAAAGAGGAACAGTGGCATTCATTTCATTGCCGTGGGGTGTACGTACAGGCGTATGTCAGCCAAGATATGCTGCCGCTATTATAATACCAACTTAGCTAATCAATTTCAACCCCTGCAACTCGAATTTGGATCCAAGGGGGATTGCGAGGCTGCCCTGTCAACGTAACTTAGCTGTAATGGGGGTGAGGTTATCTTGAAGGTTGATTTAAAGAACGCCTTTAACTCAGTGAACCGGGACACCTTGTTGACACAAGTTAAAATTGAAACACCCAAAAATTACAACTTTCTTTGGCAGTGTCACATAAACCCTTCAAAATTGATCTTCAAGGAAAATCTTTTGGAATCCGCCGTTGGCTGTCAACAAGGTGACCTTGGACCACTCATTTTTAGCTTAGCTATTCACCCAATCATCAGCCAGTTAAACTCAAAATTTAATATCTGGTACCTAGATGATCGAACCCTGGGAGGCGATGTAGAGTCTGTTTATCAAAATCTGGCTTTCTTAAAATCTAAATTTTCATCCATAGGCTTAGACCTAAATCCAACTAAATGTGAAATTTTCATAAACGTACATACATTTTTTAAACAAATCATCTATACTCTCCAAATTTCAATTTCTGACTCCCAATATCACCCATGTTGAAAAAAAGTTCTCTTCGCCTCCTTGGGTCCCCGATTTTAGACGAAGCTTTCGATTCATTTATTCATGAAAATATTCAAAATTTTAGTGAAATTTCTGACAGGCTCATCAAAATTAACATTCATTCGGCTTTCACTATAATTCGGTATTGTCTTTTCGTGCCTAAATTTACCCACGCTATTCGAGCTTCGCATTTTTGAACAAATTCGAGCCTACTCATTGAAATGGACAAAATCATACAAAATACTCGTAGTAAAATTTTGAATATAGCACTGAATGACAGATTGTGGCTACAGGCGTCCTTACCTGTACGTTTTGGCGGCCTCGACGTTCGCAAAATTTCCGATGTTAGCCTACCAGCATTCCTTTCCTCAGTCCACAGAACTGCAGAATTGACCAGGAAAATCTTAGCACCAACACTGGTCAATTCTGAGGTGCCGTGTAAGACCGATGCCATGAATGCTTGGAGAAGAGCTTGTCCAAGCACTGAGTTACCCCGAGACCTATACTCTCAGAGGCAGTGGGATGACCACTTTGCAGCAGAATACGAGAAAATTTTCTTAGCACATCGTCTAATGCTGCAGAGCGTGCTCGTCTACTGGCTGTGGGAGAGTGGGAGTCGGGCCTCTGGCTTCAAGCACTGCCATCGTCCAACATAGGTACCATGCTGGACGATACAACCTTTCCCATCGCCTCTTGCCTCCGTTTAGGCGCGCCATGTGTTACTCCATATCGCTGTCACTGTGGAGAGGCTGTCGACAGCCTTGGTCACCATGGCCTGTCATGCAGCAGGAGCGCAGGTCGTATTTCACGACATGGCAACCTTAATGACATTCTTCGTCGGGCTCTTGTCACCGCTGGCATTCCAACCCACCTTGAACCTCAGGGCCTGGTTCGCGACGACGGCAAAAGACCAGACGGTATGTCTTTACTGCCATGGAAGTTGGGTAGGCCTTTGGTATGGGACGCAACATGCGTCGATACCTTCGCGCCATCACATCTTCCTAGCACAGCGGGTTGTGCGGGCGCTGCTGCTGCTACAGCGGAGACCCTTAAACGGCGCAAATACGCAAATTTAGTATGGGATTATGTATTTGAGCCGTTTGTCGAAACGTTGGGGCCATGGGGTCCAAGTGCGAGATCTCTTTTTAGAGACCTCGCAAAGAGACTGGGCGACGCCTTGCATGACCAGAAGGCTGGGTTGTATTTGGCCCAGAAGTTCAGTATCGCCATACAACGTGGCAATGCTGCCAGCGTTCTGGGCACGCTTCCAGTTGACGGCGATGTGGATGAATTTCATGATGCCCTCTAAATAATTTTCTTTTCTTTCTGTATATATTTATTTGTATTTTCTGTATATATTTCTTTGTATAGTATTTTTAGAACTAGTTACTTTTTCTTTATACTTATTTTAATTTTAAGACATACTTAAGTTGTTTGGAATATTTAAGTTATTATAAAATAAATAAATTAATGGTAATGGTCCTTGACAATAAAGAAATCCTGTTGTTATCTATAATATAAAAATGAATCGCAAAATGTGTTGGTAAGCGCATAACTCAACAACGCCTGGACCAATTTGGCCAATTCTTTTTTTTAAATGTTCGTTGAAGTTCAAAGATGGTTTTTACGGCGAGAAATTTCTAATAACTGCCGAAAAACCCCTAAAAACAGCCCTTTTCTTTTTCCCATACAAACGTTTTCTAACTAAAACGTAGAGTCAATTTGAGCTTTATTGCTATTGTATAAAGTTCATATTAAATTACAAGCACTCACTGTTGTTTAAACAATGTAGGTACATATGTTCCTAACGTCAAAGAGTCAATTTGCACTTTATTACCGCTATACAAAGTTCAAATTCAATCATATCTATCAAAACAGTGTGCGTTGGAGCACAGAATACATCGTTAGAGGATAAACAAAAAAAAAAGAAAACGAAACTCAACAAAAGAGTTTTCATTATTTCATATCCCTATTTTACAAGGATTTGACTCCAAGTCATATCAAATTTAAAAAAAGTTGAAACAACAACAGACTCTCAATGTCAGTGTTGTTTTCCTTGGATTTTCGTTTATCTACTCTACTGAGTTTGCTTTTGTCAACTGATACACGAAACAAATTCGTACCTATATCGTGTTTTGTGCAGTGTTTAGGTACCTATGATCACTAATTATTGCATGTGACACAATAATCTATACTAATAATATACTAAAGAGGAAAGATTTGTATTTTTGTACTTTTGTTACGAATAAACTAAAAAGTACTGAACCAATTTAAAAAATTCTTTCACCATTGTAATGCGACTTTATCCGTGAGTAACAAGGGTATATTTATTTAGAGAAAATAATAGGGATCCCTACAAAAACATCAATAATGTAACCCCCAAGGCGTAAGAAAAATTGCCAGAAAATGTATTTTTCAATGACTATATAAAACTTTTTGAATTGTTTCAATCGGACATTCCATTAAAAAGAAAACACGCAATAAACGTCATTTAATATTTTGACAGTTTTCATTTGACAATTTTCAAAGTAATTTTTTTATTAGTAATGAAAGTAAATAGTTATTTTCAGACTTATACGAACAAATTATTTTGTTGAACCGAACAAATTGTATTTATCAAATATTCCTACGAGAGCTGCATACTAAAACATTTCCTGATTTATTTTACTTATGTATACTGTGTATTCTTAGGTTCTCTGAAAAGCAGACCATCCCAGTAATATGTCTAGAAGAACAAGATCACAACTATCTAAACATCGTTCTCAAGCGAGATTAGTGAAAAGACGTCGCATTGGAGAATCTTCCTCTCAAAATTCAGATCGTCTCGCAAGTCAGAGAGAGTACGCTACGCAGTCGCGTGCCAGAGAATCTAGCGCCGAATATTCGCAGCGCCTTGCTGAAAATAGAGACAGAAACACACGAAAAAAGAGACAGAGCACGGGCAAGGGAATCTATCAATCTAGCGCCGAACGTTCACTTCGTCTAGCTGAACAAAATGAAAGATCATCGCATTTACACGAGAGACAGTCTAGCGCCGAGCGATCGCAATGCCTTGCTGATTTTGTTGCCTTCTACAAATACCACTCCTAACATAGTGTATAGTGAAGTTTTAAGGTAAACATTGTAAAACTTAAAGTAGAAACCTACATTAAATAAAAATAAGAAGTGAAAATATCATGAAGAATTAGGATTATAAACACTTACTACCTATGTTTTGAGTTTCTTTTATCATAATACCTATTTAAATCCAACATTTACGGTTAAGACAGGACAACGTCTGTCGGTCGGGTCAGCTAGTATACAATATAAAAATTAAAAATAAAAGCGTTGTGTGGCTGTTGTGTTATTTTTCATTCATTCAGAGTAACAAGATGATGTGCAATAGCTTATAATTAACTACGGCAAAAATTTTACCGTTACTCACACAGCTGGTCAACGGATGGTGGATTGTATTTTTAATATGCTGATGAGATTCTTTCAATCGATACATAAAACGATTCATTTAAAGATATTTTGTTAATATAATAAATATTTCTTTATGTTTCACAGAAAACGCTATATTGGAAGCTTACAATCATGAATCAAGACGCTTCTAAAAATAATAACTCGTATTAATAGCAAAGTGCAATTTATTATAAGTAGTTTAGGATATCTACAAAAGCAGCTGAACATACATACATATATTGCAGCAGAAATAGCCCTCCATAGCTAAGTAAATAGATTATTAGGGGGTTTATTTCGTTTTTCTGATAATCTCTATTAGCGCCGGGCGGTAAACAAAAACTAAGGCCGTAAGCGGAGTTTAGGAAGAAGAGGTCGTTCGTTATTCTTTCGGATTTCTAGGTCTCTTAACAAATCTAAGGGCTCATTTAGAAGACGGGGATTTTGTTGTTGGAATCGATGGGATTGTACATAAAAATATTCAAAAAATAAACAAAGTAATACAAAATGATCTGAATGTTGAAAAGGTGAAGCGATTGACAAGCTATTTGAATTTTATCGTTCACAAGAATCAGTTTAATTTGGACTACCTAAGTACCTGCTACTATTTGATTTGCAACTTCGTTAGGTGTATTATGCGACTATTTAGAAATCATTATGGTTGGTAGAAAAAAGGATATAATTAAATAAATCTTTGTTATTAATTAGAATAGTTCACGCTAAAATACTGTGTATGCCCCGCAACTAGGGGATAAAGGCAGGTTACAATTGAAGCGCATGATAAATATTTGGCATATAGACACATAATTATAAAGTGCTATTATGTACATTTCATTTAAACAACATGCGACATTCGCTTGCTACGAAATAATATCTAAATACATAGAACATTTGCTAAAAGTAATTGGAATATAGCGTCTCATGATATAATGCTCTAATGTTTTCAATCATAGTCCATTTATAACTCTCTGTACCACATATCGAGGTAGACCGAATTGAATTTAAAATTGAATAATTGTCAGTTGTCAAGTATCCCGGACAATCAATTTGGTGTAATCACAGGCGAGTTGGCGATAATTCCATCGTGTGTATATGCCTTTTGTATTTAATTTGTATGTGTGTAATGTGTGTATGTGTAAGCTCTGTAATTAATAAGCTTAGCCCTTGTTCTATCGTGTGGGTGGATAAGCTAGTCTTCAGACAAAGAAAATATAGTTTGTGACTATCAGTCTATTATTATACTTGATTGGTCGTCGAGTACGTATTGATTGTGATCTAGTGGTGATATTGAATTTGTATTCAAGAGATAGATTAATGATCTTTACGAACGATTGCTAAAAGACTGCTATATAAATTGTATTTATTCTCATATTTTTTATATGTAGATAAATGCGAAAGTGAGTTTGTTTATGGTTTTTTTTAAAGTAATAGGCGGCAAACGAGCAGACAGATCGCCTGATTGTAAGCAATTACCGCCGCCCATGGACACAAGCAACACCACAGGAGACAAATGTGCGTTGCCGCCCCTTGGGGTTGGGAAAAGGGACAGGATGAGGAGTGGGATGAGGGAGAAGGAATAGGGGATAGGGACGCTTGTACAAAAAAAGCGTACTGCAATTTACCATAGCTTGAATAGACGCCTGTGCGAAATAAAGTAATTGATAAACAAACTGATTACTTGATCATGTTTGATTTTAGCATAGCAAACATTTTTTTAAGCCAATTTGACGGCACCGGCTACTATTTTTAAGTGCAGGAACACAAAAAAATCTGATACAACCTAATGTAAATGCTGTAGCACAAGCGTTAATCGCACTTCGATTTGTCGATCTTACGTAGTATGCGTGTGTGAATTTTGACCACAAGATAGAAAAGAACACCAACAAGCTCAATTTCAAATCATTAAGCTACCCTTCACCAGTGTCAGTTCCAAGTAGTTTAAGAATATCACAGTACATACTTCAGCACCGCAAGCTCAGGTGATAGTAGTCAGTGGAACAGGCAGCGTGTCTGTACAATGATAACTAATCCTAACGTGGCGAGGATTACCGTATCGTGTCGTGGGATCATAGTACATTCCTCAGCACCGCAAGCTCAGGTGATAGTAGTGAGTGGAACAGGCAGCGTGTCTGTACAATGACAACTAATCCTAACGTGGCGAGGATTACCGTATCGTGTCGTGGGATCATAGTACATTCCTCAGCACTGCAAGCTCAGGTGATAGTAGTCAGTGGAACAGGCAGCGTGTCTGTACAATGATAACTAATCCTAACGTGGCGAGGATAACCGTATCGTGTCGTGTGATCATAGTTCATTCCTCAACACCGCAAGCTCAAGTGATAGTAGTCAGTGGAACAGGCAGCGTGTCTGTACAATGAAAACTAATCCTAACATGACGAGGATTACCGGTTCGTGTCGTGTGATCATAGTACATTCCTCAGCACCGCAAGCTCAGGTGATAGTAGTCAGTGGAACAGGCACCGTGTCTGTAGAATGAAAACTAATCCTAACGTGGCGAGGATTACCGTATCGTGTCGTGTGATCATAGTTCATTCTTCAACACCGCAAGCTCAAGTGATAGTAGTCAGTGGAACAGGCAGCGTGTCTGTACAATGATAACTAATCCTAACGTGGCGAGAATAACCGTATCGTGTCGTGTGATCATAGTAAATTCCTCAGCACCGCAAGCTCAGGTGATAGTAGTCAGTGGAGCAGGCAGCGTGTCTGTACAATGATAACTAATCCTAATGTGGCGAGAATTACCGAATCGTGTCGTGTGACGTCACGCCGCGCTCTTACAGCCATGTACCTATTGAAAATGTTATACAGAAATTGTTATTCTTTCTTTTATTTATTTTTATTCGTCCTGTATATATAAAATTCTTGCTGACTGACTCATAGTCAAGCTGAAGCTAAAAGCTTACCTCCTAAACCTGCACCCAAAGTATTGCATAGGCGTTGTTTTGCTCGCATGGACATGGACAGGCTACGGCTAGATGCTTCGGAGGTAGTCTGGACGAATGTGGTTGAAGCTAGCACAGTCGACGATAAGGTCCAACTATTTAATGAGGCAGTTATCAAGTTATATGACGCTCATGCTCCCATTAAGAAAATTAAACCAAGGCGACCTCCGGCACCTTGGATGACAGAAGGGGTTCGTATGGCGATGAGACGCAGAGACCGAGCGTTTCGGAAATACCGAAAGGATCGCTGTGATTTAAACTGGACTTCTTTCAGAACTGCCAGGAATCGTTGCAATCAGATGATACGCAACGCTAAACGCCGACACATCCTTGACAATCTAGATTCTTCTTCGTCCGCTAGTATTTGGAGCGTTTTAGGCAGTCTTGGCATTGGGAAACATCGGTTGGTAGATGAATTTCCTATAACGATTGAGTTGGACGATATAAATCGTCATTTTACTGCCTCCAACCAGATGGACAACACGATGAAGTGTCAAACTCTTTCTTATATTTCTGGATTATTGCGTCCCAATATTAACCCTTTTAAGTTTTCTCCAGTTACGTCGGATGAAATCAAAAAGATTGTCCTATCAATTGAATCCAAAGCGGTGGGCTATGATAACGTGAACCGTTTTATGGTCACTGTACGGTTTCATTACCGTACATATGTATTTGTTGACGCGGCAATACTCGAACGGCCCCGCATACCTATTTTTATGCTTTATATAAAACAACGTAATTAGCATTTTACTACGAGTACACCTTTAACTGTG
This sequence comes from Euclidia mi, assembly GCA_944739405.2. Lineage (NCBI taxonomy): Eukaryota > Metazoa > Arthropoda > Insecta > Lepidoptera > Erebidae > Euclidia > Euclidia mi. Next base: position 43,376,502 of record OX123191.2, on the reverse strand, counting down.
CAACTGTACGTACCAAGAGAAAGAAACATTATCTATTTTTAACTGTGTAACATTGAACTCTAATATATACTTAACTTTAACTCAACTTGTGCTTCTTTCTGTGTGCTCCAATAACTATAACTCAACTTAACCCTTACTACAAGTGTAGGTGTGCTAACTGGCTCCTACATTCATGTGGCGCCCAACGTGGGGCCTTTTTCTAGTAAGCTATTCAAGCTGTATCCAGAGGTGGTTTTCTGCGAGGCGTTAAATACCACCCTTAGCTGGCGCTAGTTCAATATAAAAATGCAACAACAGTAACTTTACTTGTGGCAAAAACTAGGGTTGCCCCGTTAGCTCAAAAAATTACGCTGCCGCGACTGGAACTGAACGGTGCCTTACTGCTATCGAAACTTATGGAAAAAACTAAAGAAGCTTTAGGCGGATACGAGCTATCAGTGCAGGCATGGTGTGACTCTCAAGTGGTTATAGCGTGGCTACAGGGAGACGCATCAAGATGGGATAAATACGTTGCCAATCGAGTTCGCAAGATAAAACGAATTATCCCGGCCGACAGTTGGCGCTACGTGCCGTCTGAACAAAACCCCGCAGATTGTGCGTCCAGAGGAATGTTGCTGTCCAAGCTTGCAAGCTACGAGCTATGGTGGAAAGGTCCTGAGTTCCTGCGAAAGAACGAAAATCAAGACCATATGGAAAACATGACTTGTCTGTTTACGACAAATGTCGATAGCGTGAAGATAGCAAAAGCATCGCACACATCGAAAAATAATGAACATTTTATTAATAGCCTTTTAAATAAACACAGTTCATTGACGCAAGTAATCCGGGTAACGGCTCTCGTGTTGCGCTTTATCGAAGCGGCACGCTCCAGGATGCAACCTGAAACTGACTACCTAACTGCGAATGAAATAACAAAGGCGACCGAACAAATAATAATTTATGTGCAGCGAATAGAATAGGAAGAACCCAGTACACCACAATCAGCTTGAGGAGATAGAACTGCAGTCTATACCTCGCAGAAGCTGTAAGGAAAGGACTACATCTACAGGACAGCAGCCGAACCAAGAAGAAGATCGTTCTCGTCCAAGAGGATTCCTTACAGCGGACAACATCGCGTTCAATTTAGATTAATCATTCTTTGCTTTGTAATAATGTATCTTCTCTTGGTCGGGCTTAAATTAGGGTTTCTTCTGGGGTTGCCAAGATGTACGGTTTCATTACCGTACATATGTATTTGTTGACGCGGCAATACTCGAACGGCCCCGCATACCTATTTTTATGCTTTATATAAAACAACGTAATTAGCATTTTACTACGAGTACACATTTAACTGTGCAACTGTACGTACCAAGAGAATGAAACATTATCTATTTTTAACTGTGTAACATTGAACTCTAATATATACTTAACTTTAACTCAACTTGTGCTTCTTTCTGTGTGCTCCAATAACTATAACTCAACTTAACCCTTACTACAAGTGTAGGTGTGCTAACTGGCTCCTACAGTCACCACTATCCTAGATTCTCTCCTTACTCCCCTTACCCACATCCTTAACTACTCTCTTGAATCCGGACAGTTTCCATCAGTGTGGCGAAAAGGCTTGATCCGTCCTTTGCCAAAAATCTCCAATCCTTCTCTCCCCTCTCATTTCAGACCTATTTCCCTTCTCCCTTTCCTATCAAAGGTGCTTGAGGCATGTGTTCATAAACAGTTGTCCGAGTTTGTCTCCGAAAACCATATTCTCTCTCCACTACAATCTGGTTTCAGACCCGGCCATAGCACTGTCTCGGCACTACTAAAAGTGACTGGCGATGTCAGGGCGGGCGTGGAGGATACCAAGATCACAGTTTTGGTCTTGGTAGATTTTTCAAACGCCTTCAGCACCGTCAGCCACGATATCCTCCTTGCCGTCCTCTCCCACTATATGATTTCACCCGACGTGCTGGAATGGTTTTCTTCTTATCTTCGAGGACGACAGCAGTCAGTTCGCGTAAATGAACGCTCATCAACTTGGCGTGATATCGACTCTGGCGTTCCTCAAGGCGGTATTATTTCTCCTATTCGCTTCTCATTATTTATAAACCTCCTAACCTACAATCTTCACAGTTCGTATCATCTGTATGCCGACGATCTTCAGATCTACGCCCAGGCAAGAGTAGACAATCTCAGCACTGCTGTCAATGAGGTGAACCGAGATATTGACACGATTCGGGACTGGTCTGACAGATTGGGCCTGTCAGTGAATCCCGATAAATGCCAAGCTATATTAATTGGAAGCCCACGTATTATGTGCAAAGTGGATGAAAAGGCCCTTCCCCCCATTATATTTAATGGATCTGTCATACCTTTCAGTCCCAGTGTAAAGGATCTCGGCCTTCATCTTGATGCTGCTCTTGACTGGCGTGCACAGATTGCGAGTGTCAGTAAAAAGGTCACCGGAACACTGCGATATCTCTATCGCCTTAAGAATTTCTTGCCAACTAAAATAAAAACAATGCTTGTGCAACCTTTGATTTTTCCTATTGTCGACTATGGTGATGTATGTTATCTCGACCTGAATGCAGATCTACTCAACAAGCTTGACCAACTTCTCAATAATTGCATTCGGTTCATTTTCAATCTCCGTAAATATGACCACGTTTCCGCTCACCGCTCTAAATTACGATGGCTGCCTATCCGTGCACGTCGTAATCTACGTACGCTCACTACACTATATTCTATTTTAACATTTCCGAATGCCCCGTCTTATCTATCCACTCAATTTCAATATCTCTACAGCAGCCATGATAAAAATCTCCGCTCTACCTTATAATCTTCTTCTTCTCTGTCCTTCTCATACCTCTACTCTCGTTCACTCGTCTTTCTACATTCAGGCTATTCTTATGTGGAATGCACTCCCTCTCGAAATTAGGATGTCCTCTTCTCGTGATCTTTTTAAAGCTAGCTTACGACGGCAGTTATTCGAACAATCGGCAGAATAATCTTCCTAGTATATTTATGTGTATGTATATCATATGTATATAAGTAGGTGAATATATAATTATGTTTTTATATATTGTAGGTATGTACTATATTTATTTTATAAGTTCAAATTATATATATATATATATATATATACTAGCTGACCCAGCGAACTCCGTATCGCCTTTTTAAGAGTGTTTATTTAATTCCCTTTTTTCCAAGCCCCTTTTCCAAAGTTACCATTGGCTTAGCGCTTAACCTCTTATCATTTCAGAGTATATAAATGATGAACCAACAAACATAGATTGTTATAAGTATAATATTGAATACCCCATTCTTTAAAATATCGGAGACGATACCCATATCGACTTTAACACACACTTTGATCACGAAATAGATGTTGTATTTGGATTGACCATCCCTTAAATCATCAAAGACGACACCCATATTGATTTTTTTTAATTTTTCCCATATCTTTGATCATGAAATAGATGGTGTTTTTGAATTCCCCATTCCTTAAAATATCGGAGACTATACCCATATCGACTTTAAAAAAATCCTGTCCGCCATCTTTGATTTCCCATCCACCATCTTGAATCACGAAACAGATGTTGTATTTGGATTCCCCATGCCTTTTAACATCGCAGACGATACCAATATTGTGTTTTTTAATTTTCCCATCCGCCATCTTTGATTTCCTATCCGCCATCTTTGATCTCGAAATAGATGTTGTATTTCGATTCCCCACCCCTTAAATATCGAAGGCGATACCCATATTGATTTTCAAAATTTTCTCATCCGCCATCTTTGATTTCCCGTCCGCCATCTTGGATAAGTAAATAAATTTCATATTATTAATCAGCGTCCCGAAAATCTCGAAAACGATACCCTTAAAGAGTGTATCCTGTTCGTTTAGCCTTTTTTGCCTTTGACCCAACCCTCCCCCTTCTCGTTTGACCATTTTATTATTTTTGTCTGGCCACTAAAAGTTATGGCGTAACTTTATATAGCCTTTCGGAATAATTGAGCTATCATAGGCAATAACAATTTTTAAAATCCGACTGCTAGTTCCTGAGATTAGCCGACATTATCTTTTAGCCTTTTTAGCCTTTTGCCCGGCCCCAAAGGGTCGAAGCGTTATGTTATATAGCCTATGGCCTTTCGGAATAACTGGGCTATCGAATACAAAAATAATTTTTCAGATCCGACCGGTAGTTCCTGAGATTAGCGCGTTCAAACAAACAAACAAACAAACTCTTCCGCTTTATTATATTAGTATAGATATGCGAACAATTTAATCAACGTGCACAACATGACATTATGTAGGAATGACGTGACAGTACTGACAGATATGCGACAGCACATGCGCAGCAATCAATTATTATCAGCGCATGCGTTCTTACTTCCAAGAGGTAAATTTGTGCCGTACAAACTTCTACCCTCCCTACAATCCCTCCCAGTTTAATTTTTACAACTTATGGTAGCCTATATCCGTCTCCACGGTCCAATATATGTATAACTATATTAAAATTCAACAACATTGGTTCAGCCGTTTTAGCGTAAAAACGGAATATACATACATAAACAATTTCGAATTTATAATATTAAGTAGGGATTGTCAATGGGTTTCTTCTGACATGAAGCCCGCTGGGCGGCAGCACTGAGACTTCAGGTACGGAAACCTGTCAAAACTGCCATCAAACAAAGAAGTAGGTATATCAACGCGCACGCGAATTTGAACTTTATGCAGCGGTAATAAATTACAAATTGACTCTACGTTTTAGTTAGAAAACGTTTGTATGGGAAAAAGAAAAGGGCTGTTTTTAGGGTTTTTCCGGCAATAATTAGAATTTTTCTCACCGTAAAAACCATCTTTGAACTACAACGAACATTAAAAAAAAGAATTGGCCAAATTGGTCCAGGCGTTGTTGAGTTATGCGCTTACCAACACATTTTGCGATTCATTTTTATATTATAGATATATATATATATATATATATATATATATATATATATATATATATATATATATATATATATATATATATATATATATATATATATATATATATATATATATGTACATGTATATTTATACGTAATATTTTATGTATCTTGATTAGTAGTTTATATGCAGTTTTAGCACCCACCTTGATTCGTCTCTGCACCACCCAAAGGTTGGCTGGTAGAGAATGCCTTGGGCATTAAGTCCGCCTTTGTACAAATTATATTGTTTTGTGCAAGAAGTCAAATAAAAAAATAAAAAAAAGAAGTATTGGGCGCAAGAAGCTATTATTTGGCATGTATGTGCCTTGGGGACCGTAGGGGTGCACTAAGAAGGGGTTTTCCGAAATTCCTATGGGATCGGGCAGAAACGGTTTATTTAATAATAGTAAGGTGCGGTTGTAACTGCGGGCATGTTCTATATATACTTCAAGATTAATTGCTAGTACGTTCCTCAACACAGCAAGCTCAGGTGATAGTAGTCAGTGGATCAGGCAGCGTGTCTGTACAATGATAACTAATCCTAACGTGGCGTGAATCACCGTATTGTGTCGTGTGACGTCACGCCGCGTTCGCGTTTTGTTATTCTTTTTTGTATATACAGAGAAATAAAAAATTTGTTCATGTTTTTTCATTTATCACCGAAATTTGGCATTTACGTTTCTTGGTGACTGTAGGAGTGCACTAAGAAATAATCCCGAAATTCCCACGCGCTCGAGCAGAAATGCTTAATTTAAACAAATGATAATGTGTGGCTGTAGCTGTGGACATCCTTTCTATATATATTATAAAATCCAACTTTTTGTTAGTCATACTTTCTGGACTAAGGCTGCATTTCCATTGGTGTGGAGCTGGGCAGAGTGGAGAAAAGCGGGTGTAAGTTGGTCAATTCCAATGCATGAAATCTCCACTTCGCGTCAGTGGAAATATTAAAACCATTATGGGCGTGGTCATAAAGCTCAGAATTTGTATTAGCTGAGAATAAAAGCGCTGTGTCGTCCGCATATGATATTAATATAGCATTTTGAGCATTTAAACTATAGAGATCGTTAATATATATAAGGAACAAAGTTGGTCCCAAAATACTACCTTGTGGTATACCAAAACTACTATTTATACGTTCAGCACTAATATATTTATCAATTTTCACACATTGGTAGTGATCGCTCAGATAGTCAGAAAAAAGTGCAAGTTGTGCTCCCCTTATTCCGAATATATCGAGCTTGCGCAGCAGTATGGAGCAGAATATTGTATCAGACGCCTTGGCCAGGTCTAAAAATATTCCCATGGAGTGCATATGCTTGCGCAGCAGTATGGAGCAGAATATTGTATCAGACGCCTTGGCCAGGTCTAAAAATATTCCCATGGAGTGCATACTCTTATCTAGACTATTGGTAATATGCGCTGTAAGCTGGTGTACGGCTTGGTTAGTAGATTTTTTGGGCCTGAACCCAATTTGGTTATCTGAAAGCAGCTTATTATCTTCAACAAGGATGTTACAAGTTAAAAGAAGTAGATACGTTATAGGCGTGCCAAGAGCAGGACGCTAAACATAAGCCAGGTGGCAAGTCTGACATATATGTACAGTCTGACATGTGTGTGATGTTGCGAGCCGGCGTCATAGTGAAACTGACATATCTTGTCAACCGAAATTAAAATAAAATATGGAGTTATCGATGTGTGCGTTAGTGTACCGTTTCTATGGATTAATTTGTACGTAGGTAACGTATCTATAGATAGGTCATAGGCGTACTAAAAGCAAGATGCTAAACATAAGCATGTTGGCAAGTCTGACATATGTGTGTGTGACGTTGCGAGCCGGCGTCATAGTGAAACTGACATATTTTGTCAACCGAAATTAAAACAAAATATGGAGTTATCGATGTGTGCGTTTGTGTACCATTTCTACGGATTGATTAGTACGTAGGTAACGTATCTATAACTTTTCTAATATCATGATCTTCAAGGTAATTAATCAATCTAATGTTTATTATTTTCTCTAAGATCTTTGAAAGGCCTGATAAGACTTTAATTGGCCTGTAGTTAGTAATACTTTTTTTGTCATAAGATTCAAAAATAGGACTTAAATATGATAACATAAACGAATACTGCTTAGAATTAACTATTGCTTTTTTAAGCAAGCGGGGGAAAACTCCTTCTTGTAAGCATAAATTAAAAATAGGTTTTAATACCGGCGCAAATATGTATTTGATTTTTTAAATAATATTGTTGGGTATATTATCCCACCCCACTGCACACACCTCTTTCAAAACACTTATGATACTCATTACTTCATCAACGTCCGTATCCAGCATCACGAAAGAATTTAGCGATGGCGATTGGCTAGTTTGAGACAGAAAGCTACTTGATTTAGGAATATTTTCCGTTGATGATCTACCGACGTTAATGAAATAATCGTTTATCTTGTCAATTGACGATATTGGACTTATGTCTGTTGACAGAAGTTCTAATTAATAGTTTCTAATCAATAGTCTTAATTAACATTCAGAAGCACCATTAATGGTGCTTCTGAATGTTTACCTATAAATGTATTCTGTTTAATAAATTTCCAGATAAGCTTACTATTTTGCCCTGCCTTTTGCATTTGATTTTTGTCATATTGAATTTTAACGGTTTTTAAAAGATTGTTGCAGACATTTCTGTATCTTTTATCCGCTTGACCGCTAGCGCCAATTCGCCGAATTCACTTGACCGCTCACGTTCTAAACAAAATGTCGCGTGGCCGCTCGCCAGATGGGCGCGCTAACATAAACATTTATTGTTGATAAGTCGGTAACATGAGTAAGTTGAAGTGATGTTTTTCTTCAACCTTATAAATGACTCTTTCAAGTCGTATGAATTCTTTGTTGATATTTACTTTCTAATTTATTATACTTAGCAGCGAACATTGACTATCGTTGAAAAAAACACTTTGTGTATTTTAAACAGGACTATTTTAAAAAGTAAATCGATGACATACATATTTTATGAGTTTTAACTGTAGAGGGATTCCATCTACACCGAATTAAATAAAAAAAACATGTATCATAGTATAAAAATATTTAATTACATGCATACGATAAGCACGTAATTACTTAGCAGCGAACATTGACTATCGTTGAAAAAAACATTTTGTGTATAATTAAATAGGATTATTTTAAAAAGTAAATCGATGACATACATATTTTATGAGTTTTTACTGTAGAGGGATTCTATCTTCACCGAATTAAATAAAAAAAAACACGTATCATAGTATAAAAATATTTAATTACACGCATACGATAAGCACGTAATCACGGAGCGCGCGAAACAAAGAGTGGCATTTGACATTATTTTTTCGTTCCGGGTTAACGATTTTAAGACTCGCTTCGTATTTTTAGCATGAAGAAATATTCAATGATTTGAATAGAACAGAGAAAAATAATTTAAAACATTACGTAATAGAAATAAACAGTAAATTCAGACCGATTATAGCGCTGTAACCAAAAAGGGAAAATAGTCACTTGTGCGCGGTCTACGGCATTTCAAAAAAGGGAGAATAGTCACTTGTGCGCGATCAAGCGGTTATATGATACGGAGAGTATTTCATTGTCTGTTGCCAATTTTAGTTTTTGATGGAGTTTATCTCGATGTCTTATGCAACGAACCAAACCGGGAGTAATCCAAGGTTTTATATTGGTTTATTTTCAAGACGTATGTATAAATATCGTATTTTTTGTTATTGCATCTTGTACTGAGCTTACGAAATACTGTGAAGAGCAATTCGCATCGTTCGAATTAAAAACTAGTTTAAAATCTATTCTACTATACTACTTGCGAGGGTTTTCATGTTCACTTTTGCATAGTTGCGTGTGCAGTTGTTACTGGGCAAAGACAATTTTAAGGTCATTAGAACAGCATTGTGATCTGTTAATGATGAATTTGTTATTTATGTTATGGAGGGCTTAATCGATTTATAACAAAATGGTCTAAGCATGAGCCACTTTGTGTTGTCATTGTGTTGGTAACAACCCATGAAATGAGCAAATATTTAAGTAATTTTGTGCATGACTGTCGGTTCTTTGAGACGCGATATTAATATTTATATCGTGTGATATAAATATTAATATCGCGTCTGTCAGTATAATATTCTGAATATTTGACAGTCTTTTTAAATGTGTGTCCAATAATTCCAAAAACAATTCAATATTTTGCAAAGGAGGCCTATATATTGCTAATATTACTGTATTTGAATTGATTTTAACTATCAAGCAATTACTGCCCAGAAATAAAGGATCCTCTACTAATATATTTAAATCATTTTTAGAGTAAATTACTTAATTGGAGACATCCTAAGAAACGGAAAGGTCCGAAGAACCCGCAACCGGCGAGCATCTATGAAAAGAGTAATGAGTGTAGAGGAAGCGCGTGAGGTTTGTAAGGATAGGAGCAAGTGGCGTTCTGTTGTCTCTGCCTACCCCGACGGGAAAAAGGCGTGAGTGTATGTATGTATGTATGTATGTATGTATGTATGTATGTAGTAAATTACTAGACCATCATTTTGATTTAAATTATTTTCTGTTTTGTGTACACAATATCCATCAAGAAGTGGTAGAGCAGTTGTTTGGTTTGACAGCCAACATTCTGTTAACACTATATTGTCACAGCTAACATTATGCAATAAAACTTCAAAACCATTTATATTACGACTTATGCTGCGAATATTTTGTGTCAGCAAAGTCAGCACCTTTTCACTACGCGGTTAAGAATATTTACACGAATCGACACCACATATTTTTATTTCCGACACAGAAAAATTGTCTAGGTCACCTATCAATTGATTAGTCATTCTATGCAATAAATTGTATACAGGTAACGCTGATATAATAAGATAAATTAAGTTAGAGTACTAACTAAGAACAATAGAAAGTGACGTTCTTAGGCGCCCTCATAGTCTATAGAGTGTATATAATTTATCCTCAGCATACTTACGAGCTGGACAGTTAAGGTCACCTGTTTGATGATCGGATTTCCGTTTTTAGAAACTTGCACGTTGCGCAATTAGGAGCGGCTGACTAGCTGTTACATTATTTGAAGGTATGACCAAGTTCGCCGCAATGAAAGCAAGTGGGGCTGGTTCTCGGCAATGGCGGCGTGACCGAACTGCTGGCAATTGTAGCATCTAGTGACATTCGTAAAGTCTCTGACCGGGCATGACGTCCAATTAATGAAAACCCAACCTTGATTTACCGGTGCCTTTCTGATAGAGAGTGCTACTTCCAGTACATAGTTACAGGTGGGAAGGATCTTCTTGCCTGATTTATGGCTCAACTTAACTGCGGCTAAGAAAGAATCACGAGTAGACTTCGGGACTTTGTCGGCAAGGTTTTGCTCATAAACGCAATCAAGGACTTCCTTTTCGGTGAGGGATGCGGGTACACCCACGATGGTAATTTTTAGACGACGTATTGTTGGCTCCTCCACAGTAAGGCCTGATGAGACTAGCTTTTGCGAGTTCCTTAACTTTTCAACGTCTTGCTTAGATTCCGTACTAATGAGAACGCCTCCGTTTCGTACTTTTCTCAGCCCACGTACGTGGAGCTTAAGTTCTGCCGGTGAAATAATCTTTTGGACAAGGGTTTTAGTATCGTCACTAGGTTTTGATTTGTCGCTGGGATAGATAGCAATACTGCTCCTGTTATTAGGACGGACATACTTATCAGCTCCTTTCTTCACCATGTCTGCGAAAGAGGTACTGCCAACTGGTTGTAATTTATCTTCGACTGTCGCCTTAATTTCTTTGAGTGAACCACTGAGGTCCAGCTGTGTATTTAAGTGTTGTATGTTGCAGTGGGTAAGGATGGTCTTTTGTTTTAAAGACTGGCATACAACGGCTATATGGCCTGTCGCACCCATGACTTTACGGCACAAACCTGATACGAGCTCTTTTTGGTTTGAGTTTCTTTTTCCTTCGGTAACGACGGTGCACAACTCATTAAGGTAGGTTTCGACGGTATCCAACCACCTTTCAATCTCCGGCGTAGGCACGACTTCCTCGGGCAGATCATTTTGGATCGTTTCTTTTTTTTAACTTTAACTGACAAATTGAGCTTACCGGCTGGCTGCACGCAAAAATCTATAATACTTAGTTTTGTCTTGTCAATTTTATTATTATAATTTTTTTGTTTTGTCATGTACCCATTTCTTCTTATTTTCTTGTCTTGTTGTATTTCATTTGATTTACGTTTTATTCTTCTTTTTATCTTATTTGTCAATATTATTTTCTTTTTTGTTTGTTTGTGTGTATGCTACAAATAAATATTTCTTTATCTTTATATTTCTTTACCGAACGACTGTCATCTGACTGCCGTAACCCAACGTGATACATACAACGTTTCAAGATATTTGTGGGCTATTTTATTTTAAATTGCTATACGAAATCTTATAATTTTATTCTTTAAGAGATTCGTATTTCAATTTTGACACTTCAATTTAAGTTTTCAAATACGCCACCCACTTTATTACACGGTATAACCAAAAAATAGTAGGTTTAAAGTAAAACCTACAGCAGTTCAGGCCTTAATCCTCAGTGCACCACTACAGTTTGAATGGTGCTTGTCGTTTTTATTCGGAGTAACTGCCGCATTATTGAGTGGACGAACGAACAACGAGGTCAAAAAACCATGCTTTGAATGCGGTTAATCCATTTTTCCATTTTTATAAAAAACGTATTTTACTCGCTTAGATGAAACTAATTTAAAGTATTAATACCTATGTTGTTTCGACGTTTCGGCCGTAGTTGCGTGGTACGAATAAGACCTGTTAAAGAACAATGGCAGAATTAGGTCTGGGTTTGTTGTGGCGAACTTAAACTTCATATGAACAAAACAAATTGTTTATTTTTTCTAATATTTTTTATATTTTCACTTTGTCTCGATAAAGCCGGATTATTTTATGATGATAAAAAGCATTCCAATTGATTACGAACTAGGTGCTTACTTTATTATTACTATTGTTGCCATAGACAATGGTGTGACAGGAATAGACGTTTGACATTGATGCGTATCGATTATTAAATAAGTAATCGATATGATCGACCTTTATAGGGTTGGTTTGGTTTAAAATATAATAATTAAAATGAAGTTAATTAATTGTTAATCTATTATAAACACTATATCAATAAGCTAATTCTTTTGTAGCAAAACAACTTTTAAATCAAATAAAAACGTCACAGCATCGTTTTAACGTTATATCGATTTCACATAAAATCGATTTAAAATGTGCAGCTCTGCTTTTGTCTTTGGCTGTGACAGGTAGATGCTACAGAATAGTTCTGCGTTTAGATGTCAATCTGACATAATGCCTTTGATAATTCAAACGTACCCACATTGTTCATTCTTAACTAAACATTAAACACCGATATCTTATTTTCCCGGCTTTCCCGAGTGAAAATAGAATAATTTATAGACTCTGTTACTAACGCCAAATTTTTGATATATTTTTTATTACTGAGCGCTTCAATTTAATTTCAGACATTTTGATGTATGGAGATCTGCCATTGTCCTTTGGTATGATGTACACAAATAGCGTAAGTTGAAAATTGGTTAAGTTATTTTAATATACTAGAAGTATGTATCGGGGCATTAAGATTAACACTGGAGATATACCTACATCTCATTTAAAAAAATATCTATTATTCCTATTCGATAAAAACACAGTCTATTTAATTAATTTTACTGCATGTACCAAAGTGGTGAAAAAAGTCAACTGTTGCCTACTTTGTATTGGATGATATTCTCGATTTTTCATCGCCTCTTAGGGGCTTTGCTTAATCATAAGGAATTAAAAAGCTGGTTTTGCAATCATCCATTGATTATCTTATATACAATTACGCAGGGCTTTGTGGTTGAGAAATACAGTTTTGACCATGCAACCGAGGATGTGTAAGCAATTAGACGTGTCTTTATCCTTTTAAACCGGAACGGATATTCCACAGGAGATAACATATTTAAATTATGTAATTAACATAAGATTCCACGGATTAAATATATGAAATATACGTCCAAAGATTACTGTTAGTACAATGGGATACATATATAAGCCAAGCTTAGTTGGCTTACCTTAGCTTGGTTTGATGTAGGTCTACAATCGCAGAATTACTGTTGCTATCTCGCTCTTATTTAATTAATTTAAGAAGGTGAGACGCGGTTTGAGTTAACGCCAGTTAAGAGTACGTTCGCACTGCCTTTGTATAACTAAGACAGAATGAAATTGCCTTGTGAGATTTGGACTTCATTCTTTTCCAGAGGAGCTAGCAAACAAGTTAAAGGGGAATGGGCAAAAATATATGGAGCTTGGTCCAAAATTCCAACACCAATAAGAACTATGGCATGTGATGGAACACTGCGTATTGAATCATTATAAGAAGACTGCAACAAAAAATACTTACTCAGTAAAAAGTTACGACGCCATGAAAACGTGCAATTCAAAAACCTTTTTACGCTTCTTTATTTCACTATATCTTTTAAACTACTCGATTGATTTAGGTGTATGAAACTTCGTTGTAATTCATATGTTATTCTGGTTGATATAAGCTATATGACGTCAAAATTAAAACAATATGGCGGCCGCGGTAGGTACCTCGCTACGTCAAAAAAATCAAACCCTATCGTGTGGGATATCAAATGAAAGGACTTATACCTATCTTTACAATGCTTATATTTATTTTAAAATATTTGTAATATTGCGAAGAATGTAATCACAAAAATATTTCATAATAGTTTTATTTATTCCTGTCTCACAGTGTGGGGTCTGTCCTTAAAAGAGTACATCTCATATGTCTTCATCCACAATAACATTATCCAGAACATTATCCAGATATCGCAGCTGGAAGTAGAATAATTGTGGGTTGGTGTCTCGCCCATCCAAAATACCAAATAATTACCATGACGTGGGCACAGCAACCCACAGTTCGAATTCCAGAAAGACAAGAACAGTAGTAGTTTGATATGGTTTCTCGACTATGGATCATTACATACGTGTAGTATTATTTTGCACGTGCGTGTCGGGATTGTATTTTTGCGCGTAGCAACATAGCGTTTTCAGGTTCAATGCCAAAATCAACTATTTCACTAAATGCTCCATCTCTTGCTACTTCAATACACGCCATTGCGTACGTGTTCGCTATAGTAGCTACGCGCAAGTTTTATGTGATATGAATCAAGTGCAAACAATTTCAAGTCTTTTTGAGTCAGAACAGGAAATTCATCTGCTCCTATGTTTTCCGCTGGAATAGGAAGTTGGAAGACTTCTGAGTATAGAAGTAAGTTCCATCTACCAGAATAGCTTTCCGTTCTTGTAAGGGTGCATCTGGGTTTCCAAATAGACCATTTGCCACAGTCAGATTTTTTGCAAGTACTTCATTTCTTGAAATATGATCCAGGCCCAGGTGCCTTGGTACGAAATCTTGTACCAAACATTTGCGCACAGTATTCATTTTCCTTTCGGGCGTACGGCGACTCTTTCTGAAAAGTACGCTGAGTCTTTCGTTAGACTCACCCGTTCGGAGCTTCATCAAAAAAATAGCAATTACAGTATTGGGGTCGGTTACATCTTGCTGCAATGAAGGGGTTTCTCGTATCACTTGCTCAAATGCGTTATGAGTTATGCCCACACGATGATGCAATATTTTTGGATCCATAGTTTGTATATTTGTAAAATCCATTGTGTTGGAACTATTAAGAACGGCTGTTTGCAAGACTTTCGTAATGTCTACGAAAATTTCTCCGTTAAAATCGTGGGATGAGTTTGGAGCATCAATTAAGTGACCCCATTGATTTTCATCCAAATGTTCTCGACACACTCTTGCATTTAGAGGTAGGTATGTAAAAATTCGAGTGTACCAACAGTTGTAGTTTTATAGACGCCGGAATACGGCATCTACTTCCATTGCCACATTCATGATAAATGCATGTGTTAGATGTATTTGGTGCTCTTTTGAATTCATCGGTTTCGAAGATTCCTCCAGATGGTCTGCCGACACGAGAAGGCGGCTGGTCAGCTTGGTTTTGACTGCGGTCAACTGCATACCTTGCCCGCAACCAACAATTGCAGCAGATATATTGTTCGCCATCCAGTATTAACTGCAACAAATACAACACCTTTATTCATGACGCTCCGTCTAACTGCGTGTGTTAGCTAACATGTCTACTCGCTAAGAGAGGTCCTAGGTTCGATTCCTGCCGCATACAGGCTCTTCGGCAATAAGCTAGAGTGTTGATTGTGTGCGTCTGGGTATATTATCTATATAAGTACGAGTATATATTCAAAACAAAACAAAAAACGGTAAGAATGATTAAAACATGACGTTACTACCGATGGTAAAATATTGATTAATTATCTTAACAAAAGTGTTTCGATTATTAAATACTCTGTGACTGTCAAAGACCTAGGCTTACATATCGACTCCACTTTCAACTGGCGTGCACAGGTGTCGAACATCAGCCAAAAAGTCACCGGTACCCTACGTGCTCTCTATCGCCTAAAAAACTTTCTACCTTCCAAGACTAAGACAATGCTGGTGCATACTTTAATTTTCCCTGTTATCGACTATGGTGATGTGTGTTATTTCGACCTGAATGCAGACCTCCTCAACAAACTTGACCGTCTTCTCAATAACTGCATTCGATTTATTTTTAATCTTCGTAAGTATGATCACGTATCTACTTATCGCTCACGTTTGAACTGGTTACCTATTCGTCAACGCCGAAGTTTGCGTGCTCTCACTACCCTTTATTCCATCCTCATGTCTCCCAACCCGCCAACCTATCTAACTCCTTACTTCCAATACCTATATTCTATTCATGATAAAACCCTACGCTCCTCTAATAATCGATTCCTTCTCTGCCCTTCACACAGCTCCGACTTCCTTCATGCCTCTTTTCCTATCCAATCTATCCTTCTGTGGAATTCTCTTCCTCTGGAAATCAGGATGGCCACCAGTCGCTTCACTTTTAAAATAAAAGTACGGCAGTTCTTACTGAACCAACTGGCAGAATCATCTCAGAGGTAATTTATTTAAATATATTTAATATATATTATATGTATTTATATATATTATTTATACGTATTTATGATATTATATATTTATGTACTTATAATTTGTATATTCTATGTATTTAGTATAACTATTTGTATTTATATTAAATAGTATTTATGTATGGACATTTATGTTTTTTATTTTTAAGTATTTATATTATAATACTTCAGGATTGTCATGTTTCTCATCACTTCAATTTGCACCTGCCTTGTTCTATCTCTGCATCACCCCAAGGTAGACTGGCAGAGAATGCCTCAGGCATTAAGTCCACCTATACATGTTCTGTGTATGAAGTTATAAATAAATAAATAATCTTATTGTTCACGCATTCCCACGTCTGGGTATATTACTTATATTATGTACTTATGTATTCAAAACAAAAAACGGTAATGATGATTAAAACATGACGTTACTACCTATAGTAAAATATTGATTAACTGACAAACGATAGTAACAAAAATGGATCAAGACTGAAGATGTCCAAAATATTTTGCTTCAAAAAGGTTTTTCTAGGGATCTTTCATTTCAAGAAATCTTATTGTTCACGCCTTCCGACAATCTCAAATAGAATCGGGGCACGGCATTTGAAATTAAATACACATATGCATGTACTAACCTGTCGAGGTGCTAAAAGTCCTTGAATATGCTCTGCAGTTCCAGATTATCCAGAAACGATTGAAGTAACTGATAGTTTCTTCTTTGAAACAATGAGTAATTGCAATATATGCAGTTTCTTCTTTCCACTTCCATTGTCACAGATACACAAAGCAATAACAAAAAGTCCGATGAGATATAGCCGTGGTCGAAAGTAGAGAATCAGAAGAAATCAAGTACGCAAAAGTCGCAGGGAAAATATAACCAGAAAACGCACAGTACGCACCGAAAGCAAGCAAACGAACGACTGCGTGGGACACATCTGTTGATTGGGTCAGGTAGTTAGGTAAAAACCAGTTTTCTTTCAACGTCGTCGGCGCAGCATATACCGTATTGCTTCCTAAGTGCGAAAGGGACAAAACTAATGCTGTCTCCATCTACGAGTCGACGCTAGCAATCCCCGGGTTCCAAAATGCGAAAATAATAAAAAATAATTTTAGCTTTTAGCACGATTGCGAAAATGTAATACGGAACGTATTACATTTTTATATGGGTAGGTGCGCTAACATTATCATTGTATACTTTGCAGACAATTTGAGCGCATTACAGAACAGGGGGAATGCGTCATCATTGCTACCATGTTTTTACTGCTTGAAATGTGGCTATGTGCGAAAAAAATTAACGGTTAAATAATTTAAAATACGTATATTTAAAACAGTCATAACTTTTTTCTGAGTGAATATATTTTTTTCGCCTATTTATCAAAATTGTATAGTATTTAGTCGACTTTAACTTACATAGCCCCAAATAGTGGTGAAAATTTGGACCACTTCTGCTCATTATCTTTTAAATGCTTAACTTGTGGAAATACGAACACGGTATTACGTTGCGAAGAATTAAATGCATTTATTTTGTTGCGAGGTTCTTTGTTATTCATTTGGACACAATGTTACTCTTTAATTTATACCTACAAATTACTTTATTTTATTGTGAATATCTCGATCTGTCATTAAGTAAATTAATAAAAAATGTTTTCGATTAGGAAAATACAACAATAACAAGTCTCGCCCAATAAAAGTCTGTTTTAATAATGCAGACACAGCTAAATTAATATTACGAAATAAAAATGGCATTCTTAAAGAAACAGTAAACTTTAAACTTTACTCCAATCAAACACCGCTTCAGAAAGAAGAAATGGGTCAACTACGCGCCGAATTAAATAAAAGAAGAGAGGAAGGCGAAGAAAATATTGCTATAAAATACATAAAAGGTGTTCCCAAAATCATCAAAACCAATCCTAAAAACTTACAACTACTGAGCCTAATGACAAAGAAGCATCTCCAAACTTTATCACCTATCAACTTTCCAACACTCATGCAAATGTTACCAATGACATTAAATCCTTAAAATTTTGTATGCTTATATATATTAAGGAAAACTTGATGAATTAAGATGTATAATCTTAATATATAAAATCCTTGCGTTACTGACTGACTGACAGACACGCTACAGCCTAACCTATTAGACGCAGGAAGCTTAAATTTGGCATGTATGTTCCTTGAGGACCGTAGGGGTGCACTAAGAAGGGATTTCCCGAAATTCTTACGGGATCGGGCAAAACGGGTAAAGTAAAATAATATGCGGGCGTAGCCGCGGGCGTCCTCTAGTTAAATATATTGCTGGTACCCTACACCTAGTAATACTAACGGAAACATGGATAAAAAATGACGCTGAAACCAAGAGCTTAACACTAGCAAAATATATTCACTACTACAATTACTGTACTGTGAGGAGGAGGCGATTCCAGCACAATTTCATCGAGGATTTATACGAAGATGGCAACAATTTTCTATGGATCCATTTAAACAAATTTTCCCTCGATATTGGCGTAATCTACAAACCAGAGAGAACTAATAACGAACATTTTTTCGAAGTCTTTGCACAGCAGCTACAACGACGATAACGATCTGTCGTATTTGGAGACTTCAACTATAATCTACTGAAAAACAGCCAAGCAACCAAAAACTATAAAATGATATTAAAAGAAAATGATTTCAACATATTAAACAAAATAATGCCTACCTTTTGTACAAGAGAAACCCCAAACACCAAAACAATCCTTGACCATGTCAGCACCAACCTCAAGACTAACAAATTGTATCTCACCATTGTTAATTCAGCTATGTCTGATCATAAACACCTATACTTAGAAATTCACAAACACAAACCAGAAAAAAGGAAAAAGATTACTTACAACGCTATTGACTACAACAAACTACAGAAGACGATTGAACACATCTTTACCCGAGATTATGACCTAACATACGAACAACTTGAAATAAAACTAACTGAATCTCTACAGCAAAGCAGGATCTCCAAAGTAAAAGTACAAAACCCACCTAAATCAGATTGGATCAATCAACACATCATCGATTCCATAAACAGCAGAAACCAAATACTAAGTGCCCGAAACCTGATAAAAATTAACGGAAAAGACGACCAGAAGGAACTTACAGAAATGCAACTTAAAACAGCAAGAAAAGAAGTCAGAGAACTAATACAAGATGCCAAAAGTAAATACTATTCTAAAGCCTTCAAGAATTGTAACAAAAAAACACTTAAAATGTGGCAACTAATTAACTCCTTAAGCATTAACAAAACAAAAATAGACATTGCCCCAACAAAACTTGAAACCCAGTCTGGCTGTTTCACCGAATTATCCGATATATGCAACTGCTTTAACTTCTTCTTTTCCAATATTGGCGCCGTGTTAGCCAATCAAATTCCTCCTAAATACCATGACAGTGAAGGATACAAACAATTCTACGGCAATAAAAACAAATTAATAGTTACTCTACTGTCGGAATTTGCCCCTGCCTTGCTAGATGAGATTAGCAAAATAATAGACAATTTAAATACAAATACCACGACTGGTCTTGATGGTATCTCGTGTAAATCCCTGAAATGTATCAAGAATTTGATACTCGAGCGATTTACAGCCACTATTAACGAGTGCCTTAAGTTTGCTTATTTCCCTGACCCTCTCAAGATAGCCAAAGTGAGCCCAATTTTCAAATCCGGTAATAGAAGAGATCCCGGCAATTATTGCCCAATTTCGGTATTACCTATTATTTCAAAAAAATTTGAAAAAGTTATTTTGAATCGCCTAAACAAACACTTGAATAATAACAACATTCTTTATAACAAGCAGTATGGTTTTTACTCTAAATCTAATACACTGTCAGCCTGGATATACCTTGTTACAAATTTAAAATGTAAAATAGATGAAAAACAAATAGCTATTGGTATCTTTATAGATTTGAAGAAAGCATTCGACACTATAAGTCATAAATTGCTGTTACAAAAACAACTTGACATTGGCATTAATAAATCTGCACATAAATTGATCGAGTCATATCTTTCCAATAGATATCAGATAGTTAAAATAGGTGAAGCTAAAAGTACTCCTAAACCAATAACTTACGGGGTTCCGCAAGGTTCTCTTCTCGGGCCCCTATTATTCTTAATTTACATCAATAACATCAAAGATTTGGACTTGACTGCTGATATAACATTATACGCTGATGATACTTGTTTTTTTTACTATGGAAATGAGATTCAATCGATTGTAAGCCGAGCCCAAGAGGACCTTAACACTATATTCACTTGGTTTCAATATAACTTACTAACCCTCAATGTTACTAAAACAAATTTCATGATATTCAGTGCTAAAAATAAAGACGTACCAAATTTTCCACCGTTACACATAAACAATGAACCTCTAACTAAAGTAGAATCTGAGATATATCTAGGCCTTATATTAGATAATCACCTAACCTGGAAACCTCACCTGGAAAAACTGCGCTAAAAATTATCCTCATTGATGAGCATCCTACGAGGTAACATCCGATGCTTTCCCGAATCTGTTAGGTATACAATTTAAAATTCCTTCATTAATACCCAATTGACTTACCTGATTGAAGTATGGGATTTTGCTGCCAAAACAAACCTAAAAAAAATACAAATAACACAAAATAAAGCCATCAAGCTACTTTCTATCTAAACTATCTGACACCAACGGAAAATGTTTTTAAGTAAACCAAATTAATGACACTTGCACAACTATATACATTTCACACTTGCTTATTGATAAGAAAGATCCTGACGAAAGACACACATTCTCAAATAATTTTCACAAAAAAATCACAAGTTCGAACCCGACTATTAAGAAACGCCAATGATATCTGTTTAAAGAGACCAAGGACTAACTACGGAATAAAAAATATAAAACATGGAGGTGCCAAAATGCATAACGAACTACCTAAAGATTTAAAGGAAATAAAATCCTATCCCCTATTTAAAAAGAAATTGAAATTCCATTTGTTAAAAACATTTCATATATTTTAGCATATCTAAAACCTTATATAATAGTATTATATTAACATTACAAATTATAAATTTAAAACATACAATACATTTAATCTAAATTTACACTACACATACCTTAATCTACTAGAAGTACTAAATGCCATCAATAGAAATGGTGATAGCAACCGCGTCTCCATATGTAATACCGGCTATGTTTATTTTTTCGAGCTACCTAAATTAGGAATATAAACAAACAAATACTTGTATGTTAATGATGTGAAAAACAATTTCATTTATACTATATTGTTTAACTAACATATTTATAAGAAAACAACTAACAAACTCAAATGTACTTACCTTTAGTCTTGATTTAAGTTATGTTCCTTACTCGCTCCATTGTAAAATTACTACCCTACCAAATAGTGTTTCTTATTATAAGCGAATTGTATTCTGTTTTGAGAAATAAATATCTTAAACCATAGTAATATAAAATAAAAAGGTTTTGTAGTAAATACGTAAATACAATCAAAACAAGTTACAAGACGAACTCATAGGATCAAAGTATTGATCAATACGAATCAAACGAGCCCAAACTCGATGAGGCTGTAACAATTTACTGTGGAGTTCGTTAGGTTTCCTTCCAGCTTATCATCAGATCAGGTTCATAACATCATGTTGTATTCTCACGCTGTATACACAAGATTTTAATTTCAATAGAAAACCGGGAGGAGGGTCTTGCAAAAGGTGAAAGAAAATAAAAGCTTGTAATTAACATAAGTATATGAATTTACTTCATACCATCGTAATCATAATCACACCTTAAAAAATCAATGTATAACAATTGCCTCAAAAATACTGCAAGTCATTAGTCACTGTTAATTTTAATTATTATATCATTCTCTATTTCAACTCTCTTTTGTCTATTCATAATTATCATGCCGTGAACATAAGCTCGCCAACAATGCATTTCCCATTGGTTTTACATTTGTCATAAAGAAACAAAGGCAACTTAGTTATCTATTTCAGTTTTCAATGTCTGAGTCATTGACAGATGTTATTCCGTAATAATTATTCAACGTAAACCATTGATACACATCTGTTGATATTCTTTTACAACGCTATTCGAATAATAGCAAGTGAAATATATACCCAATTAGGTGAACAGTATTGAATTTTGAATTTGTGTCTTAAATATGTAAGACCTTGTCCAGATCAGAAGAGGCACTGGCGCAGAGCAACTTCATGTTCGGAATCGGTTTGAAGATTCACGGCGCATTTCATAGATTTGGACACGACCGAAAGAAACATTTTTAGCACTGACGCAAAAAGAGGGGTGTTATAAGTTTTACGTGTGTCACATCTTAGCTCCTAAACGAATTGACCGATTGTAATAATATATATTTATTGTTTGAACGCTGACATCATTGAAATGGCCCTACCTGCAATTTATGAAGATCTACATGAAAGTGCACTTAAAATGTCGAATTTTATGAATATTACCAAACCAGTTACGTCAGCTACATAAAGACGGTGCTTGCTATATTTTTCTTTCTCCTGTCCCTGAACCTTGTTTAATAGGTATTAGTTTTTCTCACTTTTCTACATCGAAACAGACAGTTTTGGGTTGTCTCTTCAGGAAATGCTCTCGCCTTGAACTACCGGGTGAATAGGGGAAAGCCTTTACCATGTTTCTGTTTAGAATAGCTTAAGGTTTAGGACATCTGTCTGCTAACAAGGTTTCCCTGTATTTTGATCGAAAATAAAATAAAATTTCCTAAACATTGGCTCATTGCCGTAACACGACAACATACCGATTTCAGATGATTACAATTGAAACCATAGTGTTATTGGATTTACTGTTGGCAATTATCTAGTTACAGTTTCGTATTTGGTAATATACAATAGCAACTGATGTTTTCTTTATTACATATCTAAATGTAGATTTATTAGGCCACAAAGACTAAATATGGTACGAAGTCTTAGAACTATCCTTATAAGAGGCATCAAACAAGGTCATGTGTATCGATTTTGATTTCCATTCGAAATTAGTTCCAAAGAATTTAAGAGCGGTTTTAGTCAATACAGCTCTCTGCATCTCACGCAAAAAGCTTCAGCTTTTCATGCAACAACTGCTATACAGATTTTGTATTTAGGAACATGGGCTACCTGTATGTTTAGTATTTAAGAACATGGGCTGCCTACATGTATTCACGCGGGTGAAACCACGGGCAAAAGTTAGCTTAATATGTATTCGAATTTTTAAGGTTCTACATCTTTCCTTACCTAGAAGGTGGCAAGAGTTGATTGATGTATGTGAAAGTGGCGATTGCAAATCTACGTAGTAACGAACGTTATTGATGCTGATTCGTATTAAAATGAATGGGTATTGATGCTTGCCATATCATGTACGAGGGCTTTACTTAAGTAACGTAGTTAGTAACGTTTTTATTTCCCTCGCATTCGTCAATTGTAATATAATGTTCAATCTGAGTAGAAAATTATAAATGTAACGTTGAGTCAAAAAGTAGCACTTGACCTAAATACGAGTTGCAGTTATGAGGAGTCAGGCTTTGGTTCACGGAGAAAACATGGAAATTTTTGAAAAGTCGCGTCAACTTTTCATTCGACAAGTCCTTTACTCTCAGGTTGATGGGCAAAGAAATTCGGGTTTGTATAAAATACGGGCTATTATGTCTTTCCTTGGGTTCGCTATTTTTTGTAACAGTAATTCTTTATTTGCTTAAGGATTCTTTAGCGGGCTGTGAAGGCGTTTCTCTTTCGAGAGAATATTAAATAGGTTAAAGTGACTCTTAATTTTAACCTGATTGTGTCTCGCATTTTGATTAGTAGCCGTCTGCTTACTTGAGCCTGCGTAAATATGCATCTATGAGGCAAAATGTCCTCAAGGTTACTTCATTTCCCTTAGTAATATCATGTCACTGACCGCATGTTTCTTATATATTTATAGCTGGTCTGTTGTTAATTGGTAAAATGTAGGTTATAATGATTTTAAACACGGAAAGAACTAAAATATTGTAGGGCCTAATAATAAGAATAATATGGCATACGTTAATAAGATGAAGCATTAAGGAAATGGAAATAAATTACATTTCTTAAATAGAAATAACACTTGACCTTTGTTGTATTTGAAGTTAATTGGAATTTGTAGCATTGTGGAAATTCTCTCATTAGATCTCCTTCGGGATCAGTGAATTTCCGTTTTATTGTAAAGTCATACGTGACTTCTGCAAGTGGTGTTTTATTTAGAGCTTTTGTCACTGTATACTTAATTTAAGAGATCAAAAGAATGTTGTTTTTAGATTCAAACAAAAGTTGTATATCTTAATCAGATACTTCTTTGCACACACTCTGGGGCAACTTACTATAATTCATTATCTATATATATATATAGTTCTTTACTGATTGACTGACAGACAAGCTACAGCCAAAACTATTACGCGCAGGCAGCTGAAATTTGGCATGTGTATTCCTTAGGGATCGTAGGGGTGCACTTAGAAGGGATTACACGAAATGCCCACGGGATTGGGCAGAAACAGTTAAATGAAAATAAAATGTGCGGGCGTAGCTGCGGGCATCCTCTAGTTTCATATATTTTGCATGCCTAAAAGGTAAAATATGACGAAATTATATTACTCTAACTCCTGAAACTGTACCACACTTTCTGCAAATAAAATATATTTAATTTCATTTCAGTTTATGATTTTTATTCATATAATTTTGAGAATATTCAAAAATAAGCAACGAATGTATTTATATTGTCATTTTTACAACAATAATTTACAAGCAGTACATCCGAGTGGTTGGATAAATATTCGTCCACTTACATATTCTCTGAGCCAAAACTTTTATCGCCATACGAGAACACTAAACATAGAGTACTTATTTAAAAAACCCTCGTCATTGATCACTTATTCAAAAACCTTATTACACTACGTCAACATCAAACGTCAGCGGCAACCCTACGCAAAATCAAGCTGTCACGTGTCATATACTTAGTACGTTAATTACTCCAACCCAAAAACACACAGCCATATCAGATGACCTACTCAAAAAGGCCTACGTCAGCACTCAAGTGAGGCCTTAATATTGGATACACGTATGAAAAAGTCACACTTTGCAACTCATTTCCGTTTTGATTTAATAACTGTACGTTGACAGAATGCTTTGTGCCACCCCTACGTATTTTCTTGCAAATCCTCTTGTGAAGTTTGAAATTTGCGAGTAACTCAATAAGAAGTTTTCTCTGACAATATTCGATGAAATTTCGTTGGTGTTGTAAATGTGTTGAGGAGACATTTGATGTTGGAATTGTGTGGAGTAGGTGTTATTTTTTTTTATTAAGATCCTGAATTTGAATAACAAATTTTGCGGATTATTGAAACGTATGAAATAATATTTCAAATAACTTGTAACGTAAAATAATAGCGTACCTATAAGCGATTCTTATCTGAGATGTAGACCTCATAGGATTAAATTATTTTAGTTTAAGCTGTGCGTATTTCAATACTTTTATAATTCACTAAACCATGTTTGTAGTGAATCTGTATATACAAACAGCTGATGTTATATTTGACACGTATTAAATCATAAAAGCACAAAGACGATTCTTTCCAGGAATGAGTTCCACGCCAAACATTCCTATTGTAGCAGTCAGTGTATTAGTAGCTACGTTGTATTTGTATCTTGAGTATAAATATTCGACAGTGTAACTTCTCCGAATCTATATTTTAGTCGTATTTGTATCCAATCACTCAATACATCGTCCATTATTCAGAGGCTTCAATATCATCCGCAATACTGGATTCCAATTTATTTGAAGGAATGGAATCTCATTGGGTGAAAGGATCACAATGTCTGAAGTTCAAACCTTTGTTTATAATCCAGTTGTGTTTGTTTGGTTAATTATGTTGAATGAGTTCAAAGATAAACACATTGGATTCAATATTGGCTATTAATATAATGAAACATGTAGACCGACATTTAATATAATTGGCAAATATATAGGTATAATTGATGTTTAATTTGCATATTTTTCAACTTAATCGACTTCAATGGGTCTTGTAGAAATATTTACTGTTTCATCATAAAAGTTTATTACCTCATCTAAACTAATGATTATAGCAAAATGGAGCCAGTTACATAAAGCGGATATTACCGCGGAGAACAGATAGTACAATAATAATATTTGAAGTATTACCTGACAGACGCAAATCTACTACTTGGGCGATAGCATCTAATTCGTAAAGAAAACTACTTGAAATCAAGTCAGCCAGCCCATCTACAAGACAGTTATAAAATGTATCATAGCTTTATAGTAAGACAATCATTGCGGTAATGTAAGATTAACAAATAGGCACCCACGTACATATGTATTGATTCAAAAACATTCACCTTCCTTTTAAAAAACCACTCCAATGATTATGTGCTGAACCGTACTATACACTATAGTATGAGTGTGTACAGTCAAGATTTACGCTCAAATCTTCATACAATGATCGCGAAAACAAAGTACTGCTTTATATGATAATAGTATCACGCACATACATTATGTAAGATAATAGCGATATACACGTATTACGCAAGTAAGTTAGTGCGAAGTAAACAGAAAGTGAGGCGACACGAAAGTGTCAAACTAAATCAGACCGCGGTTTCGGGAACCGCAAGAGTTGTCACCATTGAAAAGGGAAAATGAATTAGGTATATAATGTGTGCCGAATAACATGGCCATTGTCTTATGGGTTTGCTTTGTTGTGTAGCTGCCGATATACATATGTTACAGTTTCACACATGCAGCATGAAAATCTATACATATAGTAAATGAGAAAATGTTTGTGTGCTTGTCATTCTTTCACATGTTATGATTGTTTTGTTTTGTTTGTGAAGATAGTTTGGAGGCTGGGGTCTAAACCGATACCCCATATCTGTTTAGAAAACTTTCACAGTAAAATTGCCTTCACTGTGTAATGAAAAAGGTAGAAGTATGTGTATTGTAGAGCTTGTAGCCCATTATTTTGAAATCTAAAGAAAAGCGTTTGCATAGAAGTCAATATTGGCTTGTAAAAGGTGCGTGTTTTACCTTGGCAAGACATAATTGTTGATGTTTATATCCCTTTATATTTACAAATCACTCCCACATAATGGGATCAAACTCAGAGTTTGTAGATCAGCTGTTTCAATATTGAATAAACTTAACATTTAAAATGAAATTAGTCAAAATAATATACGTAGTGATATGTATAATAAGGTAGTTAAATTGTGGGCTAGGGTCTGTTATTTCTAATGAGCTGTAGTCTTCTTACAACTTCTTATGTAGGTCACTGTTAAGGTTGGCAAAACTTGGTTGCAATATATTTTAATTATTGTCTTGGTTAAGAAATTGAAAAAACATAGAATACAGCGAGATTCTCATTGAAACTTAAGTTTCTAGCCATACCAGATCTGTTCCGTAATTGGAAATACTTCTCTAAACAGAATATCACGGCAACCATGCTTGATAAGTCTTCGGAAATTACGCGAGAATATCAATAGTAGTGTAAGTATTGTAAGGGCGCCCATTTAGTAATATATTTGTATTAGGCAGCTTTATTAATCAATAGTGTCATATGGACTACTCCCGCGTCAACGTCCTCCTCCTAAAAACGCAAAAAGAAAACGACGAGGCCCACCCCCACCAGACGATGTCCGCCAAGGGACGTCGACGGACACTGCGCTGATTTTCTAGGTCCTAAACGCGTATTGTAGAGAAACATATACAGCGTTTTTATCTAATCCGAGAAGCCAAGAATGAGGCCCTGATTTGGGTTCACACCACTGCACCGTGGAGAAGAAAAAGGTAATTTGTACAACGTACAATCAAATCAAATAGAGGCAGCAACCCTATGCGCCCAATAGTGCTATATTAATCATGGTTGATGCAATAACCTGAGTAGTTTACGAAACAGATACGTCCATTTTATTTTATTTATAGTATTTGGGACCAACGTTCCTAAAATTTAACTTGTATAGAATCGTTACACCTTTGGAGTTCGAAGAAATGATATTAGTAGGATACAAGGATTTCTCTGTATCTCTATTTTGATGGACGTATATGAAGTGTTCATTTGATGCATAATAGAATGTACTACTGTATCATGTCTGGGATTATTTTATATAGTAATCTCATCGTCTTAGCGTTATCCCAGTTTCAGTCTGGGGTCCGCTTTCTAGTCTAACCGGATTTGGGTGAATATTAGCTTTTCCACAGAGCGACTGCCTGTCTGACCTCCGCAACCCGAAGGGATAGCGATATTCCATGGTAAAAGACTAGTGTCAGTTTGTTTAGAAGGTACTGACGCCCTATAACGACTGTCAAAGATATTCATGACAATCGGGACCGACGGCTTAAGGCCTATTCAGACATATCAGTGAAGTCACAGTTCCGGCACAGTACCGGCACTTTGATAATTATTCTTTCATACATTTTCTATGAACGTATCCACACCTGT
Organism: Euclidia mi; assembly: GCA_944739405.2. Lineage (NCBI taxonomy): Eukaryota > Metazoa > Arthropoda > Insecta > Lepidoptera > Erebidae > Euclidia > Euclidia mi. Next base: position 43,347,993 of record OX123191.2, on the reverse strand, counting down.
CAGTGTCAGTGACGACACAGTACTCTCAGTGACAGTGCCCTCGCCGGCGATCACGGACGTAATCGGTGGCGACGATATTTTTTGTCGGATCACGGACGCCGGTGTCCGTAAAACAAAATGCAAGACGAGCGACTGATAGAATTGGTTCGTGAAAATAATGTTTTGTATGATTTGTCTCATTTTGAGATTATTGAAATAGCTAGAGCTTTCTGACATTCTAAAATATTGAAAATATTTATTTTCGTCTTTAATAAATTCTTTGTATAATGTCATGAACTCTCTTTTTGTTTCTTTTAATCGCCATGCTTCATGCACCCATTTTATTTTTTTCCTTGATGCTGCTCTTCTTCTTCTTCGTCTAAAGTAATGGCTATCATTGCTAGTTCCGTATTGTTGAATAGAGCCATAGTAAATATCATCACCAACTATCGTCGCACCGTGCTCAGTGCTTCCGATCCGCGCACTGATACATGTGTGAATTGAAGCACTGCCGCCTCACTGTAGCACTGATACTGAACTGTGCGGACACGTTGCCGGAACTGAGACTTCACTGATATGTGTGAATCAGCCTTTAACGTGCTCTCCGAGGCACGGGAAGAGCGATAATTAACCATTCAATACGCACATAACTCCGAAAAGTCATTGGTGCGCGCCGTGTATTCGAACCCGATACCCTCTGCATGGCAGTCTGTTGGTATATCCACTCGGCTACGGCCACCTCTTATATAGTAATCATACAATCATATTTTTTATGGCCCACGTCTTATCTATCTAGATCTGAAATAGTACATGTCTAGAAATTGTCAGGTTTTATTTCATTCTTGTCTTGTCTGCCTATTTGCCAACACACGTTAAAAAAATATAAATTCTTGTTCTTTTCAAACCAGACGACTTTTAAGTACCTCAAACCATACGTCCTTACAATGTCTTTGTACTTCATAAATCTCTTACTAACAAGCGTATTTAAATGCGTAAATAAAATCTGACAGCTTAAGAACGATATCTCAAAGAGATATGGCAACCGTTTTGTAAAGAATTACAGAGAAAGGGTTCATGATGATTGTCTTTTAAAACTTGAGCAAAAAGAATACAGGTTAACTTTGGAGAAAAGATGGACTTCTTATTTATTTAGATAGTTATTATATACAGTTTATGATGGAACATTTTGTTTTATAGGTTGAACATCAGTTGTAAGCGATACCTGTACTTTTTATGAAATTTGTTATCCATTAAAGAACTTTAATTACAATACAGAGTGATATAAGTGATGCTTCTCAACCAATAGAACGACAAGTGTCTTCCCGATGGCTAGCAACGAAGAATATAAATCGTGATTCGCGTGATGCTGCTAAGGCCCGTCTAAGGTCCTTTTCACAGCTTTCCTGTAATAAATAGAAGTAACTGTTTTTATTATATGCAAATATCCTCGCATCCTTTTTTTATTTAGCGCTAGAATATAATTCTTCAGGGGTAAATGAAAACTCTTAACATACAAAAACAATATTTTTTATAAAAATATATTTTATTATGCATAAATCACAAACCTGGGACCTAAATATTCATGGCGAAATGTGGGTGTAATATTACGCCTTCGGGGATACAGGCGTCAGTCTATAAAAAAATTAAAATAATAAATCACAAACTGGCACATTTATTCCATATTCGAAATAAACAATATCATACAATGCGAGCAAAGCACTACATCACTCGAATAAACTACACATTATACAATCATCAGTCTTATACTGGAGAGTAACAAATACCTACTAACCCACTTCTAGTTAGCCTCTTGTGTTAACTTATGTATTTGCCTAACGTTGGTTAGACACATAATTTTCTCCAGACAATTATGTTATTTGTCTTTTCATTCGTTATAACCACTGTTGAGTAACATAATTCGCTGGCGGCAAATTTACTACCAGATTTCTATGGCCTTGAAGCAAAAGTAAGCACGAATGTTATTTCCTATTAGGGCTGTATAGCTACGAGGTAATTTAGATTCTATAGTAATAGGCTAGTAGGTAGCGAAAGCCTAGTATTGGGTTCGACTCCACGACGCGCACCACTAACTTTTCGGTGTTATGTGCGTATTGAATTGTTAATTATCGCTTGCCCCGTGCCTTGGAGAGCACGTGAAGCCGTCGGTCCCCGTTGTCATGCAGATCTTTCGACAGTCGCTATAGGCTGTCAGTACCTTCTAAATAAACTGACAATAGTCTAAACCATGGAATATCGCTAACCCTTTGGGTTGCGGATGTCAGACGGGCAGTCGCTCTGTATATAAAAGCTAATATTCAGCCAAATCCGGTTAGACTAGTCAGCGGTCCCCAGATTGAAACTGGGATAACGCTAGGAGGATGATGAGTGTCCATGAAATATCGTTCTTCCTTTGCGTTGTGGAGATCGTTACAGTCAAATCTAGTTATACTAGTAAGTGGACCGTGGGTTGCAACTAGGATAATGAATGATAAGACAAAAATAACGGAATGATGGTGACAAGTAATTAAAAGAATATTGACACTTGGTGGAAAGCTTGTTAACAATTGATAACGCATTTGTACTCCAATCCGTTTGTTATTGTTTACACCAACGAATTTTTATGATATAGAAAATAGACATAATACGTGTTTAGTTTTAAGGGTTTGGAGATACGAATAAAATATTTATTTTCTTTTCTTTTCTTTTTTTCTTGATCTTAACAAAAATCCGGATAAAAATTCTCAGTGCTTTAGAGATAAAGAAGTCCCCAGTGAAGAAACGTTTTGTGTATGGATGATTTTTTGAAAATTGAAGTTAATTTATTTGAAAAATCATGTATGAAAAAATACGAGCCGGTATCTTATCAAAGGCGGAGGATTCATACATCGACATTATATTTTAAACGAAATTAGATTAGATTTTGAGTTGACTCACAATCAATATTCTGTTAACCTATAAGGTTAGCAGAATATTGATGAATAGTCATTATAGTATTATTTGAAATATACAGTTCTTCGTTGACACTTAAGTACATAGTTATATACTTTGTTCAATTTACGATCTAACTACAATAATATCATTCAAATCAATAACAGTTAATTTAGGAAAGTACCATTTGTGCATAAGCAGACACTGACATTCTATCGAAACTTAATTTTGAACCAATTTATTAGGAGAATTGGCCCTCTGGTTAAGAAAATATGCTTTCTCTAGTTTAAAGCGTTGCTAACTAGCAGATCATGTTTTGTGATACTAGAACTTGAAGTGCTGCAGCAAACGGGAACGGAACCCATGAATATAAAGGTTCCACTATATTCATGTTTTTCCATGCACTTGCCACTTCAACTCTATCTTACCCATTTTGTATCGGTCGACATGATACGGCACTAAAATAAAAAATAAAGCTACTTATATTCAGGATTTTCCTTAAGAACTTTTATGTGAATGTTAAATTACATTTATGTCTTTACAGTATGTTTAGTTCAGTAAACCATTAGCAGTATTTATGAGCAACCAGAACTCCCAGCCAAATGTATTTCTATCTTACATTTATAGATTTTTCTAGTAATTTCCATTTTGATCGAACGTTGAAAAGAGCGCGCCTTTCTACGTAACATTATATATTTAACGCTTCATTTCTATATTTAATTTTTACATAATATAACATAACTTCACGCCTTTTAGCCCCGAAGAGGTAAGCATATATTTTACCTAAAAGAGTTTATACGTAAAATGGACTTGTAGTGAAAAATCGTTAATTGGTTATGTTACTCTGGTTTGTATTCCAACTGAAAATAGCACTTTTAAAAAACCTGTATTTATTGTTTGAAAAGTTTTTGTGAACTTGTTTTATAACAAAAGGAAGTAGCTGTTAGATTGATGTGGTATATTTTTATTTAGTTTCATATGTGATGTGATGAAATAATTGAAAACGAAGAAGAAAAACATTTCGATGATATTAAACTCTACCTTAAGTGAAATATAATTTTTGTCCGAATACGGGTGCAAAGTATAATTATTTTCTTAACATTTTGCTAAAATTATACTGAAATGTTTAATTTTTCATTCGACACTAAGCCAAGTGGTTGACATCGTCGACTTGAACCGTGCCAGGAATGGGATTTACCAAACTTGTTTTTTTTTAGCGTAAATGTAATTTACCCACATTATATCATCATCATCCTCCTAACGTTATTCCAGTTAGGACCCGGGGTCCGCTTTCTAGTCTAACCCGATTTGACTGGCTATTAGCTTTCCCGCAGAGTGACTTCCTGTCTGAACTCTGCAATCTAAAGGGATAGCTTTATTCCATATTTACCCACATTATATGCCTCCTCTATATTGGTTGACACATTATATGCATCAAAGGGAAATCTATGTGTAAAAAAATCTTAGTCTGAGTTCGCATCTTCACAGTTTTGCACCTTTCCGGATTAAGTGGACGGGCGGCCTGAGACAGCGGACTTATTAGTAGTTACAGCCCAAAGGCATATTCTATGGTATAGAAAAAAAATATTTTAGTGTAGCAATGGCGTACTTTCGGCAAGTGACTATTAACAGTATTATTTATTTTTTACATTTTACGGACTAATTAGAACTATAAAAAATTATAAAAAATTACAGGTTGCCAATTAAAACCCCTCACATGTGGGTATAAAAAAAATTATATACACGTGTATATAATGTTAGTGGCGCCTTTCGTGAATTCGACCTTGTAACATTTTGCGTAGCTTTTGATCAGTCTTTCTCCTGGGTTCCCGCTATTTAAGTACGATAACTCTTGCATTATTCGCTACAAATGCTTACAACATATTGGCAATATATTCTCCAACACAGCCATAACCCTTCCATAGCTATTGTGCGTATGTATATTTCAATTTATTGTGTAGTTTGTGTACTATATTGAATAGCATATCTTTGACATGTGTTGCATCCATGTCAGTTCAACCCGTTTATCGGAAGCGATAAATTCCCTTAGACATAAGTAAATTTCGACTGAATGTCTATTACTATTGTGGCAGTTTATTGTGGACTATGAATTTATTATACGCATTTACTATACGAAGAAGTTTGTATATTGTTCTCTTGAGGCGTTGATCTTTTGGTGAAGTATTTTCAAGTTATAACACCTTAAAAAGATGAAAAAAAATACATAGTAGTAAAAAAAAGATAGTATATAATTATAGAGTAAGTCCTTGTTTTATTTGCAAGATAATGTAGCGGTAGCTACATACAACTGAGGCCATCTAGCGAGCGACGACGAAGTCTCAACAACAACAATACGGCGACATCTATCAGACACCATGCGACGGAAAACAAGGTGCTGAATCGCACAAGCAGAATTCGCACGCCGAGTTGTATTTTTTATTTTATTTATTTATTTAATACTTTATTGTACATTATAAAGAACATTTACAGGAATTTTATAATAAATAAAGTACAAAGGGCGGCCTTATCGCTAACAGCGATTTCTACCAGGCAACCTTTGGATGGAGATATTATTGGTAGGAATGAAATGGTAGTTGTAAGTGTACCAGTAATAGGATGATAGATACTTTAAATATATACATACATACATACATAACGTCACGCCTTTTATCCCCGAAGGGGTAGGCAGAGGTGTATTTCTACACCCACTTTTCGCCAGATATACTTTAGTCCCACGTAATAAGGGGCGAGCCTATTGCCGTAATATATATACATTTATGTAATATTATAACAATATACTACACATATATAAATAATTATACATAGGTACATACATACATACATACAGACATACAAAAATACACACATACATAAATAATACTTAAAATTATATTAGAACAGGAAATATCATAGTGATAGGTAGTGATCCTTGACTAAGGATTTGAACCTTGTTACCTTCTGAGCCTGTCTTATATGTAATGGGAGTGCATTCCATAGGCGAACAGCAGTGACACTAAACGATTTATCATAAAAATCCGTGTAATGTGCCGGCATAAGTAATAAGTAGTAATAAGTTTTCTGATGACCTTAAATAACAATTATGCGTATCATGAAGGAATTCGATCGTCCTTTAAGGCGAGCTTGCAGTACTTTTAAAGATTTTTGAACGTCTGAAAGTCCCATGAACTATGATATTTTTAATGAATAAAAATTAAAGCATAAAAGTTGAACACATCTTCTAGTAAATCGTAAAGATAGGAACATGATTTGGAATGATTGGCTCGATAAAAAGAAAAAGACAAACATGGCACTAAATCACAATTTTAAACGTGTACTGCTTAGAGATTCCATAATGAATTTATATGAAAGTATTATCAATAGAAACAGCTCTTTATTTTAAAATAAATGGTAAAAACAGATTTCGTAATTTCGTTATTATTTTTCTCCAAGAAAAAAAATAGTCAAAATGTTGGCATTATATCGCTCGCCGGCCGTTCAACAGTGCCTGTCTAGGCGTGTTTTAGGGCGGACGTACGTCGTTGCTCCGCAAAATCCCCCTCCACCCCCGCATTTACGTATTCGCAAAAGTACAAAGTAATTCGTATTCCAAACTCAATCGTTCAAACCATAGACATACTAGTAAGAAACCGTAGGCAGGTTACTGTCAAGGTAACCGGTTTTTATGAGTGGCACGCATCGCGAAAAGCGTACGCACACTAATATAAATATGTCATAGCGACACACTAAGAATTAGATAAGAAGTGTAAGGGAGATAGCACATCTAATCGCAAGCGCGAAAAAGAGATAAACATAATTATACTCTCTGTACCGACGCGCATTGTGACATCATGCTGACCGTTTCACAAAGAATAATTTGACTCAGATGCGACATGATTACTTTGTCTGTCTTGAGTAAATTCAATTCGCCTCAAAGTAAAGGACTTGGACAAAATGTGCCCCACGTTGACCAAAAACAAGCGGTTGTAGATAAGTTATATAAAACATACAAGGAATTTTAAAGTACTTTTTACATTCCATTGCAATCGCTGAAAAGAAAATAATTTAAAAGAACTTGAAGTGATTTCCTTTTATTTGACTTTGTTTGAATCTACTGATAATGTTGTCACGTAACAATGATAAAAGATTAGTGTATGGGAAAAATATAGCAACAGAACTGTAAGAGTTAAAATACGCGTAATCTTAAGAATGATAAAATCATTATAATTATATCATCATCATCATCATCAACCTTTAACAGTCCACTGCTGGACTAGGCCTCTCCTTTGAAATGAGGAATTGGCCTACTATACCACGCTGGCCAAACGGGTTGGTATAGGGTTTGTATCAAGTTTTCCTTCTCTTACAGAGCTGTTCTCTGCATAATATGCTCCCTCTGTCGGCTCTTACAATATTCATGGGATGATATGGGGTGGTGACATTCCGTATTCTTAATCCGTCACAACACGGCCAATTTTAATCCAGCTCTGGTATCACCAAGCTAATGTCAAAATAGTTGACATGTTGACTTATTCTGTTATCCATAGAGTAAAGTAATACTACTGAATACTTATCTTCGGAGGTCTTATCTTTCTACGTACGCGCCTTTTTTGGTTATAGCTTACTTCTAGACGAGAGTATTATACTTATATTTTATATGACGAGAGTCCCTCAAGCGAAGATCAAAAATAAATAATATAAACTTAGAACGATAAAATGCATGAAAACTAAAATAGATTATATAACTAATTACATTATATCAATACATTGTGAAATATTGTCAAAAAATATGTCATTAATCATTTATTTCCAACCTTAATAACTTTTGACCACTGCTACTTAGCTAAATGCGCCTTTCTTATTGCATAACTAGAAGACTTGTTCTTTAAAATGATATATGTTCCATCTCTGTACTTACTGGGGCACAGGCCCATATGATTTTTGTTCATCTCCTTTGATTACGAACAAACTGAATCATCATAGGATTATAATTTATCTATTTTGTATGTATATAATTATTTTAATGTATATATGTAGTATATATTTATAATGTATTAGGTATATAGGTTTATATAATTATATTATATGTATGTATGGTATTTAAGTACTATGTATGTAATATATCAATGTATACATATATATATATATATATATATATATATTAATCAGGTTTCTGTCTTGCTTTTAATGTCAATTTATGAATTGCACCTATTACATGTATCTCTGCATCACCCAAAGGTTGACTGGTAGATAATGCCTACGGCATTAAGTCCGCCTCTGTACTATTTATGTGCACAAAGTTTATAAATAAAAAAAATTAATTCATTTAAGGTATGGAAATAAAAAGTCGATGTGATTTATTTATAACATTTATTAAAAAAGTACATTTTATTCTTCTCATTTCATTCAATGGAAACCTAAAACAGTACGTTAATATAAAAACTGTTAAACCCACCGTACCCCTGGCAATACCCCTGGGGTATGGTGGGTCTTTTAAAGCTTAACCGTACTCCTGGCTGAAATGCTCGTAGTGTTGTACCAACGTGGTACGTGGACATTAAACTGAACAGTGTTATCTCTCGTATGATAATGACTTACTACTTACGTTTTTGTATTTTTAGACAAGCGAAGACAAGCACTAGTACGATGATATAGTGCAACAAGGAGATAAATTAGAGAATAAAACATTTAGTTATTACTGCTAATGTTTATAATGCTTTGTATATTATAGGTATAATCTGTGGTACTGTTGAAAACCCGTCATCATCATCATCCTAGCGCTGTCGGATCATTCCCACTAGTTGTATTAGCACAACTTGATGAGAAGGGTAGAACTAATGGGAAACAGTTATAGGAAATTTCCCACTAGTTCTATGTATGTTTTACAAGGGTAGTGACACAACATCGCGCTCACATATCCGAATAAATATGCATGTATAAAAATCTGTTAAACGAATGAACGTCTACAAAACAATTGAACGTCTACAAAACAAATGAACGTCTACTACAAAACAAATGACTACCAGAAAGTGATCAGCTATCGAAAGTGATTGCAAAATACAGGTGCATGCGATTTTCGACCTTATTGACGATTCATGACAAACTTTTTTTTTGTTTTTTCTCGCTTTCAGGCATTATTACGTTACTAAAATTATAAATTCTGACTAATGTCAATTAGGTTGAAAATCGCATGCACCTGTTTTTTGTAATCACTATCGATAGCTGATCACTTTCTGTAAGTCATTTGTTTTGTAGACGTTCATTTGTTTTGTAGGCGTTCATTTGTTTTGTAGACGTTTATTTGTTTTGTAGACGTTCATTTGTTTTACACCTTAAACAAATGAACGTCTACAAAACATATTTATTCGGATATATGAGCGCGATGTCGTGACACTACGGATCATTCCCAGTAGTTCTATTGAATACCCTTGTAAAAACATACATAGAACTAGACTGGGACATTTCCTATTACTTATCCCATTAGTTCTATTCTCCTCATCAAGTTGTGCTAATAGAATTAGGACAGTTCTATCATAGAACTGTTCAATAGAGCTAATGGGAATGATCCCACAAAATAGTAGAACTGGAAATTAACGAACTGAAATTAAAAAACTTATTACACAACAATATTATCTGGGAGTACGGTTAAGCTTTAAAAGACCCTCCATACCCCCAGGGGTACTGCCAGGGGTACGGTGGGTCGGCAGCGAAAACTGTGCAGTACAATCTACTTAGTTGTTTAATACCAACTATGGTTACTGTTTGAAAAAGGAGAAAAACAAGAACAAGTGAATGGACTTTGATCATCCGTCAATGTTTGTAACTTACGTATGATTTTGTATTTCTATAATAATAATATATTGTGTTGATTGAGCCTCAAATCACTTTTATTACTTGACAAAAACACACATCAGTATTTTATTATTACGAATGTCCCATCTGGATACTTTGTTTTTTAGTCTTTGAACACGCATAATACTGCTTTTCTTTTACACTCGCTAAATGCCAATTTTTTTTATTCACGCTATTATTTGTGATACTGAATTTATTATAAATTGTAAATAAAACGTTGTAATATTGTAATACTCATGAATGAGAAGTGATTCCATAACTTTTAGCCATTTTCCTATTATAGTTTGTACAAAATCTCATTACACACGACGGCATTTTCAAATGTAACGTACACACACGCGAGTAAAAGAGCGAGCGCTTCCGACCGCAGCGCGTACGCGACTAATGCCAAATGATACATTTAGCCTGTTTTTAATGTGCCACTTTTGAAGTTCGCATAACTCATCTACGGTTTTTTTACGCTGCGCTGTGGCACACGCACACACGAAACCCCCCCTCCCCTCCCCTTGCTCACTCGCTGACGCCACCCCCGTGTTTTTGTTTTTGTGGGGGGTGAGGTCGAGCTACGCACTGTACTGCAACCTCGCCTTAAGATAGGAGGGAGTAGAGAAAGTATGTGGGTATTCCGGCAAAATCGTATTGGTAACCTCTTGAGTTGTTTGCGAAATTGTGACACATGATCGTATTTGCGTAATCCAAATATGAATCGTATACAGAGATTTTGAAGGCGCTCAAGTTTGTCAAGCTGGTTTTCGGCGAGATCTGGATAGCTGACATCTGCATAATCAATAATGGGTAATAGAAGACAGTTTGCAAGTGCAATTTTGGTTGCAGTAGGAAGTAAATTGCTAAGTCTTCGCAATGAACCTGCTGAAGCAAATATCTTACGACTCACTTCTTGGACCTGCGACCACCAGGAAAGGGTAGAATCGATGATTAGGCCCAGTTTTTTTATTTTATCCTGTAAAAGAATTACAGTGCCATTAAATATAATGTCAGGAAATTGAGACCAGTCGATCTTCGATACCATTCTCGAACTACCGACAACAATGAACTGTGTTTTCGAGGGGTTCACCATAAGTCCATAGGATTTACTCCAGCTACTAATCTGTTCAAGATAACTGTTGATGGTATCTATAGAATATGACATCTGAGCCACTGGCGACTGCGAATATATTTGGAGATCATCTGCATAAAGGTGGTAGGAAGAGCGAAGATTGTTTGATATAGAATTTATAAAAATTGCGAAGAGTAAAGGAGACAGTACTCCACCCTGGGGCACGCCAACAGTCGTGTTACACCATGAAGAAAGTGAATTTTCAATTCGTATACGCTGTCGGCGGCCACGCAGGTAACATCGAAACCAATCAATCTCCGTAGGAGATATGTTAAGAGAGCAAAGTCGGCCAAGTAGAATGTCAAAATCCACTGTATTGAAGGCTTTGCTAAAATCTAGCAGAGCAAGGACTGTGAGCTGTCCGCCTTCCATACCAGCCCTGATGTCATTCGTAATATTGATAATGGTTATAGCAGTGCTATGGCCTGGACGGAAACCGAACAAGAAATGGATTAAGGAGATTATTTTTAAACAGGTATGAGTTGACCTGATTGTAAACGAAATTGTATATATACATCATCCCAAATACGTCCGTCAGACTGACAGTCCACCAGGCACGATCACCCAGCCCTCTAGTTGGAGGAACACCACACCTTTCTTCCTCCACATTGGTGACCCCGACGTGATCTGAAGCAACCTTCACCGGTCAGATCAACAGCAGCTTCGTCGTCATCCTCGCCTCACCTCACTCCACACGTCACCCGATGGGTGGTAATCAAGTCGCCGCCAGCCAGCATCTTCGGGTCAGGGTCAAACCGTAGGCCATGCAGACTTGCATGCCTGGTCTTCCCTGCAACCACTCCAGCGTCTAGGCACAGCACACTGCACACAGTTCACGTAAGAAGAGGACATCTCTCTCTCTCTCACCGGCAACGCAGCAGCCAGCTACTACGCAGCAACCCCGCAGCATCTCCTCGACTCATCGTGGGACACTCGCTGCGCAGCCCCTTTGCAACTTCTCCCCGACTCACCGTGGGATCATTGCGAAGCCACTATCCCGACTCACTGGGATAGCTCAACGCGCACCGCACTTAGACCCGACTCACTGGGCCTACTAGCGGCACACAGTTCCGACTCACTGGAACTGGCGGTATCTACTCTCCACTGGTACTGGCACGCTCCTCAGAAGCATCGACAGCTAAATAAACACCTTCAAGATCGACCTCCGGTCTTGGAGGGGAGTGATGTAGCGGTAGCTACATATAACTGAGGCCATCTAACGAGCGACGACGAAGTCTCAACAACAACCATATGGCGACATCTATCGGACACGATTCTACGAAAAACAAGGTGCTGAATCGCACAAGCAGAATTCGCACACCGAGTTGTATATACACATCATCCCAAATACGTCCGTCGGACTGACAGTCCACCAGGCACGATCACCCAGCCTGGTTAGAGGATCTTCCCTTTAGTTGGAGGAACACTACACCTTTCTTCCTCCACAATAATAATTTTAGATAGGTTTTACCGTATTTTTTCACATTTAAAGGTGTAATAACTTGAAAATACTTCACCAAAAGATCAACGCCTCAAGAGGTAGTAGGAAGTAGTCTGGGACTTAATTTAGTCTATATTATGTTTTAGCCAGTTCTCATTATGATTTGTGTTATTGTACAATATTAACCCTTGAGACGCGATCAAACTAAAGGCATAGTGCTACAAGTGTCCAAAGGTCACGTGGCTGCAAATTTTCATTGGCATAGGTTACCGGAAAAAAAAATTATGACACCATAATATAATTATATGCCATAAATTGTGATGCATTGTGTTTGGTATAAAATAAGCTATCAAATATTATATAAAACTTATCACTAAGTACTCACCTTTGCGCCAAAAGAAGAAACAAACTTACAGGTTTGTTTTTTTTTCACTCGTTCACACAAACATTTCATCACATATTAATGAATTGCATTACTTATTTGGTTCATAAACACAAAAACATTATCACATATATCTTAAGGTTTTCACACAATACATTATTTATTTGTAACAAACGAATCTAACGCCACTAAAAAAATTATAATCCGAACGCGTAACAAAAAGTTCGCCGTGCCAGGCAGCCATGTTACTGTAACGAACACTGTGGCTGTGAATTATTTACCATTTGAAACACGATAACAGTGAAAATGTACAACAATTCTAGTATTTAGTTGCTAAAATATGTTTTCAGATAAGTAATCTGGGTACTTTTATGTCTTTCATAACTATTAAAAGAATATTTATCATAAAACTATTACGAAAACAGCGAGTTTCAAGAGTAGTATAGCCCTTCTAAAAAGTCTCTGCCTTTTATCACTGTATTTCTTGTCTTTGTCACGAATAATGTCACTTCACAATAAATATTTATTTCTTTTTGAGTAAATCTATATAAGTATCTTTATAAAATATTCACCGGTTTCTTCCACAAGACGACTTTTATTATAAAGATCACGGAACAAAACACAACAATGGCGGACGCTTTCGCAACTGAGACACAGATAATTATATTTCTAAACTTACGTTTAACAAGTATTTTTTTATTTGTCCCTTATTTGGCTCAAATCTCATACTAATCTAGTTTCTCTACTACAAATACTCAGTTATAGGTTTAATATAAGTAAGTATTTTTAATTCGTCCCCCAATGGGATAAATTGGCGATCAAAGTTTGAATGTGGTTTGGCACCCGCCAATTCGTTATGTGGTTTTACAAATAGATGCGATTTATAAAAATCTTTCTAGATTTCTGTAGAAACACTAAATGTAAAAAATAATCTTAAGTAAAATCTGCCCGCATACAGTGAAAACATTTTCTTTTACGTATAAATCCAATTCGGTGCAGTAATGGCGGTAATTTTATTTTCGTTCCGGCAGATTAGTTCACGGAGTCGTTCGTGGTCAAACGTGGTGAGACAGGCTGAATAAAACATGTACCTAGTGAGCCAGCAAGTGACATTAGCTAAGATAAATAGCCGGACGAGGTATAAGTACGCGTGTGGACAGTCCAGACGGGAAACAGTTCACATTGGCCTGATGGCGTAGCGGGAGTGTAAAGGTCGTCGGTTCGATTCCCATTCAAGTCACACATTTGTGTGCGTGAACTGTTCTAACTGCTAACGGTACTTGTAGCTTAAATTCGTAGCACATTGTATGATCATGGTTCATCGTATGTCATAAAATATATTTCAAAACATCAATATAGAAAGCCAATGGTGGGCTGTTAACGCGCTTACCGCTACCGTAACATTGAAAACAGCGCCGTGCCTCATCTGCGCCGTTACCACTGCATTGCCTGCATTAGACTCCCACTACGCCACAGGGTCGTTTTAACACTCCCGGTACGCCATTGAAACGTCTTAACACTCGCGCTACGCCACCGGGTCGTATCCTTATTATATTTATACAATCAGATTCAGGATTTTGTTTTGGAAAATAGCGGCTTTTTATTTTTTTGTCTCTGGAACCTGCTGAAGAAAGATCAAGGGAAATAAAATCGCATGCCTTTGGAAGGACACAGATGACTTTTTTTCTTGAACCCCCTAGGCTTCACCTCTGTATTCGCCATTGCATACAGTCAGCTTAATAACTAAAATTGGTCAGCGAGAATCTAATTTATTTAAAAGCAGTAAGCCCATGACTACATTAGAAACCGCCGCCTAAAACCATTAGGGTCCGCCGTAAGATAAATCTCAGCTGCGACCCGAATCCTTTTAGCTCACGTACGGGGTTTTTTTGTAATCAATTTATTGTGATCTAAGTTATACCAAACACTTATGTACAACCATTTATGTATCTCGAAAAAAAAGCATCTGTATGCATACAAGAAGCTGAGGTTTGGCATGTATAATCCTCGGGGACCGTAGGGTTGAACTAAGAAGGGTTTTTTCGAAAATCCTACAGCAGCAACAGTAATATTAAGCAACATGTGCGGGCATAGCAGCGGGCATGCTCTAGTCTAATGATATACTTCATTGTACAAGACTGTTGCAGGCATAGCTTTATGGAAGACTAACAGACTGGTTGCCAATCGGAAGGATTCCTCACCAAAATTTTCTATATCGTCTAGCTAGCAATAATTAAAAATGCAATACCACTTCCTTTTTTTTAATTAACCACTTAAGTTAGGAGAGTCAATGGTGCATGCCGTGGGCTTGAACCCGACACCCTCTATCTGACAATCTGTTAGCCTCTCCACGAGGCTATCACTGCAATGTAGCATTGATGCCACCCACCTAATAAGACAATGAACCCTGGTCAGGCAGTACAATCCATCTTTCTAGCAATAAAGAGTTTTGATTTCAATATATTTCGCTTTATGAAAATCTTAGGTATTTCTCAGCGCACTTGGACATTGTATGTCGTAATCACACACTCCATGTGTCTTTGATAAAGGTAAGATTTATTACCGGGCCATTGGTCACGTATTACTATCTAGGGAGTCTAGGTAAGTTGACATACAAACGATATAGACTAAGTGTTTAGTCCGCAGGTTACGTATCAATAAGAAAACTGATTTGATACTAAATGTTAAGTAGTTATCACGAGGTTGATAGTAATTTATGAAAATTGGATGAATCCAGACTAGCTGATTCGGCAAATATTATTCTACTATATGTATTTTCCAGGGTATAAGTATTCTTATGCCAAATTATGGAAAATACAATAAGAAGTTGTACAAAAAATAAAAAAAATACGGAAATAGGTTACAACCTATTTTCAGACCTACGAAATATACACAAAAATATCATCAAATTTTTTAAACCGTTTCGGAGGAAATCGATAACAAACACCGTGACATGTGACTTTTATAAATTAGAAAAAATAGACGCTAAAATTATTTATTATATAATCATTTTGCACATACTCATAAGAAAAAGAAGCGAAAGGGAAGCGCTCATGGTTAAGTACACGGGCTTTACCATCTACTGTTTGACGATAATAGTGACCTTTGCAGTTCGTAGTAATACAATAACCCCGTCCTATTTAACACTAGATCAGCCTGCAATCCTGCATAATGAATTGCATAAACCATAACTAGTATATAGAACGAAGTCATCATGTCTTCAACAAGTATGTAAATGGGAAGTAAAATGTCTCGTAAACCGTTAGTTAGAGGTTTAAAACGTTCGTTTGGTAATGTCGGCGCACCGGCATTTCATTTTGGCCCAGTTTCACATGTGGGTAGACGAAGAAAATTCACGTTACGACCATGCTTATAGCTTTAATGACTATAATTTAAGCATTTCAATATTGTTAACAGCCGACCGTTTGTTTAACTGAATTGTTTGCAGAATCTAGAACAACGCACTGAATAGTTATCACATGTACTTAGATATTACGTCCAGGCCACAGCCTACAACGGCGGCAGCAGCGGCAAGCGTTTTCGATGTACATGACGCGCTTTGCTACGCCGCAGCGACCGATGTTGGCTCAGAGTAAACGCACCACGCACTTCAAAATCGCTTGCCGCTGCCGCCGCCATTGTAGGCTGTGGCCGGGCCATTAGCGCTATTTTCTAAGCGTCATTTTGGTATTTACAGAAGTCAGCGTTTACAAAGAACAAAGGTGGCTTCTACAAAAGAATTCGGCCGTAATCTAGTAGTTGAAAGTTGTCTAAAATGAAAATTGCTTTTTCCTCTGATTTTGAAATGATGAGCTATCTATTGTATTCTTTATGACTGGGTGACCGCTTGATTGTGGCTCGAGAAAGAAATGGGACTTACGTATTTAATTTCAGACCATTATAAATGTTTTGGTCTATGATTATCATTCCTAAATCTCGTGGGAACGCAATGAGAACAATAAATAATATTTCCTCAAACGGCGGCGACGCGGTTCGCAACCCATCACGTCTCGTTTCCCGCGAGGGTGAATAGCGGCCTTCGGAAAGCCGGTTGCAACATTGAATGTTGGAGGAAGAATGAACGGCAAATTGGATGAAGTATGTCATATGATGGATGATAGAAAGATTGAAGTTCTTTGTGTGAACGAAACAAAAAGGAAAGGGTCTGACATCACCAAGCATGGCGCATATACGGCGTATTGGTCTGGGGTAGATAGTACCACCAGAGCCTGCAAGGGAGTTGGTGTAATACTATCTGCGCGAATGAATGAGTGCGTAAAAGAGTTTGAATGTGTAAATACTAGGCAACTATGGATGAGCATGAAAGTAGGACTTACTCGTCTCTTTATTGTAGGGGTGTACGCCCCGGTCAATATAGTTACGGATATGTCACAACAAGAGTAAGATGAAAGGCAGGAGTTTTGGGAGAGTTTAAGAGTGATTTTGAGGAACTGTAATGATAGTGAAAGATTGATCTTGTTAAAGGATTTCAATGGATGGGTGAGTGTAAAGCGAGATGGATTTGAAAGGGTATTAGGTGCAATCGGTGATGAGAGTGTGAACGAAAATGGAAAAACACTGCTTGAGGTTTGTTTGGAGTGGAACCTTTGTGTGACAAACACCATGTTTGATCACAAAAGGATACATATGTATACGCGGGAGGCGAAAAATGTTAGAAGAAGTATGATTGATTTTGTGGTAGTAGATGAATGATTGAGAAAGAATGTGTTGGATACAAGAGTATATCGAGGTGTCGGCATCCACACAGACCACTTCTTGGTGATGAGCCGGATAAGTGGGCTCTTTTAACGATGGCGTCACTGCGAGCATGAGGAAAATAGGGTCTTGGAAAGAATAAAAGTTGAAAATCTGCAAGAAAAAGATGTGAAAGATGAGAATAAGCGAAGATTGATAGCAAGACTTGAGAAGCTCGATGGCATAAATGATATGGAAGCACTATATCTGTCCTTTAAAGAATAGGTAGTATGTGTAGCGTCTGCAGTATTTGGTATGATCAAGAGAAGGAAAACACAAAAGGTTAAGAATACATGGTGGGACAAGGATGTACAATCAGCAGTGTCAGAGAAGAAGAAAGCTTGGTTAGATTGGTTGGCTGCCAGAGCAAATGAAAGAATGGGAAAAGCAACGAGTGTAGACATATATGAAGCAGGAAAGGAGTTTGTTAGGTTAAAAAGAATAGTGAAAGAAATGGTTAAAAGGGAAAAAGAAGAAAAGAAATATGAGTTTGCTAGCAGATTATCTGACGATTTCCAGAGGAACATTAAGTTTTTTTGGAAATCTGTTCGTGCAGTTCGAGAAAAAACTCAATCCTAAGAATACACATCCATCAGAGACGAGGATGGAAATATAGTACATGGTGAATCGTGCGTGCTGAAGAGATGGAAAGAGAATTTGAAAATTTATTTGAAAGAACGGCGATAGAGACACCGATAACAGGGTAGTTTCCAGGGTCAAAATAATTACATTTTATTTAGTCCGTATTTTGAATTATAAAAAAATATTGGACACGTATTTTTTCTTTTTTCGATCAAATAAAAAATAACAAAGATATAGCCCTTTAAAGTTACGTGCGACGTCATCTAGTGCGAAAAAATTCAGCACGGCGTGACGTTATACGTAACTTCAATGAGCTATATCTTGGTCATTTTTGGTTTAATTTACAAATAAAAAAATACGTATCGCTTATTTTTGAATAATCTAAAGGACAGACTTATAAAACTTTTTTTGTCAACTAGCCTGCTGAAATGAATGGTAATGATAGCAATGATGAAAGCGTTGTTGGCGTAGATGAGATCGTGAAGGCACTGGGAAGTATGAAAGTAGGTAAGGCTGTAGGATATGATAGGATTACGGTCAAAATGCTGAAGGCTGGACAGGGCATCATAGTTGGTCAGTTGCAGCGGTTATATAACATGTGCTGGAGCACCGGCCGAGTACCTAATGACTGGGCCACAGCTGTAGTTGTGCCAGGCTCGCAAAAGACTGCAAAAACTATAGAGGCATTAGCCTTCCCAGCATTGTTGGCAAATTGTATGCAAAGGTACTGATCGAAAGAGCTATTGAAATAACCGACAAGAAAATATGGGATGTACAAGCGGGATTCCGAAAGGGATGTACGGATAAGGATTTTTCCTTACGAAGCATAGCCGAAACATTTTTGGCCAAAGGTTGAAAGGTCTATTGCGCATTCATAGATTTGGAAAAAGCTTACGATAAAGTGGTGAGGAATTAAATGTGGTCGGTGCTGTCAATGAATGGGGTGGACAGCAGCCTTATTCGAGCTCTGAAATCCCTTTATGAGGATTCTAAAGCTTGTGTGAGGATAAACGGGGCATACACTGACTGGTTTACCATCGAGACAGGTGTTAGACAGTCCGGGATATGTAGCGTCACCGTGGCTGTTTAACCTCTTCATGGACAGTTCTTTGCAAGATCTAAAACATAGTGACTACGGTTTAAGGATGAATGGGTTACTTGTCAAATGCCTCCTTCATGCTGATAATCAGGTAGTACTTGCGTCTTCAGTGGAGGAATTGCAGGAGATGGTAACAATCATGCATGGTGCGTTAGAGAGGAAAGGAATGAAAGTTAATGTAAGTAAAACGAAAGTTATGGTTTTTGAAAAGGAGGAATGCGTTACGGCTTGTAATGTTTTGATCGATGGACAACGAGTGGAGCAAGTGAATGAGTTTGTTTACTTAGGAATGTTGTTTACGTGTTACGTAAGAGATAGTAAGAATTAAGAAGATATTGAAAGAAGAGTTGAAGCAGGTAATAGAGTGAATGGAGCTCTGAAGGCGTTTGGCTGTGCAAAGGGGGGTTTTAGTACCTACCATTATGTATGGTAGTGAAAGTTGGGTATGGCAGAATAGATTTGAAAGTAGAATAAATGCTGTAGAAATGAGAGCACTGAGAAGTATGTGTGGTGTATCTTTGACCGACAGAGTAAAGAATCGTGTGATATGAGAGTGTTGTGGGGTAAAAGAAAAATCTAGTGACAAGCATTGAGAAAGGCATGTTAAGATGTTTTGGGCACATGAAGAGGATGGATGACGATAGACTGACAAAGAAGATATATAAGGTAAGTGTGTGTGTGAATGGGACAGGACAAAGGGGAAGACCAAGGTGGACGTTCTCTGACCAGATTGGTGACATCCTAAAAAAAG
This sequence comes from Euclidia mi, assembly GCA_944739405.2. Classification (NCBI taxonomy): domain Eukaryota; kingdom Metazoa; phylum Arthropoda; class Insecta; order Lepidoptera; family Erebidae; genus Euclidia; species Euclidia mi. The sequence goes on along the minus strand of OX123191.2, from coordinate 43,328,110 downwards.
GACAGGACAGAAGTACCCTTAACAGAAGAGTATGCATGAGAAACTTGATGGGAGTGAATGAAGTAAGAGAGGTATGTCAGGATCGTTGCAAATGGCGTTCCGTAGTCTCTGCCTACCCCTCCGGGAAACAGGCGTGAGTCTATGTATGTATGTAAGACAAAATTAGCACGTACGTTAACTACATTCTTTGTTCTTACGCATGAAGGAATCGTGACATAACGTGTTAGGTTACCTTTACGTGTTGCCACGTAACCTGTGTACATAACTAGACGTCATGTTACTTTGATTGCGTTACTGTGGAACCTGGACCTGGAATTACTCTGTATATTTTTTGTCTTAACAGAGATTTTGTATATTTTGTCTTGAATAAAAATCTCTGTGATCGCCAGGACACATTTTTGTTACCTAGCCAGCTTAAATAGGTTTCTACGTCAACGTCTTGCGCTTTGGCTGTTAGCGATTGCTATCACCTTGGGTACAAAATATTAGCTCTATCCACGGTGCTCTTACGAAAGGATTCTTGAATCTTCAACGATCCTAATCGCGTTGAAAGTCGCCGGACAAACTGTTTTAGATCTACCGCCTCTTTTACGGGTAGTATGCTTTCCGTCGACAAGATTTTACTATCGTATTATTTTACACTGGAGCAGGATTAACGTTATACTTCGGGATACGTTTCTATCGAGCACAGTATAAAATTTCAGATACCTTTTCGTTACGTTCACACACTTTCGTTTATGTTCTTAAAAGACTGTCGAACTGATAACAGAATATTAGCCAGATCCCTATGTTATTACGTATACGTCGGTCGGGAAGAGTAAGTACTCTTCCCGACCGACGTATACGTAATATACACAAACATTTTGAGACAAAACCCTGTATTTACAAGTGTAAATACAGGGTTTTGTCTCAAAATGTACCCATTTCAGATCAAAGAAAACGTTGCAAATATTTACATTTTAATCTATTGGTATCGGTTTTCCAGTTAAACGAATATTTTATCACATTCTATATATATTTGTTGAACTAGAAAACAGAGCAGTTTGAATTAATAGCTAGGACTGATGGATTGATGGCTCACATCTCGCACGAAATCCATTTAGGTCAACGTGCTGCCCATACAACAAAATCGCCGCCGGCCAGCAGATATCACTCTGATTTGTTTATCAAATTTACAATATCATAACTTCACGCCTTTATCCTCGAAGGGATAGGCAGTGTATCACACAGGCTCACTTCGCCAGTTATGTTTTGGTCCTAATGTAATAGGGTGTGAGCCTGTTGCCATCTACCGGGCACATTATTTAGCGAGCGATAATTAAGATTTTTAAGACACAAATAACTTCGAAAAGTCAGAGGTGTGTGACCGGGGTGCCTGGGGATCGAAGCCGAGACCATCGACTCGCCAGTCTGTTAGGTTAAACTGAGCTATCAAATTTAATCTTTGATAAAAACCTTTTTTCCTATAGGGGCTTATTCTATAGTACAAAAAATCCCTTTGTTTAGAAAAGAACCTTATGGGAAGATATATTCGTGCATCGCAAATGATATCCCTTGCATATGAAGGTCCGTTTATCGAGCCCATTCGACAGACGAGAACCCATTGGTTTCTTCAAATGTGGGACCAAAAAAATCAACGTCGTTCTAAGTAATGAGGGATTCGAATGACAGAAAATACCTAAATAGGAAATATTCTGACGGTTATTTCCGTCCACCAGGTCATCGGTCAGTATCAGAGAAATCGGAATGTAATCTTATTAACATTATACAACTTGAATGTTAAAATTTACCATTGTCATAGAACTCTAAGACGTTTATGATTACCATTGGATAGTTATGGATGCAAACGGGATAACTATCCCCTCGGGTCCGCTTTCTAGGCTAAGATAGCTAGATTTGACACAATATCAGTTTTTCCTCATTATTTTCATTCACATTCTTGACAATATTTTACATATTCGATTTTAAACTTTCGCAATTTATTTTACATGAAGATCAATCGTATGGGTGGCCACTTCAATCACAATAGTTTGAAACCTTTACGAAACAACGATCCTTTTACTGGAATGTTTCCAATAAAAAACTTGTTTGAGTCTTTTGTTTACTTATTAGTAAGATCTTCCATAATGGTTACAAGCTCAAATAGAGTTTGCTGACAACCAATATTTAACAAGAAACAAAGTTTGACACAAGGGATTAATAAGTCTGAACAAAGGATTTGTATTCTACGAATTATCTGCTGGAAGGTTTATAGACTCATGTAAACGATTAACATTCAATTGACAAATGCCTTCTGGTGTAACAAATTAGAACTTGATTTCTTTGACAACGTGTTGTGAAACGATTTCTGTAAAGAAATCGAAACACTAGTAATAAAAACAAAATGTAGTTTCTAGATCTTTCGGTTTATACGTGATCTTTTTATCACGATAAAATCCGTAAACTGTAGTTTAATTTCAACGTATTGTGCTTTATTGATGATTGTCAGCAATGATAGTGGGTACTCATGCTCGTGCTCATATTTAAAAAGACATCTTAATTTTTTTTTTTCAAAGTCGTGCTTTAATTTGGCACCGTGACAAATGGTTTTACATTTATTATTGATTATTTGCGAATAAAATGTTAGAATATTCGAATAATATTTTTATGGATTATTGTTTTAAAGAAAAACTTCCCTCATATTTTAGATCGTAGACTGAATTTCAGAGAGTCCTCTCACAGAAAACCGACGTAAAGTAACAGTATTTAAACTGTTACATTTCGTTCTGTGAGTGAGAGTGCCGGAGGGCCTATCGCCTTTTCCTTCTCCCTCATCCCACTCCTCACCCTATCCCTTTTCCCGACCCTAAGGGGCGGCAACGCACTTGTGACTCCTGTGGTGTTACTTGTGTCCATGGGCGGCGGTAATTGCTAACCATCAGGTGATCCATCTGCTCGCTTGCGGTCGACTACTAAAAGCTAAAAAAAGAGAGAATTTATTAATCTTTCAATTAAATAAAGCTGGCATAAGAAACAAGAGGTTGATTATATCAATGAAATAATTATAGTTTTTATTCTATAATTCTCTCCATGCTTCGTCTTTTTTGTGGCCACGTCAACGTATCAAGGATTACGGGTAATTTCCATCAGATAAAACATGGTATCTCAATATTAATGCAGTAAAAACAGTTCGGTTATTAGTTCAATGCAGATTAAATTCTTATTCCACTCTACATTAACTTGCATGACAGGATTACAGTCGAAATGCTGAAGGCTGGACAGGGCATCATAGTTAGTCAGCTGCAACGTTTATTCAACTTGTGCTGGAGCACCGGCCGAGTACCTGATGACTGGGCCACAGCAGTAGTTGTGCCTCTTTATAAAGGAAAAGGCTCGCAACAAGACTGCAAAAACTATAGAGGCATTAGCCTTCTCAGCATTGTTGGCAAATTGTATGCGAAGGTACTGATTGAAAGAGTTATGAAAGTAACCGACAAGAAAATATGGGATGTACAAGCGGGATTCCGAAAGGGTATGGGGTGTACGGATCAAGTCTTTTCCTTGCGATGCATAGCCGAGAAATTTTTGGCCAAAGGTCGAAAGGTCTACTGCGCATTCGTGGATTTGGAAAAGGCTTACGATAAAGTGGTGAGGAATGAAATGTGGTCGGTACTGTCGATGTATGGGGTGAACAGCAGCCTAATTCGAGCTCTGAAATCCCTTTATGAGGATTCTAGAGCTTGTGTGAGGATAAACGGGGCATACACTGACTGGTTTACCATCAACACAGGTGTTAGACAGGGATGTGTAGCGTCGCCGTGGCTGTTCAATCTCTTCATGGACAGATGTTTGCAAGACTTGAAACATAGTGATTGTGGATTAAGGATGAATGAGTTACTTGCCAAATGCCTCCTTTATGCTGATGATCAGGTTATACTTGCGTCTTCAGCGGAGGAGTTGCAGGAGATGGTAACAATCATGCATGGTGCGTTAGAGAGGAAAGGAATGAAAGTGAATGTAAGTAAAACGAAAGATATGTTTTTTGAAAAGGAGGAATGCGTTACGGCCTGTAATGTTATGATCGATGGACAGCGAGTGGAGCAAGTGAATGTATTTGTATATTTAGGTACGCTGTTTACAAGAGATGGTAAGAATGTAGAAGATATTGAAAGAAGAGTTAATGCAGGTAATAGAGTGAATGGAGCTTTGAAGGCGTTTATGAATAGCCAAAACGTGTCCAAAAAGGCACGTTTGGCTGTGCATACAGGGGTGTTAGTACCTACTCTTATGTATGGTAGTGATAGTTGGGTATGGCAGAAAAGTCATGAAAGTAGAATAAATGTTGTAGAAATGAGAGCACTGAGAAAGTATGTGTGGTGTCTCTCTGACTGACAGAGTAAAGAATTGTGTGATAAGAGAGTGTTGTGGGGTAAAAGAAGATGTAGTGACAAGCATCGAGAAAGGTATGCTAAGATGGTTTGGGCACGTGGAGAGAATGGATGACGAAAGACTGACCAAGCAGATATATAAGGCAAGTGTGGAAGGGACAGGACGAAGGGGAAGACCTAGGCGGACGTTCTCTGATCAGATTGGAGACATACTTAAAACAGGACAGGTGAGAAGTACCCTGAACAGAAGAGCATGCATGAGGAATCTGATGGGAGTGAATGAAGCAAGAGAGATATGTCTGGATCGTTGCAAATGGCGTTCCGTAGTCTCTGCCTACCCCTCCGGGAAACAGGCGTGAGTCTATGTATGTATGTATGTACATTAACTTGCGCTTTGTTGGCATTCAGCCAAATTGTTATTGGGTCTCTGTGTTAGGTATTCCTAGAAGCACGGAGTCACAAAGCCATTGTGACCTGTAAACGGAAACAGGTGTATCACCTATCAATTGGGGCAATCTTTCATTTATTTTACGCATAGGTATGATTAGTTATAAAGAATATAGGATTAAGAAAACCTTGCGAAAGTACACTTACTTAACTTTATTTATATTTACATAGCATGTTTATATTTGTTGTTGGCAAATTGTATACAAAGATACTGATTGAAAGAGTGATCTCTGAAACGGATAGTAAAATTTGGGATGTGCAAGCGGGATTCAGAAATGGAATGGAATGTACGGATCAAGTCTTTTCCTTAAGGTGCATTTCAGAGTAAACCTTAAGTAAACACCAGAAGGTTTTCTGCGCCTTAATTGACCTGGAAAAGGCTTACGATCGAATCCTTATAGATATATATCCTTATAGAATCCTTATATAGGGATTTAAGTGCCTGTGTCAGAATAAACGGGGCCTACACGGACTGGTTTAACATTGATCGTGGTGTTAGACAGGGATGTGTAGCGTCTCCTTGGCTGTTCAATCTATTCATGGACAGTTGTTTGACCGATCTGAAGGGGTCTGAATGTGGATTAAGAATGGGTGAATCTGTGTTTAAGACCCTGCTATACGCTGACGATCAGGTTCTTTTTGCGTCGTCAGCGTCTGATTTACAGCAGATGGTCACCGTACCGAATGAGCCGTATAAGAAGAAGGGCATGAAAGTGAATGTAAGCAAGACTAAGGTCATGGTCATAGAGAGGGAAGACAGTATAACTGAATGTAACATAATGATAGGAGATGAAAAAGTGGAACTAGTGAATGAGTTTGTGTATTTAGGGTCTTTGTTTACGAGAGATGGGAAATGTGAGGGAGATGTTGAAAGGAGAGTGAAAGCAGGAAATAGTGTGAATGGCGCCTTACGGTCCATCATCAGTAGCGAAATTATACCAAGTAAGGCTCGTCTTGCTGTACTGCAGGGAGTTTTGGCGCCAACACTGATGTATGGTAGCGAATCATGGGTATGGCAGACGAAGCATGAAAGTAGAATCAATGCTGTGGAGATGAGAGCTTTAAGGAGTATGTGCGGAATAAGTTTGAAAGATAAAGTGCGTAACAGTGTGATACGGGAAAAGTGTGGTCTAAAAGAAGATGTAGTGACAAAGATTGAAAAAGGAATGTTACGTTGGTTTGGACATCTGGAGCGGATGGATGAAAGAAGAAATACGAAAGGAGAGTATCGTGCGAGAATAAATGGAAATGTCGGTAGGGGTCGCCCTAGGCGGACGTACGCCGACCAAATAGGTGATCTACTGATAAAGGGCAAAATAAAAAGTACCTATAACCAACGCGCATGCATGACGAGGTTAATGAATGTCGATGAAGCGAAAGAGGTATGTTTGAACCGAAGCATGTGGCGTTCCATAGTCTCTGCCTACCCCAATGGGAGACAGGCGTGACGTTATAGATAGATTGATCGATAGCATGTTTATCATTATCTCATCGACGAGCAAAATCTATGTCCAGAAGTCAAAGCGAGATGAGCGCATCATCGTAAACAGATGAAAATGGAAAGATGCAGTCTCACAACGAAGAACAAATCTTCATAACTGCCTTGTTCAGCTTCACACAGGTGATTTCTATAACACACTAAGTATTATCACGTGAGGATGATATTATCATATCATCCTAGAAAATTCGACGCAGTATCGAAAGACGAAGCGACCACTTAAATGCGAAACACACTCAATGTATGCAATCAAAGATATTTCTTGTTCTTCTTCATTTATTATTTGTAAGTAGACCATTTACTTCTTAATTCGGACTGCTTGGTACAGAATCGAAAATCATGTTGCAAATACTAGGTTCGTAAATAATTTTTTTCAAACTTTCTGTCAAGTCTAGACCATAAATCGAGTTACATTAAACATAAAATAATTTGAAATATTGACTTAGATGAAACTTTTTATTTATTCACAGCTGAGTAAAAACATTTACAAGCGTATATTAAATTCAAGTGTCACCGAACATGGCCTTTGAACAGTTTTGCATAAAAAATCTTTTATCGAAAAAGAAAGTTCGGCGCTTAGGAGACAGAGCTTTTATTATTTACAGGAGAAACGTTATGGGGACGCGACATACGCTTTCCATTATTGCGTTTACTTTAACAGTTGTTCGAAGAGTCGTTTCTATCGTAAAGCCTTAAGAAATATAATATGCTTCCGGAATATACTGCCAGTCAGCGGTTGCGATTGAGCTATGAATCGAAAATAAGATAGTTCTTTATTTGGCAAACGATTTCGAAGAAACAAATACTTTTAAGGAACGCTGGGATGAAGCAAAGAGTTATAAGCAATATGCCTTGTCGGCGTACGATTGACGCTGTATATAGGTAAAAGTCAATATGCAACTTAATAAAAAAACCAACATGGCTGTAGAAATTAATGTTGCTTATAGTGAGTTGGGAGTGAATTTGTTTGTTTGATTGAACGTGCTAATTTCAGAAAATACTAGTTAGAATTGAATAATATTTGTATGTTGAATAGTTCATTTTGTCGAGTAAGTCTATATGCTACATAATATCCACCCATGAGACGTGGATGCAAGTATAACACATCCCGACACATGTTCATTTCTATTTATATATTTATCAACTTGTTAGTGGTAGACTACGGACAATGAGTGTTTGAAACAAAAGTATACGTAGGCATATAAATATACATACGGCAACGATATTCTAGAACATCGCACATGCGATCATTCGATTGATTAGAAACAGGACAAAGCCTACATATAGGCTTTGTCTCGTCTGGTTACCATAGGCTCTAGCCTACAGTGACCAGATAACAATTATAAATAAACAACAACCTGACACAGAACAAATATCATCACATAATGAATCATCAGCTAACAGTCAAGGGCGCCAGACCAACAGATCAGTCAAATTATTTAATACACAGTCAAATTATTTATGACATATTTCAGTTTCGCAATATAGCAAAGATTTTTCTAGAAAAATTACGTCTCTGAGTCTAGCCGATATCTTATCTTCAAATGTCTAAATCGGCCTTATGGATCGTAATTATTACAGTCCATTATTTCATCTCTATTAAAAAATGGCATCACAATAGAGACTCGTTTAAAGATGGCAAATTTTACTATCAAAATTATTGCTCTCGTAAAAATCTTTTCGAGTAATTTGTTTATAATAGCGCGGTCCCGCTAAAGTAATATTTTACTTTCCGTTTTATTACTTCTACGGTAAAGTACTCCATTGTCGCAGTGTAAATATATTTGTTAACGTTTTAGCGTAGCATAGAAAGCCAGGTCCACCTATTGATGGACCTGGCTTTCTATGCTACGCTAGCCAGGCGGGTAGGTATAGGGATTGATATCGGGTTTACCGTATCTTCACTAAGATATTATTGTTCCGTATAAGTATTGTTTAAGCTCCGTACTCACATATGGTTTTACTCAATCGAGCTAAACTCTCGAGCAAAAACCACAGCATGGGCTTTCGTCCACACATTCAGCATATCTCTTACCATATTTGTCTTTTATTTACTCGAGATCTAACGGTCAATTAAATTCATAAGCACTCTTCTCAATAAAAAAATATGCATTGCTTTTATATTAATGAACAAAGATTTTACTTTTGAAACTATTAATCATTGTCAATACATATTTCGTAAAGAGACTTAAACTACGCAAATGTACAATCGGCGGCCTTATCGCCTAGGGCGATATCTTCCAGGCAACCTTGAGGTGGACAGGAATGAAATGAGCAATGAAATGTGGTGCGGTGGTGTAGTTGTTAAAAATACATACACAGACTCACGCCTGTTTCCCTGAAGGAGTAGGCAGAGGCATATTTAACGCCCACTTTTCGCCAGTGTTTTGATCCCACGTAATAGGTGGCGAGCCTATTGCCACTTATCGGGATATTTTACCAGAGCCTCGTCCGTTGATCGGCAGGTGCACCACTTGCAGGTGAGGTTGGCTTGGGACCCTAAGTTCTTGGTGGGAACCCTATGCACCCCTTGGTGGGAACCCTATGCATATTGTTAAAATAAAACGAAAATCTTAGATACTACATACATACATATATAAATTATAATATATAAATATACGTACATAAATAAAATACAGCTAAGTATAAAATATTACATAAAATAAAATACAAATATAAAATATGCTTACATACATTATGAAAAAAGAAATATAAGAGACAGTCAAGACAGACAATGCAGATGGAGTAAATAAGGCTTATGTAACAAGAAAATCATCAAATTAAATCAGATCAGATCAAAGTTTTGAAGATATTTAACGATTTTGCTTTTCGAATCTCCAGGGGTGCATTGCACAGACGCACAACTTTAGCAGTGAAACATTTCGATAAGTAATTCGTGGAATGCTTTGGCATCCTCAGTGTTAGATCCTTAGACGACCTCAAGGATTTCACATGTGTCATGAACGAAAACAAAAAGTTCTTTAAGATAGGAGAGAGTACTAGGATTAAATAGAATATTGTACAATAATGTTAGAATGTGAGTATTCCTGCGAAGACAAATTGGAAGCCACTTGAGTTTATTGCGAAAATCTGAAACGTGATCATATTTGCGCAGTCCAAATATAAATCGTATGCAAAAGTTTTGGAGTCGCTCAAGTTTATCTAGCTGCTCTTCAGTAAGATCAAAATAGCTGACGTCAGCATATTCAATAATGGGCAGAAGCAAAGATTGGGCAAGTGCAACTTTAGTGGCAGTTGGAAGAAAGTTGCGTAGCCTACGCAACGAGCCTGCCGATGCGAATAATTTACGACTCATTTCTTTTAGTTGTGGTCTCCAGGACATGGTTTCGTCAATGTAAATGCCCAGATTCTTTACAACTTTGCGAAAAGGAAGATATTTTCCATCAAATCTGATTCGCGGAAGGTCAACCCAGTATTTTAGAAATCAGTTTAGGGCTGCCGATAATAATTAATTGAGTTTTATCAGGATTAACTATCAGTCCATATCTCTTGGTCCATTCGCAGATACGTTCTAAATCTGTGTTAATAGTAACACAGGCTTCTGCCAACTTAGTTTAGGAGCTTGCGTGTAAATCTGTAAATCATCTGCATAAAGGCATACAGCCTATGCAGATGATTTTAGAGATTTTTTCAGATGATTAATAAATTTTTCTGTAACAACTTTGGAATACACTTGCAAAATATTTTTTTTCATTTAACACCTGTTTGCACGACGATCATTTTAACTTAACGAAACCAAGCTGTCACTAAAATACAATTATTTATTTGTGTGTATTATAAGAAAGACTACTTGGCCTTTAAAAAAGCTGAGCCGACTTTGGCGAAATTCGTTAATAATTTTTTAGTGTCGGATGTCGCGAACTACAAGTTTGAACTGTTATGTTTTAAAAATTGCATCTTGATCGAATTACTTTTAATTATATATACTACTATTTAAAGAAAGTTTCACTATATGATATCTGTTTGCGGCGTTAACTTATTGTATTTCGATATTCTCAATATCTCATTGTAATTCGAAACGTATCCACACAGGAAGGTTTGGGTGTATTATTTATCACGACCTGAAATACCACAGACAGTGAAGCTGCCAGTAGCAGCTAGTATTAAAAACTATATCGGATAGAATTTTCAGACTCGTCAGTTTATGATTAGTTCCGTTTCATAACTGGTGTAAAAGAGCTCTCGATTCTTGAGGATCTTTCCAATTCGTTATTTATTGCTGATTACGTCAATAAGAGACCATCTCGATTGACTAGCTGTAATAAAACTATATTAGGTATTTCCGTTACTTTATAGTTGATAATTGTAGAAATAGATATTAAAATGAAAGTAGGTATCTGGTAATTTGAGAATAATAATTTGAGAAAAGCTTATAAAAAGTCACAAAATTAACATTGTGTGTGTACATAATTACTTTTGATGTAACTTATAGCAGTTATAGTAAAATAATACCATACTACATCAACACAAATCAAGTGGGACCCTCACTCAGCATTATGTGTGCTTAACAAAGTACTTGAGCACTATACAGCCATTATGCAGATGATTTACAGATTTACACGCAAGCTCCTATAACTAAGTTGGCAGAAGCTTGTGTTACTATTAACACAGATTTAGAACGTATCTGCGAATGGTCCAAGAGATATGGACTGATAGTTAACCCTGATAAAACTCTATTAATTATTATAGGCAGCCCTAAAATGGTTTCTTAAATTAACTGGGTTGATCTTCCGTGAATCAGATTTGATGGAAAAGATCTTCCTTTTCGCAAAATTGTAAAGATTCTGGGCATTTACATTGACGAAACCATGTCCTGGAGACCACAACTAAAAGAAATGAGTCGTAAATTATTCGCATCGGCAGGCTCGTTGCGTAGGCTACGCAACTTTCTTCCAACTGCCACTAAAGTTGCACTTGCCCAATCTTTGCTTCTGCCCATTATTGAATATGCTGACGTCAGCTATCTTGATCTCACTGAAGAGCAGCTAGATAAACTTGAGCGTCTCCAAAGCTTTTGCATACGATTTATATTTGGACTGCGCAAATATGATCACGTTTCAGATTTTCGCAATAAACTTAAGTGGCTTCCAATTCGTCTTCTCAGGAATACTCACATTCTAACATTATTGTACAATATTCTATTTAATCCTAGTACTCCCTCCTATCTTAAAGAACTTTTTGTGTTCGTTCATGACACATGTGAAATCCTTGAGGTCGTCTAAGGATCTAACACTGAGGATGCCAAAGCATCCCACGAATTACTTTTCGAAATGTTTCACTGCTAAAGCTGTGCGTCTGTGCAATGCTTTACCCCTGGAGATTCGAAAAGCAAAATCGTTAAGAGCGTATACGCCTCGAGCGGCGGCTCGAGTTTAGGTATTTATAGTACCGCGGTCGCCCGCACACCGCGCATGCGAGACCCGGCGCACTATGACGGTATCGCGTGGAATAATAATCTTGATCCTTCTTGCCATACATGAACAGTATTCGTTTATGTAATACGTCGATTATGATATAAAAGTATCCAAATTAATTATTTTCAATGCACATGCATTTAAAGGTATCAAATAAAGATAGATATTACATATTTGTTTAGTAGGATGATGTTCCTCAGGATAACAACGACTATTTATAATAATTTGGCGCAGTTTTATTATATGATAGAAATAATTTATAATTGTCATCTACATAATTGTTACATTTCAAATATACATCTATTTTGTTATGAATGTATGCAAACCCACGAATGACACTAAATACAAAACCAAAAGAGTCGGGTAAAAGAAAATACTTAATTAATTAAAAGAAAGAAAAAAATATACAATATGTTGATTTGTATTTACAAAATATTGTAATTATACAATACATATTCACCTAAAATTATTTCACACAGTGTGCGATGATATAAATCCCTCTTTTTATAAAATTTTACATAGATAAGGCCAATTCTCGTATTTTATATGACATTGAAATTATATTTTGAACGAAATGAGATTAGATTTTAAATTGACTCAGAATTGGTATTCTTCTAATTTAAATGTCATTATCATCTAGAGTCCGTGTCACGAGAACATAGACATTTTGTAAACAAAGAATTTTTACTAAGTGACTTAGCAATAGTTCTGTCAAAAACAAATAATTTCAAATCAATGAGCGCAACGGTATAGGTCGGGTTCACGAAAAATGACCACTGCGCAGAAATCATTTTTTAGGTCTCCGTGGAGGTACGGGGTGAGGCGCGGGTGGAATGCCAATGGTGTGGCTCCGTTCTTGACGCATTCCCGAAATGCGTCAAGAATGGAGCCACGCCATTGGTGCACGAATGTACATATGCGCGACGGCCGCCATTTCTGGTCAACTTTCGTGAACCGACCTATACATAGATACGTGTCATTGGAAACTAATATGTCAATGGATCGGGTTTTTATCGATATTATGCGCTGTCAACCGGATCTTTTAATGTTTTGAGGTACTGACGCCTAGAGTGTCAACATTTGGCGTTAGTTCATTGAAATGATACATTCTTGGGCTTAACATCTTTTTATCAGAGGACAAAATTACATTTTTAGTTATCAGGAAGGGGTTGGTGTTAAGTTAAATACAAGTTTATAGGATTGCAACGCTCTTCTCGCTGCCGGCATCTCGAAAAAGCGCGTGCAGAATATCAGATGGCAGAAAATTATTTATACCTAAAAAAGAAATTGCGTTTTTAGACTACCGTAACGTTTAATGGTTTTTGTTTAAGTTCATTCTGACGATTTCATTCACAGACAACGTAAAATCTCTATGCCTAGAAATGTTTATGCAATGTATTATAGCTAGTTATCTGTTATATTATTCATTGTTGGTCAATAATTTAATATTTTAGAATAGATATGCTACTTTGAGCAATATTATTTATTGCGTAGTGATTTTTTAAAAATCGTGTCAATAATAAAGTAACATGTATGTACCTACTCTATAATTAACATACATGGTACTCTATTTTTCATTAATTTACAGATTATTACGTGTAAAACAACAAAAAAATCGGCCAATTTATGAACATTCGACCACTAAAACACAAAATCAAATATATTTATTTCAGTCAAATTTAACAATATAAATTTAAAAACATAGTGGCATAATTAGGCATTGAAAAAAAAAGACTGTTCAAAAGCATAAAATCTAAAACGCAACTGTTCGAAAACAGGTTGTGAAGCTCTGAATATTTGTTTACAAAAAGTCTATCTTCTCGTGGCACCAACTATAAATTGACTTCTATTGTTCTATCAGTTTATTTAGGAGAATACCATTTGTGACATGAGTATGACACTGACATTAGATCGCAACTGCATTTTGAACAAATATAGTTAGAAGAATTGAGTCAAAATAAACTGTTAATTGGTGCAGAATAAGACTGCACAGTAGGTAGGTGGGCTTGTGTGTGTTAGGTACCTGCAATGCGAGCTCGTGGGGATCAGCTGAGCTGCGGCGGTTTGTAAGATAATATTCGATTCAAGTGTGCTTTTAATTGCATTGCATAGTACGTTTTAGGTAAATACCTATTACATTGGTATTATGCTAACGACGGCGCGTCCTAGCTTAAAAATAACCATAATTTTGCCCCCATTAAGAAATTGCCCCTGTAAATTCATCGGCCGGTCATCCATCCATACTATGACCGTGATGTCAATTACTTTACCTTAACTTATGTAGTTTGTACGAAAATAAACCTGCGATAAAGGCTCTGCAAGCCAATCCCATGGTCACCCATCAAAGATCAAATGCGTCTAACTACTGTACCTGTTTATACTGTATATTGCCACTTGATTTTTGCAGCAAGGTATTATATCTAAAGGTCGGTTTCTGTCAGTCTCGCCCAGCCCCTAGTTGACCGCGCTACTATACTAACCAGTAACCACTAGACTCCAGATGTCTCGACTAACACTCTAGTTTAATACGTAATACATAAATAAAGTTAAGTACATCAACTTTTCATATTTATAAAAAAAAATACGTTGAGAAAAAAATAAGGATCAAGAAGCTTTAGCCGCGCTATAAACGTTTTGGAATGCAATATTTACGTAAAATGGCGGACGCGGACGCGAGCGACAGGTCCATCCTCTGAGAGCGCTCAGCGCTGAATGGCGGACATAGCATAGCGCTTCGAGTTTTATAGGTCTTTTTAAAAAAATCATATTAATTACAAACGAAAAGTTTCGATTCCAATTTTTTTATATGACTTAAAATGAATCTTAAGGTTTCTAAATATGTATATATATCTTTTTAATAATCACAGTAGTTTTTTTAGATATAAATGCAAATTTGCGGGCTAAAATTAAGCAAAATGCACTGTTTTGTTCTCCGATTTTCTTGAAAATTATGAATGAAAGTACAATTTCTTTTTTAGGGACTCGCTTGTATAGCTTTTGTTCGTACAGTTTACATTTACTGAATTATAGAACGATAAGTTTTCATAGCACTAGCGACCCTTAATGCTGGCCTAAACTACAAAAATTACGAAAATGACTTTTTTAAATTCATCCGTTTTAAAATATTTACTATAGTAACCCATATATTTATCTTTAGCACTCTCTTGATAAAGAACTGAACTTTCATATTTTCTATATCTTAACCATTAGTTGTTATTTATCCGTAACGTAATAGAACAATAAAAACCCGCAAAATCGCCTCCGTCGGATTAAACGCTCTTAAATATCTTCAAAACTTTGATCAAAAATCACTATCTGATTTAATTTGATAATTTTCTTGTTACATAAGCCTTATTTACTCCATCTGCAATGTCTGTCTTGACTGTCTCTTATATTTCTTTTTTCATAATGTATGTAAGTATATTTTATATTTGTATTTTATTTTATGTAATATTTTATACTTAGCTGTATTTTATTTATGTACGTATATTAATATATTATAATTTATATATGTACGTATATAGTATCTAAGATTTTCGTATTATTTTTAACAACTACACCACCGCTCCACATGTCATTGCTCATTTCATGCCTGTCCACCTCAAGGTTGCCTGGAAGAGATCGCCCTAGGCGATAAGGCCGCCGATTGTACATTTGCGTAGTTTAAGTTTCTTTACGAAATAAGTATTGAGAATGATTAATAGTTACAAAAGTAAAATCTTTGTTCATTAATATAAAAGCAATGCATATTTTTAAATTGAGAAGAGTGCTTATGAATTTAATTGACCGTTAGATATCGAGTAAATAAAAGACAAATATGGTAAGAGATATTTGTGACAAATCTAAGTACTAAAACTTGTACCAAGTTAAGTAAATTAGTGCAATTTATGCTGTCAACTGATGGTTACAATCTTTTTGCGGGCTCTCTGTCTCTACTTTTGTACGTATCGATATATATCCCTAACTTATAAAACTATCCGCCACGACACCTTTTTAATAAGATTAGGCTGGCTCGCCGACCATAACCGAGTAATTGGTGTTATCATGAAATCTCCCATCCCAAACCCATCTGGTCTTCAAATGAACGAAGCAAACTGCTTTATCACGCTTCGAATGAAACATATTTTCTCTTTTACGACACCTACACAAAACAAAAACTACTTTATTTCAATATTTATCTTCTATCAAACTTTCTTCATGAATTTGCTGAAAGAAAACTCATTGTTAAGTTAAAGTTGATGTTGTTCAAACCACCATTCATAGGTGCAAGTAAAAAGCAGTGTAGATTCACTGAGCATTGCTAAAACGACCAACTAGTATTTAGAATTAATAGACCCTTGAAAAGTTACTGGCGAATAAAATTATCGAATTCAATAAAATCCAAAGATGCAAATAGAATTGGAAGAACGATGAGCCTTACGGTAACTGTATTTCTCACTAATAGTTACATATACCCACCTAAATTGGATGAATAAAAAATCTCAACGTGGAAACTGGACGTGAATTGACCAGAGGAACTAACGAGACCCTAACAAAGATTTATAGAGATAGGCAGGCTCAGGCAAAAAATCTTCGGGACTCCGTCTGACCCGCAACGGACCTAATGGAAGGATCTGTATCTATAAATAAATGTAATGTTATATCTTTTACCAAAAAGAAAAAGCCAGTGACCTTTAAATATTATATTAATGATGTAGAACTAAATATAGTATCTGAGGTGCGAGATCTTGGTGTGCTAATTGACAGTAAATTAATTTTTGATTCACATATTTCAAGCATTATTGGCAAAGCATTTCGTTTGTTGGGATTTGTGCTTAGAATTGGTAGAGACTTTAGAAATTTATCCACATTAGTGCTTCTGTATAAATCACTTGTGAGACCAATAATTGAATACGCCTCAACAGTTAGGAACCCACAGTATAATATTTACATCAATCAACTTCAGAGACTGCAAAATAAATTTTGTAGTTATATTAAATGGCGATTCAGAATAAGCTCTGACATGCATTTCTTGCAAACTCTGGAGGCGCGTCGTGCGGAGCGTGATATAATATTTCTTTATAAAATAGTAAGAGGCCAAATATGTATGTATTTGCTAAGTAAGATTTGTTTCGAATATCCACGAAGTAGTAGAAGGAAATTTCTTTTTATGTTAGATTTTCACGAACCAAGCGTGGTAAAATATGTTTATTAAAAGAACCTGTAGTTTGTACAACAAGATCTCAGTAAACAACAATATAGACATCCTTCACCTTTTGTTACATTAATTAAAAATTAATGTACACAAATTGTTAATATAATTGTCAGATGTTACCATACTTATACAAGCATTAGTAACTTGTGGAAACTATTTTAGATTAAGTTGGAACTATGTACATATCTTTAACTATTTTCTCTTTTTGTGATATCTGTTTGTTTCCCAAATAAATAAATAAATAAATATCTAATACAGAGCTGAAAAACATGACTGTTTATATAGCATGCACTTTGTTTGTAGTACTCCCGTTATTCGCAGAATTGCGCATAATGTATGGGGATTATTTTCAGTGGGAAGGTTTATGCCTTCGGATTATTGCCACGCAGTTTTTTTTGCACTCCAGGTGGGGTATTTGTCAGGAACAGGCAAAGTTTTGCTTTTAAAGTAGTGGACATTTAAGAATATATATATATATATACGGGAATTAACGCGAACATGCATTAGGTATTTACATACCTTATTTTGCTTGACGTTTCGAGACGGTTGCACGCCCCGTGGTCACAAGCTGACTGGTGTAGCGGTGTCACGTCTCGGTGTCATTTTCGAAGTACCGGCGCAAAACACACTAACCGTATCTGTATATTGAACATTCGCCGACTGCGCATTAAAGTGGGGTGTTGTTAGTCGAATCACTGGATTCCACGCCGATGACAATTTGAAGCCCTCTTCCCGATTGAAATTTTTATGTTTTCTGATTTCGATCGCTTCACGCACAACTCTTGGGTAAAAGTGGCGTTCCGTGGAGAGGACTTGGGGACGATGAAATTCAATCCAGTGATTGGTGCCCAATTGAAGTAAATGTTCCGCAATCGCCGATTTGTTCATTTGACGGTTCTTTACAGCTGCGATGTGCTCCTTTATACGTTCAGCGATAGTCCGCTTCGTTTGCCCTATATAAGAGCTACCGCAGCTGTCAAGCCAAATAAGGTATGTAAATACCTAATGCATGTTTGCGTTAATTACCGTATATACATATTCTTAAACATGCAACGCGAGTGTTTAAATGTTTCTAGTGGACATTTATTCGGTTAGGTGCCTGTATTATTTTGATAAATTCGAATTTGTTTTCTTTTATGCACTGATATCGGAACCAAATATATAACCGGAAATGTTTTCACGATTAATTACATCTATATTAAATTTATTCGTAAAGATTTATATGGCAAACTACAATGAAAACAAATAAAGGATTCCCAGGATATCCAGATGGAAACATGAATGCTTTGGTGCTGATAGCAGTCTTCTTTTTTGATACAAAATCCAGCTAATCTTGCTCAGTGCTCGCCTTTATTTCAACCAAAATAAATGGTCGACGCCATACGTCAGCGTGCTGAGAGTATTATTTTATTGCCATCAAATGAACTTACTGTTCATCATATTGACACCTAACTAACATGCTAACTACGTTAAAAATGCGTAATTATATATAATTATAGTAATATTTGGTGACAATGCACAATTATGTCCGAACGGATAAACATATTTTTTTGAATTATATTCAGATACACAAATCATAAAAAATATACTCATCACACAAATATTTTATTTTATTTTATGTCGAGTACTAATGTTGTTTATATCAAAAGCCTTTATACTCAAATTCATCAAATAAAAAATATATTAAAATTAAAATACCATTTTATCCAGCGACCCGTTAAACCCGTTAACCCGTTAGTGTAACCTCATAACTTTGTCAACTGCTGAATACGCCTGATTTCAAAGGATCATACAATTAGTTCTCCGTATGATGTTAATATATCGCATGATTTTATCTAAAAGGTTTTTAAAATGTTTATACTCATGTCCATCAAACTGTACACGCTCGTTAGCGTATAGCTGCTACGTGAAGTTTAAAATATAATATTTGCTTAGTCACAGACTCATTACAAATTTGTTTGAAATTTAAATGTGCCAAATATTTGCACAATATTTCTCTTTCAAACATCCACTCGCCTCGGACCGGCCTACCGGTCCGCTAATCGGTTGGTAGACGTGACAACGTTGCATCCGCTTTCCTCAGAATCGAACCGTCCACCAAGACCTCCGCAAATCGGGGAACTTCATCAGCCCCAGTTACCAAACGAAGAATGCGCTCCTTGCGCCATCTGAGTAGCGGAAGGTTAGCCTCCTTAATCAAAACGAGGTCTCCAACCTTGGGTGGATTGGTCTTGTCGGTCCACTTAAGGCGTTGCTGGAGTATGTGCAAATATTCCAAATTCCAGCGTTTCCAAAAGCTTTGAGTAATCTGGCGTACTAATTCAAAACGTGAGAGACGATTAAGTCTCGTATCAATATAGAAGTACTCAGGCAAGGTGACAAGTGGGCGACCAATCAAAAAATAGCCGGGCGTAAGGGCTTCCAAATCATTCTGATCTGAGGAGATGGGGCTCAATGGCCTAGAGTTCAAAACGGCCTCAATCTTATTTATTTATTTTTATTTTCTTAAATATTTATAATAACATACATTGTCTTTATAGGTAATACCCAATGCAACAATATAATACTTACATAAAAATCTTAAAACTAATTTGACAAATATGCTAGTGTCACCTTCACAAATGCCGGCAATCTGCACATAAAAATATTTTTTTTTGTGAGACGCTGTTAATTCTATTTATTGCTCGCACAAGAGGAGCATATTTCAAAAGGTTGGTACGGGATAGTGGGACTTCGAATAAACTGCCCAGTGGCCCCTGTCGTAAGCTGGTGTTAGGAACAAGCAGTCTCAACGCCTCCAGGATCTGGGGATTATTTAATTTACCACGAAACACTAGAAATACATATTTTGCTACAGCCAAATTGCGCCTTACCTCCAGCTTATAGGACCCAACCATCCCTATAACAAATAATAGTGTTGGGTATATAAGCGGGTAGAAGGGGTATACACCATATTGTTTTAAATATAGGTATCTCATAAATTTATTTTGCATCTTCTCCACCATAAGACTATATTTAGTTTTATGGGGATTCCAGATAATAGCACTCGTCTCCAATCTACTCCTTATCAGTGCGTTGTACAGTGATTTTACGGCATTAGTGTTCTGAAAATTCTTCGTCTCACGTATAATCCTAAATTCCTAAAAGCCGCTGTGCAGATATTAATACTGTGCTGTCGAAATGTTAATTCAGCAGTGAACAGAACCCCGAGATCACGTACGAGGGTAACGCGAGGAATAACCTCACCCTCTATTTGATAGTTAAAGTGAAGTGGCGCTACCGCACGCGTAAAAGAAATTACGTTGCATTTTCTCACATGAAAAACCAGTTTGTTTGTATGGCTCCACTTTACTACTTGGTTAATATCGTACTGGGGGCGTTCGCAGTCCTGTCCACTGTTAATTTGATGATATAATTTTAAATCATCAGCAAATAATAAACACTCTGCATGCTTGGCCACTTCCGGCAAGTCATTGATCATGATGATAAATTCCAAAGGTCCCAAATTACTACCTTGACTCACGCCTGTGAGGGTAGGAAATGGGTTCGAAATGTACTCACCATATTCTACATACTGCTGACGGTTTCTTAAATAATCGCAAAAAAAGTGTAAAAGGTCCGGGGTGAACCCTGCCGTTGCGAATTTCATCAGCAACACATCATTATCAACACTATCGAAGGCCTTCAGGAAGTCGAAATATGCTACATCCAACTGAGCCCCCGCCTTAGAATCAAGCAACGGCGCTGCAGTGTTCATGAAACTCATAAGATTTGAGTTAGTGGTGCGACCCGCCCGAAAGCCATGTTGGCTGTCGCTTAATTGTACGCTCACTTGAGAACCAATGATTGAATAAAGAGACATCTCAAAGACCCACGCTAGCGCTGACAATATTGCTACAGGTCTGTAGCCACTGACATCTGTGTCTGGAGTACCCTTGGGTACTGGCTTTACCCTGGTTAATTTCCACCCTCGAGGATATGACCGTTCCTTTAAGCAAATATTAAAGAGCTTTCATCAGAAAAAATGTCTCCCATTTAACCATATCTATCTAGTGACAATCGCGATAAAGGAAAATAGTTTACGGATTTTTTTATTGTATTTATTTATAACTCGGTATAAATATAACATTCGCTTTAGAAGTTAGTTGTTTTGCTGGATAGTAAGTGCGCTTGGTTATATTTCTTTTTTATTTAGAAAACGTCGTTTGCTAAGTGTATCATTACATACATACACACATACATAGACTCACACCTGTTACCCGGAGGGGTAGGCAGAGACTACGGAACGCTATTTGCAACGGTTCTGACATACCTCACGTCACGTGATTGAAGCAAGAGCTTCACTCACTCTCATCAAGTTTCTCATGCATGCTTTTCTGTTAAGGGTACTTCTGACTTGTCCTTTTTTCAGGATGTCTCCAATCTGGTCAGAAAACGTCCGCCTAGGTCATCCCCTTTGTCCTGTCCCATTCACACTTGCCTTATATATCTTCTTTGTCAGTCTATCGTCATCCATCCTCTCCATGTGCCCAAACCATCTTAACATGCCTTTCTCAATGCTTATCACTACATTTTCTTTTACCCCTTAACACTCTCTTATCACACAATTCTTTACTCTGTCGGTCAAAGATACACCACACACACTTCTCATTGCTTTCATTTCTACAGCATTTATTCTACTTTCAAATCTCTTCTGCCATACCCAGCTTCACTACCAATAGAATAGACATTTATCAACTAGACTTTGCCAACATCTCAGCCCGCCTGAATAATACACTTAAAAGTTTCTCAAGAATCAAACGCATGTTTTGGTATGACGTTTCGAAACACAATTCATATCAAATAAAACAATATATCGCAGCTGACCAGACGCTCCCAGTTTGGCACAACATGTGTTCTATCACATAAATATCCTATGTTTTACAAGACAAAAAGTTGTTGGAACGAAAAAATTACAGCGGCGAACCCCGAACAATAAAGCTTTGTATGGATTATATGTCTTTTTATTGCTTTCCGTGGCACGGTCGTAGAGGATATCCTGAATGACGTCAGTCAGTGTATTTTTGTACTATACCATGGGAAGTGGTCTTTTCACTCTTAACAGAGCACTGTGTGACGTCATAGCGTGGTACATTTTTTTATTACGAAAAGCTGCAGTATATATTCCTAGAACTTATTGACATATTGTTATATTAGTGTATTTGTATAGCGACAGTTTTAGTGTCTAATAGCTTTGTTAGTTATTCATATCATATAACCAAAAAATGGACATACCATTGGATAATTATTTTCTTATTTACTGTAAGCAGTTGTTCTTAACTTTTGTGCTGTGTCCTTGCCATATTGCCTTTTATTATGAGCGTACACGAGCAACAATGTCAAACTGCGGACTGCAGTTTTCATAATATTATTTTTCATGGAACCCCGTACACAGAGTCACCGTAGTTTGCTATCGACAACGAAACGCCGACACTAATGCTGACTCTCGCAATTTTACTATATTTATTTAATGATAATATTAAAAAAAAAACTTTCATCACTCTTTATTTTGACTTACCAGCTACTGCTGGCCCAATTACTTCTTCATCAGTGTGAATTTTGTTCTGCAAGCTGATTGGAAATAGTAATACAGGCCACTGACTATTTGTGTCGATCACCGACCACAAATCACTGTCAAACTCTCCAGCTACTTTTGTAGCCGCTTTTAGATTCAGGTCGCGGAGTTTGTAGCTGTCGTATGGCTCGTGTGCGTTGACATAATAGTGACTAGTAAACATTTTATTTACAGTGGAAATTATACATTTATATAAACCCTTTTAAACAGAAGTGACTGTTTATTTTATGCCATGTTTATTTTTATATTTATTTCCGGCTCTTCAATGCTTTGGTACTTAGTGTTATTAATTGTTTACTTCATTATTTAACCGGAAAATCTCTTTCCGTAGCCCCGACCAATGAAACGTTGAGGAAAATACGTATTAATTTCCTTAAAATAAGTGTGACGTGTGCCCTGACCTCTCGGCTGGCCCCGCCTGCTCACCTCAGGCACTCCACTCCGGGCCCTTAAATACGACGGTGCGGCGATGGACGCCCTCTTTCTGGCCACCGTAGCTACGCAAGTTAAGTCGTCTTCCCTCTGCATATACAGGAGTGCGTTTTATTTGGACTACACGCTTCTTTTTACTTGTAACATCGTTGACTACACGAATCTCGCGACCCTCATCCCTTTCTCTTTTCTTATCCCTTTTGTTCTAAATTGTTTAGAGCCTATTTATTTCCTTCAATTGCTAAAAGTTGTTTAGAATCATTTTATAAAATAAACAAATTGTTATAAATGACCGAAATCTTGGTATTTTATTTATTCAAATAGCGCTGATCCACGTGCAACGTTACATAAGTACTGACGTTATAATGATCCGTAAAAGTACCCAAAATATATGTTGTGGTTATTTTGTACAAGAACTAGTTATTCACAAAATGTTTCAAAAATTTATATACATTACACTCACTTTAAACGTGACATCGGTCTCCAGAGGAAAACCATTACCGCAAAGAAGGGCAAATAAAAAAAGCGGCAAACAAATTAATCTTATTCAAAAATAGCCGCTACGATTGTTGTGATAAAGTGACAAGTTGCGCAGCCACCCGTTATCGGACACCACTCAACGAGACTCCCTCGAGACTCTCGCCGAGCTTCCAATAAGTTTTAACTTAACAAAACTTTGGCCGACTTTCATAATAAATATTTTGAGAAGCGATTTTAGCCATACTCTCAGCTGCCGATGACATTAAATTACCGCTCGCTGCATCAGCATAATTTTCTCTTATAAAGTTTGCTTTGGGATATTGAAAAGATAAAATGTTTTCATTCGACACAGCATAACTGAGATGAGTTCGCAATGTAATATAATTTCATTATTCCGCTATATTCTGAACGTAGCAGGTGTCCCGTTCAGATTGCTTTTATATTCCCGCCCTATTTACTACCTTATTATTTATTTTAAGACTTCCATTCCAAGATTTTTGCATGTGATCAATAGTTTACGTCTAAAAAGTACATAAGCATTCAGCTGCGAGTGCGAGCTAACGCCCCAGGCTTATGTCCTATATCCCTAGAGTAATCCGTTTTATAAAAAAAAACTTCTTTCGTTCGAGAAAAGATTCTTCATGAATTCAAGTTGATCGTTAAATCAGTCGGTCGCTCGAAAAATTTGTTTTTATATTGCCACGAATTTGGGACCGGGGATGTTCTGCACGTCCAAATGTTCCGCTGACTGTCTTTCCTATCAAAGTTTGACTTTCTCCCGGGAATGGTATTCTACTATATGGGCCCAGATACGTTCCAACTTTTTATTACGATTATCTAAGCTGACGCGCTGTGTTTATAAAAATAAAGATACGAACTAGGTCAGAATATGCATCGCAAAAAACAGTGAGTTTGTGTCCCAAGGTATAAGAAGAAATTGCTCTCTGCAGTACAATTCGCTTATGCAAAGACGACTTACGGCCATTTTCAATATCCGAACTATAGATAGATCTGTAGATATAAGATACGTGTTTGACATATTTTGTATGGAGCTTATGTCAAAAACTGTCAAAAACGTTTCTAAAATCTACAGATCTATCTATATTTCGAATATTGAATTCCGTAGTTAGTGCAATGGTTTCTATGTCTGGCTTTTTCTAAATTCATAGATATTTTTATACCAAGTATTTTTTTTGTTTGCTCACTTAGACGATTTTTTTTAGACAAGAGTTAGATACAATTGTTTCAATTTGTATTATTTCACATTGATAATTGTGGGTACCATACACCGATCTAACCTCAATCAATCAATCAATCAATCATTCAATCAGCCTATCGCAGTTCACTGCTGGACATAGGCCTCTCCCAACACGCACCACAGTACACGGTCCTCAGCCTTCCGCATCCAGTCTGTCACAGCCACCTTTTTCAGGTCGTCGGTCCACCTAGCCGGGGGCCGCCCTACCTTACGTTTGCCGAGACGTGGTCGCCACTCTAGGATACGCTTGCTCCATCGGCCATCAGTCCTTCGACAGATATGGCCAGCCCACTGCCACTTGAGCCTACTGATTCTGTGAGCTATGTCGGTAACTTTGGTTCTTTGTCGGATAACTTCGTTCCGGATTTTGTCCTTCAAAGAGACGCCAAGCATAACCCGTTCCATAGCTCGCTGCGTGACTTTTAGTTTGTGGACTAGTCCCACTGTGAGTGTCCACGTCTCGGCACCGTACGTCATAACAGGTAGGACGCATTTGTTGAAGACTTTGGTCTTCAGGCATTGCGGTAGGGGCGAAGAGAAAACTCGACGTAGCTTGCCAAACGCTGCCCAACCCAACTGGATCCTGCGGTCGATTGCTTTCTCGAAGTTGTTTCTACCAAGCTGGACTACTTGCCCAAGGTAGACATACTCTTGAACAACTTCGAGCATCGATCCGTCGACATAAACCGGTCCCGGCACAATGTGTTCGTTGAACATAATCTTGGTTTTATCTAAGTTCATGCCGAGACCGACCCGTCGAGAGGCTCCATTTAGGCTGTGCAGCATCTTGCTCAGCTCTGCCAGGCTCTCTGCCACGATGACGATATCGTCGAAAGGTGGGATATGTACTCGCCATTAATGTTGATACCCCGTCCAGTCCAGTCCAGCGTCTTAAAGACGTCTTCGAGTGCGTTGGTGTTGGTTGGATATCCCCTATATTACATCCCCCTGCCTCACCCCTCTACGCAACTCAATGGGGCTAGTTTTATTGTCCTGGAGCTGGACGGTCATAGTGGCCGTGTTGTACAAACATCTCAACACCTCGATGTAGCGCCAATCGATGCGACACCGCTGCAGAGCATCCAGAACCGCCCAGGTTTCGAAGGAGTCGAAGGCTTTCTCGTAGTCCACGAAAGCCATACACAGCGGCTGATTGTATTCGTTGGTCTTCTGTACAATCTGCCGAACAGTATGGATGTGGTCTACGGTGCTGCAGCCTTTTCGAAACCTGGCTTGTTCCGGTGGCTGCAAATCGTCGAGTTTTCTGGCGAAGCGATTTGTTAGGACTCTCGAGAACAACTTGTAGACGTGACTCAGGAGTGTGATGGGTCTGTAGTTTTTCAGCAGGGTTTTGTTACCTTTTTTGAAAAACAGGACCACGGCACTCCCACTCCACGCCTGAGGTGTTAGGCCTTGGTGGATAACGGAATTAAACAGGCTCGCCAGCTCTTTCAGAACTGCTGTCCCACCTGCTTTTAAGAGCTCTGTGGTGATTCCGTCATCCCCTGGAGACTTGTTGTTCTTGAGCTGCTCGAAAGCCACTCTTACCTCGCCCTGGTTGACATCAGGGATGTCCTCTGTGTAATGGCGCGTCAGTTGGGCCCTGTGGTCATCATCGCTGGGTCTCGTAGGTTTAGGCATCCGTGATGCGTACAAGTCCTTGTAGAAACTCTCAATTTTAGCGAGAATCTCGAACTTGGAGGTTACGGTTTTGTCATCCGCAGTATTGAGTTTTGACAGATGCATTCTACCAAGCTGGCGAGCGAAGACTTTGGTGCCTCAATTCTGTTCAATCGCAGGCGTAATGGCGCGGGTATTGGAACATCGGAGGTCACGTCGCACCAGCTTCCGGATCTTCCGGTTTAGGCTTCTTCCATCTGTCGCAGACGTCTGCGCATATGACATTCCCCGTCTTTACCTCATAAGTTCGAGAGTCTCGTGCGAGAGTTTACTTTGCTTGTTAACGCTTTTTCCGGGAAACACCCTTCAAGACACATCCTGTAGCGTTTTGATCACAGCGTCGGTTTTCTCGTCAACAGTGCTATTGGTTTCCAGCAGTCCGAAACGGTTTTGAAGTTCCAGTTGAAACTTTTCGGATCCTACTGCTAGCTGAGGCGCAGTAGGTCTTAGAGTAGACTTTATCATGTGAAGACTCTCAGCTCTGAAGTCTATATTTAGAGTGCCTCGGACAAGTCGGTGATAGCTACCGGTATTAAACCTGTTGATCACTGAGACGTCTCTAAATATATACCTACAATCAGACATGATGAAGTCTATCTCGTTCCTTGTCACAGTATCAGGGCTTCGCCATGTTCCCTTTCTATGAGGCTTATTCTTAAAGAAAGAGTTCATTAAGAAGAGCCCCTGTGACTCCAGAAACACCCCACGCCATAGGATCCGATTCTCGTTTTGCCGCGTTCTTGTACTCCCACTTTGGCATTAAAATCCCCCATAACAACGCTGGAGTGTGTCTTGGTGGTATGATGTAGAGCCTAAGTAATGTCCTCATACATGGCTTCGACTATGTCATCGCAGTATGTCGAGGTCGGCGCATATACCTGTACCATCTTCAGGGAGTACCTGTCGGTGATCCTTAATATCAGGTACGCTGCCCGTGTCGACACACTGCTGATTTCTACAACGTTGTTAGCGAGAGATTTGTTAACGAGGAAACCGACACCGCCCTGAGAGGGCTGATCGCCTTCTCGAAAGTAGAACAGGTTTCCTGACTCAAGGGTTATCGTGTCCTCCCCCTGTCTTCGGACTTCAGACAACCCCAATATATGCCAGTTTATATGACCTAGTTCTACTTCGAGTTCGGTGATGTGTTGGTCCAGCCGTAGAGAGCGTCCATTGTACGTAGATCTGATCTAACCTGCTAAAATTTTATGGAGCATATGAAAAGCTTCACCTGTTGAATCGGGCAATCGATCAAGTGCAAGTCAAATTTACGTAGTTAGTTAACCATTCCATGATATTATATTTACTGACCGAAAAAGATGGCAAATGTGAATGGGACAGGAGGAAGGGGAAGACCTAGACGGATGTTCTCTGACTAGAGTGGAGATATCTGAAAAAAGGACAGGCTAGAAGTACCCTTAATCGAAGAGCATGCATGAGAAATTTGATGGGAGTGAATGAAGCATGAGAGATATGTCAGGATCGTTGCAAATGGCGTTCCGTAGTCTCTGCGTACCCCTCCGGGAAACAGGTCTATGTATATATGTATGAAGAAGATGGCTTAAATATGTCTTGATTTTGATTTGTATTACAAGTTCGCTTATAATATTGTACAAAAGTACAGTACAATTTACTGAAACATTAGTAAAAGTTATTTAAGACAGCTTTAGCGGGACTCTTTTGTATTAAATTGTAGCTTAATGCAAGTTATTTTTTTTTATTATACTTTATTGAAATTTAAAAACATGAACATCTTATAAATTACCTATCTTTAAAAACGTTGACTTTGATTGATGTGAGCTAAAAAGTTGCCTATGTAAAAATATTCATCGAGTTTTTTGACGATTTCTTGCAAGTATTAAATCACTCTTACATATTTTTACGTAATACGGCTGTGATGAAGATCTGTAATAGTCGTTATAGAGCGACAGTACCTCTTAAACAACTGAAACTAGTCTAAACCATAGAATATCGCTATCCCTTCGGGTTGCGCTGGTCAGACAGGCAGTCACTATGTGGAAAAGCTAACAATGAGCCAAAACTGGTTAGACTAGTACGCGGACCATAGCTTGAAACTGGGATAGCGCTAGGATGATTTTTACGTAATATTTCAGCTTTTGTAGACCATAAAAAATACAAATTATTTGTTTAATCACAATACTATCAAACTACGTAATCAAAACTTGTCAAAATTGCTTTACCAAAATATCGAACAAATATTTTCTCTTACCAATTTTGGATCGCATCACTAAAAGTGTTATAACAAAGAAAAATCACACTGCGTCTCATGAGAGGTATCCTTTGATTAAATCGCCACTCGCGATAAAATCGTCGGCAGCTGTCTATAGAGCTACGTACGATGTATAGGTGGTATAGGCTACTAGCAGCGGATGGCGAGTTCTTTATTAACCCGGGGATTGCATTGGAGCGACATCTGTCAGTTTTATTGTTTACATCCACTCCGCACATTTTTGTGTTTAAAAAATATAAATAGTGCTTAATTAATTGGAAAAGTGCTTAAAAAGATAAATTAGATAGTAATTAAGACGTGCAAGGTGTAGTACGAACTTTTTAGTGCATAAAAATCAAATTATTAACAAAATATAAAATAACGACTTTGTGTCAAACATTAACACTTGACAACATAAAGTGAATTAGTGGTTATAAAACTAAAATAACACGTAAAACTAAATTAACGAAGGTGAAAATAGTCATATTACGCAAAATAAACAGTGAATTAAAAGTAATTGCATATTCATGATACGAAAATTGTCAATTCATTGCCATGACAATCCATTGAATATCGCCATCTATTCTAATAAATGTGAACTACTAATGACCTAAACGTCATAGCTAAGAAAGCACGGCAACAGTTTACCTAAAATACAATAAACAGTCGATAAAGCAGTATTCATTATACATACGTTATAAGACCCATAAGATCAACTATTTTAACGACACCAGTAACGACGAAGTAGCCAAGTGGCGTAAGTGGGCCGCTCAATAACACACTTAGAGGACTCGAGTTCGGGCCTGGGTCAGTATTTGTCTCTTTGAGAATTAATCTATACGCTCACTATATTTGTTCAAAAATTGAGCGAAGTTTATAACAATAAGGCGCAGAAGAATATCAAAATATTTATTTAAAAAATTTCGACCGTAGTAATCTATAAATCAACGCTACAGAATGGACTCATAATATAACAACATTACTCATCGGAAACCCAGAACAAGTTCCTTAGGAGATCTTACAACCTTAACAAACACAAATGAAGAAACCATGTTTGATAGTACGATGCTCAGCATACAAGACAGCCTACACGAAAACAGTGATGCAATAAGTGACCTAAAAGACCGAATAAAAGTACTTACAATGCAATTACAGAGCGCGCATCAAGAAGTAGAAAATTTTAATTGTGAAAATTTCCGCCTAAAATGCGACATTCAAAATATGATTAAGACAATTGATACATACAAAAGAATCTGTTTAACACCAGAAAGGAAAAGTAAAGCTTCGTCACAATCCGCACGTAAAAGCAAAACACTGGCAAATAGAAATACGAGACAATGTTATGATGATTGTACCGAAAGTCCAGTCATAATGCGTAATAAAGAGACCCAAACCTGTAGCACTTCGGAAGCAGGAAAGGAAACAGTTACACAAGAATCATCTTCTCAACATCATTTACAAAATAATATTAGGCTGTCAATTTCAGAAAATTGAACTAAAACGAAAAATAAATTGTGCATTTTAAGCAACAGTAATTACAAAGACTCACTATCTAATATCGACGACGTATTTTCTAATTACTTTGATTATTGCCATTATAGAAAACCAAACAGAACTGTAAATGAACTTTTGAACAACATAGAGAACAATTTAAAAGATTTCACCTTAAACGACTACTGTATATTATTGATTGGAGAAAGTGATGTTAAGGACGATAAAAACCATATAAAAACTATAAACATCCTGAAAAATACCTTGACAAAACTAACTCATAAAAATTTAATTGTTTGTGGCCCTGTATATGTGACTGGTGCGCCTATATATAATTTCAAAGTTGACATGTTTATTAATATCTTATACATTGACATTCAAAACAATAAATATGCTTATTTATTTGATAGTTATACTGATCTGTCACTAGAAATGTTTTCATATTCTACTGGAAAACTAAATAAACATGCAATGAAAAATATATATCGACGCATAATGGATAACATTTTAATTGATTTTAGTATATATCACGATAGTTATGAATCAACAACTAATAGTAACTCCCGTATACGCTGTAATCCTGCCAACGTTTAAACAACTTCGGTACCAAACAATGAAAAATATATTACTTCCCAGTTTTTTCTCTGAAGGACATATATATGTACTACACCAGAATATTGCAGGATTACTCAATAAAATAGAAGCTTTATGTGTAAATTTGGAAGAACTCAAAGATAACGATAAGTCTATTGATGTTGTATGTATAAGCGAACATTTCATGTCATCGGCACAAAATGTAAGCATAGATTTATCGAATTATAGTTTGGCTGCATCTTACTATCGACATAACAGTAAAAGAGGAGGAACTTGCATTCTATTAAATAAAAAGCATAAATATAGGGAAATAAATGACATTAAGCAATTTTGCGTTGATCATGCATTTGAGTGTTGTGCAATTGAGCTTCTTTCTTATAAAACGTTAATTATCTGCATATATAGAGGACCCAAACAAAATAATTTGTATACATTTTTCAACAGGCTAGAAAAACTTTTGATTTACATAAATAAATATAATAAAATTTAATTTCTGGTGATTTTAATATTGATATTTTAAAGCGTTATAATAGTAATTTAGATTTTGAATGCCTATTATTAAATTATAATTTTAATTTGACATTAAATGAACCGACGAGACTGTCTAGTCGAAGCTGTATAGACAATTTTGCACATAACTTAAAAAATAAATGTAAGACCGAGATTTTAGAATAAGGTTTATCGGATCATACAGCCCAATTAATAAAACTGCCCGTTAAACAAGTGTTCGCATTAAAATCTTGGCGCATCACGAAACGAGATTATAGTTTGGAAAACATCAAAAAATTTAAAGAATGTATCAAGAACATGTCTTTTTCAAATATTTATTAAACCGATAATCCGAATACAGCATACCAATACTTTATAAATGACTTCAAACTTCTTTACGACTTATGTTTCCCCAAAATACATATTTTTATGAAAGTCAACTGCAAGCCAAAATGGGTATCAAGTCGAGTGAAAGCTTGCGGCAGAAAGAAAAGAGATTTACTTTGGCAATTTAGTCTAAAACCCTCACAAGACAGTAAATCAAAGTATCAAACTTATTGTAGATTATTTAAGAAGATCATAATGCTAACTAAATGTGCTCAAAATAATTACAAAATAAAAAGTGCATATAATAAATGTAAAGCAGCGTGGCGAATTATAAATAGTGCCAGACCTAATATACCCAAAAAAGATATTTCCAGCATCAAAATTAACGAGAAACCTACAAATAATCCCATAGAAATAGCGAATGCGTTTAATGACTATTTATCAATAAAGTTAAACCAGTTCCAGGTTCAAATAAAAATGTAACTGCATTAATAAATACACAATTAAAATCTATGTTTCTGGCTCCAAGCACGCTGCATCATATTTACAAAATAATCAATAATTTGATTATTTTGTAAATATGATGCATGCATGACTGCCTCGTTGGTCTCGTGGCATAAATGTGCGCGTGGGATCGGGAGGTCCCGGGTTCGATTCCTGGGTTGGGCAGTGTTATTGGGTTTTTCTGTCACGAAATTCTCAGTAGCAGCACGGAGTCTGGAAATGTGCCCGGTACGGCAATAGGCTCGCCCCTTATTACGTGGGACTAAAGTATATCTGGCGAAAAGTGGGTGTAGAAATTCACCTCTGCCTACCCCTTCGGGGATAAAAGGCGTGACGATATGTATGTATGTAAACAATAATTAAAAAAATACTAATAGTGTACGACACGACGGCATATCATCAAATATTATTAAAGCGGTTAATGAATACATATATGTCCCCATTTGAGCCACATAATTAACTTATGTATATCGACTGGCGTATTTCCGGAAAATCTTAAAATAACAATTATAAAACCATTATTTAAAAAGAAAAATAAAGAGTTAATGCAAAATTACAGGCCTATTGCTTTACTTTCAGTATTTTTAAAAATATTTGAAAAATATCTGTATCAGGAAATTAATTAATATCTAGAAAGAAATAAAATATTATGCAGTGAGCAAAATGGTTTTCGTAAAAACAAAACCATCAATGTGGCAATCTATAATTTTATTAATAATGTTTTAACGCACATGGATAAAAAATCCCCTGTATGTGCGATCTATTGTGATATGTCCTACGCTTTTGATTGTGTGAGTCATAATATTCTGCTTACTTCATGCTTATGGTGTCAGAGGCAATGTTTTAAACTTAATTAGATCATATTTAACAAACCGACAGCAAATAACAGAAATCAATAAAATCAATTTTAACACAAAAAGCCAAGAAACTTATACCTCAAATAGGCGTTATGTACCCCAGGGTAGTGTTTTGGGGCCACTACTATTTATACTATATATTAATGACTTACCAAATGCTACCAACCAACCCTTGATATTATTTGCTGATGATAGTACGGCCACCATTGCATGTAAGGACATAAATCTATATAAATCTGACATTAATGACGCATTGAAATCCATAATCTCTTGGTTAAATAATAATAATTTGAAAATTTATTTAATGAAAACGAACATTATGCATTTTGGACAACGACTACAAAATTCGTTAAATATAAATGTAGTATATGAAAATATAACCATTAAAGAAGCTACTGTTGCTCGATTTCTCGTCAAACTCGTCCAATCGCAAAATAATTAAAGACGATAGAGTGTTGTCCGAGTTTGAGTGTGCGCAAGAGTTCGCCCGGTACTTCGAGTCTGTGTATAACCGGGAGCCGGCAACGTTAAGCGTGGCGTCGACCAGCGCCGACACGGAGAGCCTAGCCGAGGCGCCGGGCGCGCGTGTGCAGCTTGAGCGTCTAGACGCTGCCGACGTGCGTGGCGCGCTCGCGCACTGTCCGCCCAAGCGCTCGGCGGGGCCTGACGGGATACCGGGGTTTGTGTTTAGGGATTGTGCGGCAGTATTAATCGAGCCTTTACTACATCTGTTTAACGTCTGTATTGAGACGGCGAAGTTCCCGGAGCGTTGGAAACTTACGCGTGTGGTGCCTGTACCGAAGGGCAGTGGAGGATCGGCGCCCACTGACTACAGACCCGTGGCGATCTTATCTACTCCGGCAAAGGTATTTGAAGCAGCCATCCACGGTTGCCTTTATCCGCAAGTAAGCGCTCAGTTGTCCGACGCTCAACACGGGTTCCGACCTGGGCGGGGGACGACTGGGAACTTACTAGATCTGATGGCACATCTGGTGCCCGTGGTGGATGCTGGGCTACAGGTGGACGTCGCATACTTTGACTTCCGAAAGGCGTTCGACACAGTCGACAATGACATCCTACTAGCCAAATTGGCAGGTATGGGATGCACGCCACATACATTAACATTCTTCGCGGGCTACTTTCGGGACAGATGTCAATATGTGGACTGTGGTGGACATCTTTCGGATCCCTACCCAACAAGATCTGGGGTGAGTCAGGGGAGTAATTTAGGGCCACTTTTGTTTATTTTAACGGTGAACGACTTGCCGGGGGTAGTCAGAAGGTCAACGCCTTTACTATTCGCGGACGACTTAAAACTGGTATATAAAATAAGGAATACCGTAGACCACGCCGCACTACAGCGCGATATAGATAACATAGTAAGTTGGAGTTTAAAAAATAAACTTTATTTTAACGTGTCTAAGTGTTCCGTCTTATCTTTCAGTCGCGCACGATCCCCGAGCCATTACCAATACCTTATGGACGGCGTTCCGGTACAGCGTGTGACTGAGGTACGGGACTTAGGTGTACGCTTCACTGCTGATCTACAGTTTCGGCAGCATATCACCGATGTTTGTAAGAAAGCTTACCGGAATCTGGGACTAATATTGCGCCAAGCAAATAACTTTACAAATATAGGCGCATTGAAAGCACTGTACGAGGCACTCGTTAAGAGTCATCTGGAATGCAATGCCGTAATATGGTCACCACACGAGGAGAAGTACAGGCTAATGCTAGAACGTATCCAGAACAAATTTGTAAGATTCGTGTACTTGAAGCAATATGGGGTATACCCAGGCTATCCGCTTCTGTACCCTACTCTATTTGTTCTGGGTATGGTAGGCTACTACAGGCTTGAAGTAAGAAGGGAGGTCGCTCTCACCGTCTACCTATTCAAAGTGATGCGCGGCAAAATCCATAACCCGAACATCTTGGCGTTACTCCAGCTATGCGTCCCGGACGAGTACGTGAGGCGGCGGCGGAGGCCGGCGCTGCTGGTGGTGCCGCGCGCGCGTACATGCCTGTTGCAGCGCGCGCCGCTCACGCGTGCGCTGCGTGCGCTCAACACATTGGCCCATAGGGTGGATCTCTTCTCGTGTACACTGAACGAATTCACACGGGCCGCTTATTGTTTGTTTGCATTAGTTTAGTTATTTAAGTATACGAGTTACCATTATTGTTGATATTTATATACATAAGCTATTGAATTAGGTTATAAGTACCTGTAATAATAGTTTATATGAGTTTAAAATAAATAAATAAATAAATAAATAAATATTGATAACAAATTAAATTG
This sequence comes from Euclidia mi, assembly GCA_944739405.2. NCBI lineage: Eukaryota > Metazoa > Arthropoda > Insecta > Lepidoptera > Erebidae > Euclidia > Euclidia mi. Next base: position 43,292,917 of record OX123191.2, on the reverse strand, counting down.
GAAGGAACACATTGACATTGTATGTAAAAAAATCAGCAGCCTATCTTACGCTTTACATAAATTAGCTGCTATTATTAACACAGATGCGTTACTTTCAGCATATTACGGACTTGTAGAATCCATCCTTATATGGTGTAATTTTTTTTGCAAATTCTACAAATAAGGATATGGTGTTTAAAATGCAAAAGCGATGCATTCGAGCTATGTTTGACATTAAAACTACCGAAAGTTGTAGGCCTTTTTTCATAAAGTACAACATTCTCACACCTCCATCACTTTATATTATTGAGACAGCTCTATTTGTCAGGAACAACCCTGATCTATTTCCTAAACTATCTGATTATGTAAGCCAAAATCGCCGTGATAATGATAGACTTCGTGTTCATTCCGCTAAAACAGCTTTACTCTAAAAAAGTATAGTATGTAAAGCTCCACTAATTTATAATAAAATTCCACTAGCTATTAGGCATATGAATACCACACAATTTAAGAAGTCGCTTAGAAACCTACTAATTCAAAAAAGCTATTATAATATTGATGATTTTCTTTGTTATAAAACTATAAAGGCATAATAATTATTATGTTATTATATTGTTATCATTAACCAGATTATTACTTATTTTAAGTTATAATTATTAACTTGTAATTTTATAATGTATCCACGACCTAAGACTATTACTGTACATTTTTTTATATACTGCTTGACATTTTACTATTGCTTTGACATTATTTATTTTTTATTATTTAACATTTTTATTGCTTTATTTTAATTTCATTATCTTTTATAAATTGTTCGACATATTCTATTATTATTTGTTACCGACATAATTCACTGTTGTTAACTCCTTCTCAAAGCCACACCAGCCTTCATAACATTGCAATTAATTTTGAATAATTTAATTAATAAATATTCTAATTGGGTCTCACCTATATTTAATTATTTATACATGTCATAATAACCGCTTGACCGCTAGCGCCAATTCGCCGAATTCACTTGACCGCTCACGTTCTAAACAAAATGTCGCGCCGCCGCTCACCAGATGGGCGCGCTAACATAAACATTTATTGTTGATAAGTCGGTAACATGAGTAAGTTGAAATGATGTTTTTCTTCAACCTTATAAATGACTCTTTCAAGTCGTATGAATTCTTTGTTGATATTTACTTTCTAATCTATTATACTGAGCAGCGAACATTTACTATCGTTGAAAAAAACACTTTGTGTATTTTAAACAGGATTATTTTAAAAAGTAAATCGATGACATACACATTTTATGAGTTTTAACTGTAGAGGGATTCTATCTTCACCGAATTAAATAAAAAAAAACGTGTATCATAGTATAAAAATATTTAATTACACGCATACGATAAGCCCGTAATCACGGAGCGCGCGAAACAAAGAGTGGCATTTGACATTATTTTTTCGTTCCGGGTTAACGATTTTAAGACTCGCTTCGTAATTTTAGCATGAAGAAATGTTCAATGATTTGAATAGAACAGAGAAAAATAATTTAAAACATTACGTAATAGAAAGAAACAGTAAATTCAGACCGAGTCGAAGCGCTGTAACCAAAAAGGGAGAATAGTCACTTGTGCGCGGTCTACGGCATTTCGAAAAAGGGAGAATAGTCACTTGTGCGCGGTCAAGCGGTTATTGTTAGACACGAATCATGTGATTGTATTTAGCTGTTAAGTATATTTAATGTGTATTATTTAATCTTTGCACGCCACGTGTGGCAGAATATGCTGTAAGATCTAAAAACTGATAAACTGTAAAATGTAACCATATTCTAGCAAATAAGGGATTGATTGATTGATTGATTGATTGAAACCGACTAGCGCGAGCACAAAGTAGCTTGTGTGTCCAAGATTGATTCACGTTGTTATTAACAAGTAAAGTTCACACACCAACTATGATACTCAAGTGGGGTAAACTTTACACTGACTTCGCTAATAGAATTTTAGTGTGAACAAACAAGCCTCTGCAACAATATATTTACTCGTTCAATTTACGTTATTTACCCAAACGATCCAAGGAACTCGCTTGGTAAATAATTAATGAAGATCCAATTGAAAATTCAACCCTCTGCCCGACATATTACATTACATCGACATAGACGCGCAAGGAATCTATGATGGAATACCCCCACCGCAGGGAATGACTAATGAAATTCCCCACAAATGGTGCCATTCTCTTAATGCGTTCGCTTGGTCTATGGACACACTATGTGTGCGGACGCTACAAGAAAAAATAAATTGTGTCGCATGTAATACTGGTTTCCTCGTGCGTCCCCTGTGACGCACCATAAAATTTCTGTGATTCTACCAAGTAATATCTTCCCGTTTCTGATATTTCAACGTCATGACGTAAGCAGATTTTCTCGATATTTTCTCTTAGTCTCAAAAAAGGAATAATTATCAGCATCCAGTACGGCTTTCACAATAAAGAAAATCGAAGAGTCATTCTCAAATTTATATTATTGCCACGTTTTTTTCACAGCGTGTTTTTATTTTATGTTGATTACTTTTTACATTTCAAACAAAAGTCACGAAACACTCGGTAATGTACAAGAGAAAAATGGGTTCAAGGGAGGTACTGTTTACTGAATAGTAGCAATTTTAAATGGGTCAAGTATAGCTTCTTCAATGTATATTTGATACGTTCTCCCGATTTAAGTAAGCATTTAATTAGGGTGTGAATGTTATTAGAGTGGTACGTAGTCATTAAGAGGTTACAAAGAAGGATTTAATATGTGTGATTTAGTAAAGATGGCTAATTAAGCGGGTGTGAAATAATTAATGTAAATTTTGTAGTGCGCGTCTTGTGAGTTCGAAGTTTAACATTGTTCGCGCTCGGAAGATCATTACAATAGTGGTGTAATAATGTTAGGGGTTAGCATAACACTGATTGACACACGCGTAGACCTTGTTCGGCTCGTAGTTTATGGTTAATCGGAAGGTTCATTGGGTTTGATAAGACAGGGACAGTTTTATGATAAACTTGTACCTGGCGAATTATATTTTGATCGACTCAAGGTCATAAGTGGATTTTGGTGATAGTATGAGTTTCAAGCACATATTTTATCCATTAAATTTATGTGAGTGTAGATTACAGTATAAGGTACACCGAAAGTGATGACCGGTTGGCGCCGCGGGAGTGAAAGCGACTGCTACACCGAAGGCGGCGGGTTTGATGCCCGCTCAAGTCAAACATTTGTGTGCATGAACATTGATGTTTGTCTTGGTCTGGGTGTTTCTATGTATAAAATGTATGTATTTACAAAAAAAAAGTATATATCGACGTATAAAACGTAGTCATCCATAAAAACAAAAATGTTTACCAGAACAGAAAAACGGTTACACTTTTTTTCAAATAATTATAACTGGCGTGTTTTTTAACTTAGGCTCATGATTTTTTGATATTACACTTGTTATTTTTTTCTAAATATAGTTCTATCTCTCAAACCTCATTCTTACAATTATTTGCCAGCATTTTGTTGACTACGACATTTTAAATTATTTTTACAGAAAGTAAAAACGCTGTAATTGCACTATCGAATTATGGAGCTGGGCTAGATCTTTTTTTAAGGAAAGCGAAAACGTGGTAAGCAGTAATATTTTAAACAAAGCTGCCCAACTCTTCACTGTAAACTAACTAAACTAAATCTCTTATATGATTCTTTTTTTTTTGCTTGATGTTTGATTACTATATTCATATTTTCTTCAGATTTACAATCGTAAATTTAGCGGCAGAAACGTACTACTACGTTTCTGCCGCTAAATCTCCGTATGGCAGAAACGTGAATCTTTTTTTACGCAAAACCAAATTGTTGTAATCGACATACTATAACTTATAACTGTTTTTTTCTGTAACTTACAGCCTTTTAGAGTGCAGGCATTAATGTTAAAACCCATTTTTTCAAAATGGTAATTTAATAACTATTCTATTTTATAACTTCACTTAACGTTTGCGGTGAGAACACATTTAAAAAAAATCACAGATTAACTTAGTTGATCGCCACAGCGCAATATGGCGGCACGGAGAAAACTGAGCACCAAAATAAGCAATTTTATTATTTTTCTTGGTTGCTAGCTTAGAAATATGGTAAAAATTGATGGTATTATGTAGGTTAACCTTTAACTAGTTGATGTACGTTTTATTATTGTAACCAATCACACAAAACCGGAGTGAAGTTCACACGAATCCTTATGGGCACACCGTGCCCGTAGGACACTACAGGCCTATTTCTCTTACGGGCACACCGTGCCCGTAGGACACTCAAGGGGTTAATAGCACTAAAATAGTCACTCGCTGCAGTATGAAATCCTCTATCCATAATATACAACAATAATTATTTTGAGGAAAGGATGGCCAAGTTCTAAGCTGATCGCCTCAAGAAGAGGTCTACTGGTACGGGCGGCTTGGCAGAAGAATTTGGGGCCTTCAAGGACTTCATAATCCAAACACTTAAGTCCTTCTCGCAACAGTTGGAGTCCGTCGCCCGCACTGTGGACAATATGGAGACACGCAGCCGTCGAAATATAATTCTCCTGCACGGCGTTGAGGAGGAGAAGAGTGAGGATACAGCTCAGATGGTTGTCCAAGTGGTGAAGCAAAGGCTGAAGTTTTATGCATTCACTACGGAAGATATCAAAAGTTGTCATCGTATGGGCCGTCACCAACCAAATAAGCCTAGACCTATTCTTGCCAAGTTCTGAAGCACATCAGTTCGAGACAGCATATGGTTCGCCAACACTAAGTTGAAGGGAACCGGTGTAACGCTGTTTGAGTTTTTGACCCGAATGCGACATATGGCGTTCATGGCAGCGCGGGAGAAGTTTGGGGTGACGAAGTGCTGGACCAAGAAGGGCTCGGTATTCGTCCTTGGCGGCTTCGAAAAAATAGGTTTCGTGTTTGTTTGTTTGTTTTTGCGACTGGGTGAATTTATATTTATTTTTCTACCTCCTTCATAACTTGTTAATTTTATTTACTTACACCTTAGACTATATATATTATGTTATAGACGGATGGATCCCATCACTCAAAGGTCTGACATAGGTCACCGTAGTGGGGACCCATTACCCGTCAAAATTTAATAGAACTTCATTTGAAACTTTGATACTTCGTTCATAGACATTTTGATTTATTCGTATAAAGATTGTGACGCATAAACATAGTGACGTTATAACTTAATCGATACTTTTATTTTACAGAATAGCTTCTTCCACGTATTCGCCGATGTGGGTGACAGTTATTGCAAAAAAATAAGATAGCCTTTGCACTATTGTGATGTAGAAACTATACTGCAATATTTCTTTGAAAAATAAGTATGCTTGAATACAATTATATATCTGAAGAAAAGTGTTTTCATCGATCATCACAAACTTTTGGCTATCGCACACAGGCTATCGCTGCCTTCACGTACAACCTTTACTGTAACTTTAAAATATGTAATACACATTTTGATGGTGAGACTAGTCCTCCTCTTTTACTTTTATAAAAATAATTACATAAACCTGCAGTACTGCAGGTTTGTGTAATATTTTTTATTAATATTCTATTCTCTTATTTCTATTATTCTCTTCGGTGAAACCAAAGGTTTTGTCTTCATAATTATGGGCGAAGTTGTCATGACAAACAACTACCGATAGTATATACTGAGTAACGGTGCGATTGACATATGGCGGGCATGTCACCAGCCCGGGGAATCTCTCAGACATATAGTATCCGGTTGTTCGAGTTTTGCCAATGGCCAGTATTTGCACAGACACAATTAAGTGGCCAAGATAATCCATCAGCAACTAGTCACATACACAGATTGTGCCCGACCCAGTTCTCGAAAAAATGGTCGTACATTGTTGTCCTGGTATAGGTCTATCATTGCAGACAGGTTTATTGTAGCCAATAAGCGTAATATTGTAGTGATCGACCGAACATAGCGACTCGCATTGATAGACGTTATTACCATATCGCATGACAGCAATCTCGTAAAAGCAGAAAAAGAGAAGGAGTTCAAATATTTGGGCCCAGCTCATGAGATTGTCGATATGTGGGATGTGAACTCGGCGATCATTGTGCCGATAGTTGTGTCAGTAAATTGACTAATCGCTAAGAGCCTTTACCAACATCTAAAGATGCTCGCACTAGGCAGCAGAAAAACTAATATTTTTAACAACAACACTTTTTGAGTTCGGTGCCAGTTAGAAGTACGCACACAATTTTATTTTCTTTCTTACTCACCATGCGGGCTCCTGGTTTAATTCTTTTAAATTATTTTATTTTTCACTTATTTTAGACCTAGGCGTATCTATAAGGGCGTAATTAATTTGACCTGTATATATAATATGATTTTGTAAAGATTTGAGTTTTTTTTCGAAGCCAATGACACTGTCAGTGACTTTTTCTATTTTACCTTAAATAAATGTGTCCGTGTTGTCCGTGTGGTGACGGATTAAGAATACGAAATGTCACCACCCCATATCATCCCATGGGTGTCGTAAGAGCCGACAGAGGGAGCATATTATGCAGAGAACAGCACTGTAAGAGAAGGAAAACTTGATACAAACCCTATACCAACCCGTTTGGCCAGCGTGGTATAGTAGGCCAATTCCACCTTTCAAAGTAGAGGCCTGGTCCAGCAGTGGACTGTTAAAGGCTGATGATGAAATGTGATTCATTATGTGTGAAATATTTTATTTAAAATTGACCCTAAAGTTAAATTTTATTTCTAATCTATTAGTTAACTCACTTATTACTGCAGCCTGCTCTCGATTGGTGATTTAATATACTTATGTAACTGAGCATACTGGGCTCGTGCCTCCCTTCAATTTGAGACGGCCTAATTTAGTTTGGAAGATTTTAGACAAACACTTGACGATCGTGATAATTTTCTAAATAATAAGCATGTAACTTCCAAAAGTCTGAAATACGTAACGTGGTTTTGTATTCGAAAACCATTACGTGGTAATTATCTCGTCATTGACCCTATCATTAGTATATAGGTAGTAATTATTAGTGATATTATGAATATCAATTGCTTTATTCACCTTAAAAAGGTAATTTAAAAATATATTTTTTATCGTAACTCATCAATTATACTAGTGTTTAAATATAAGCTGGATTTATTCACATGTTTTTCTTTATCTGAGGATTTATCAACATTCAATTGATATTCATTCTGAGTAAACCAAATCTAAGGATTTATTGCAAACATTATCGATATTTTATCGAAATTCATTATGAGTAAGCACATCACTAGTCTAGTTAAAATTTACAACAATTACGAAGATTCGAAATGACATTTGTATATTTATCTTTCTCTTACATGAGAAAAAAATCATAAGTCAGAATGAAGTAAATATATTGGGTAAGGTTGCTATTTTAATGCGGTCTCTATTACTTCCTTATTTTTTTTTATATGGCTCCATCCTTGGCTCCATCGGTGGGATGACTTACACAATATTTTACACTTTGACGTATTATATGTCAGTTATGTCACTTGCTTGATGTACATGTACTGCCAATCTGAATCATTGGTATTTTATCTTCAGACTATGTAATTTTTCTTTTATTATTATTTTAACAAATTCGCCTGGTTCAAATCTCATTACGCATTTTTTTTTCTTTGTTTCTCTTTTCTATAAAGCTGTGTGGTGTTATTTACAATAGTCTTCTTGCGTCTTCTTGTAACACGCAACTGGCGGGTGGACATTTGACTTTACACCGCTTTACAATATATTTTTACTAAGAATTCTATATAATATATATATATGTATATATACTTTTTTATATAGAGATAGTGTTATTTATTTATATATTATTATTATTATTATATTATTTTATGTAGTCGACGTATACATACAAATAGTGACGATGACAGCTTTTTAACTGGTAGTAGTCTCAATGACAGTTTTAGTAGTTTGCCTTCACATGCACAGATTCTTCAGTCTCAGTTCTCTGACGTCGCAGACAACTTTAATGTAGTCCATATAAATGCCCAAAGTATTCCAGCTCATTTCCCTGATATGCTGGCAACCTTTGACTGTAGGAACATTCATGCTATTCTCGTTTCAGAGTCATGGCTCAAACCATGTCTCCCATCAACTTCATATTCTCTTCCGGGGTACCACCTAATAAGAAATGATCTTGCGGTTGGTGGTGATGGCAGTGTTGCTATTTACCTACGTGCTCAAATTCCGTACCATATAGTTAACATCTCGTCGCAACCACCACCCTCGAATCGGCGAGCATCTATTCTTAGAAGTGTTCTTATTATTCTCCCTCGTTACGTAAAAATTTTTTCCCTTCCTTTGAACACATCATAGAAACTTTGGTACCTTCTTACAGTCACACAATTATAATGGGTGATTTTAACACTTGCCTCTTATAACAGGATAATGGTTCCACCACATTGAGGCGTATTTTAAATTCCAGCAATTTATCTATTCTTCCTCTTCATGCTACACATCATTTCCCAAACTCTGTACCTTCTCTTTTTGGACCTCATATTCGTTTCTTCCCCTACTTTTGTATCCGAGCATGTTCAGTGCTCTGCAGACACTTTCTCTTACAATGATTTAATCTATCTTTTATATAAAATACGCCCACGGCGGGATGGATAGTGTAAAGCTCTGCGCAGATGCCCGTAGCATAGATTGGTCTCCTTTATATTCATCAGACTGTGTAGATAAGAAAGTAAAAATGTTTACAGATAAGTTAATTCAGCTGTACGATGTGCATGCACCAATCCGTGCCATTAAATTAAAACACCTACCTGCACCTTGGCTTACTGACGAATTCAAAATTCTTATGTCAAAGAAAGCGGCTGCCAAGGCGAAGTACAAATGTCGTCCAAGCCCTGTGAATTTGGAAAAATACATACGTGCCAGAAATCTTTGCAATAAGTTGTGTAGTAAAGCACAACGCCAGCATATTCACAACACGGTTGAAAGCGGAGATCCAGTTAAAATTTGGAAATTTCTTAGAACACCGGGAGTTGGTAAGTCGCGCAATGACGCAATCCCCAAAGATATAAATAAAGATTCACTTAACGCACATTTCACTGCTTCATCCAACTTTGATGGGACTAGAAAAACAAACACGTTACAAGATCTTTCACGTATCCCAACTCCCAGATACTCTACTTTTGTTTTCAAGCAATTTTCCGGTTGTGATGTTCTCTCATCATCAGCCCATAATAGTCCACTGCTGGACTAGGCCTCTCCTTTAAAAGGAGGAATTGGCCTACTACACTACGCTGGCCAAGCGGGTTGGTATAGGGTTTGTATCAAGTTTTCCTTCTCTAACAGTGCTCTCTGCATAATATGCTCCCTCTGACGACTCTTACGACACCCATGGGATGATATGGGGTGGTGACAATTCGTAGTCTTAATCCGTCACCACACGGACTATTGTGATTGTGATGTTAAAAAGGCATAACTTTAATCTCATCCAATGCTGTTGGTAATGACTGTATCAGTCGAAATATGATCCTACCTATCCTAGATGAAATTTTCTCTGTTCTTTGTCATATCCTGAACTACTCCCTTACCAGCGGTGTCTTTCCATCCGCATGGAAAGATGCACAAGTTGTGCCGATTCCAAAAAAATCCAAACCCTGTTCTTTTACTGACTTCCGTCCTATATCCATACTTCCATTCCTCTCGAAAGTCCTTGAGCGTCTTGGACATACACAACTCTGTGCTTTCCTCTCTAAGAATTCTCTCGTGAATCCATTCCAATCCGGTTTTCGTCCTGGTCATAGTACTACTACAGCATTGCTTCATATCACTGATGAGATAAGGCTTGGCATGGATGGTGGAAAGCTCACGCTTTTGTCCCTACTTGATTTTGGCAACGCATTTAACACCGTGGATTGCCACATCCTGCTTCCCATACTCCGCTCTATTAACATATCTCCAACGGTAATGGACTGGTTTCATAGTTTTCTGTTTGGACGCCGACAGCGTATACGCGTTGATGAGTCGTACGAGTATCATGGTGCCTGTCGGTGTACCGCAGGGTGGCGTGCTATCTCCATTACTATTTGCAATTTTCATAAATTCTATCTCTAAGCACTTACTTTCGTCTTACCACCTTTACGCAGATGATTTACAGATATATTCACAAGCACCACTAGAAGCGATTTCAGAGGCGTTTTCTAGTATAAACTTTGACCTGGCGCAACGTGGAGTAAAAATTATTACTTAAAGTAAACCCATCTAAAACACAAATTATTCTGATTGACAGTTTCAGAATGATTTCCAAGGTCAACTGGTCGCAGTTGCCTGAGATTCAGTTCGACGGCAAGAAATTAACTATCTCAGATAACGTAAAAAACCTGGGGATTTATCTAGATAAAACTTTATATTGGGGATGTCAAATACAGGAGACAAGTCGAAGGCTGTTTGCCTCAGCTGGGTCGTTGCTTAGACTGCGAATTTTCTTCCCACAACCACCAAGATTGCGCTTGCACAATCCTTGCTTCTCCCAATACTCGATTATGCCGATGTCAGCTATCTTGATCTTAATGAGGACCAACTTGACAAACTTGAGCGTCTACAAAACTTGTGTATTAGATTCATTTTTGGTTTATGCAAATATGATCATGTATCTGAATTTCGATCCAGACTCAAGTGGCTCCCAATTTGCCGGAATACTCATATTCTTATGCAACTGTATAATGTGTTGTTTAATCCTAATAGGCCCATGTATCTCAAAGAACGTTTTAAGTTCCTTCATGACACACATTCAAAGACCTTGAGGTCGTCAGTGGATCTGAGACTGCAGATGCCAACACATTCCACAAACTTCTACGATAAATCCTTTGCTGTTCAGGCTGTACATTTGTGGAATGCGCTGCCAATTGAGATTAAGCAAGCAAAATTGCTCAACATATTTAAAAACGCACTAAAGAAGCACTACGTGTAATTTTAATCTAAATTCTCTCACTTTACTTTGCATTGATATCATTATAATTATGTATATGTATGTATTATACAGATAACTGTATAATACATACATAAATAATAAGTATTATATTATGTATTGTTTGTATGTATAATTATGTATTATTTGTATGTATAGGTAATATATACCTACACATCGGCTGCTCTACGGAAAACCAAAGTAATTTTAGTCAAGCAAAATAGGGTATTTGACTAAAAAAATCTAATAAGTCCGTCAGTTCGATTATCGAAAAATATTGGACACGTATATTTTCTTTAGTCACGTAAACAAAAAATGAACACTACAATCTTCGCTGAAAACTCGTGTGACGTCACTTGCCAGTACACTTTTTATTGGCAAGTAACGTTACAAGCCCCCACTCTTAGACGTTTCTCCATCTTTGATGCGTTTTATCTTCGTAATCTTTTACTGATTTGATAAAACAAAAAATACGTATCCAATATTTTTCGATAATCGAACTAACGGACTAATTCGATTTTTTTAGTCAAATACCCTATTATCAGGAGGAGCAAAAAAATAAAAAATAAAAATCACAAATTTAAAACGTTCTGCCGACAACTTAAGTACTTTTTTATTTTATAATTTGTAAAATAATTAGTTTTATCTGTTTCAAAGCAATTTTTTGAGTAATTATTGGGAACTTTCCTTTAAATTAAAAAAAAATATTTTTCTATAGAAATAAAATTAATTTTAAATAAAAAGAACAATTCAGTAACAAAGTAACTACAGTCACTTTGTTTTTTAAATAATTTGAAAAGAGATGGACAAGTAAGGTTTAAGTTTTAATAACAAAGCAAACGCATTTAATTGTTTTTAACAAAGACAATGAAGCCATTTAAAAATTAATATATCTATTATAAGATTTGTTGGCTTTTGCTTTTTATGAATCACATAATTTGTAAGAATTGTAAAAACTAGTTCATCTTAGGATTTATTAAGATAAGTGTCACTCTAGGAATAGGGTTTGTAGATAACGGTTACTTAAAATAAATTAAAAAATCATAGATATAAGTTGTAATCGGGATCCTGCCGTTTTGCTGAAAAGATTTTGACAAAATTTCGTTACCTAAACAAATTTTAGCAACCTTTTTTTATACCATTGCAATATTTCGAATGATTTCAGTACGCATATTTTTATTTGGTCAAATTTTTACTTGGCAAAATATTACCAAGTATAATATCATTATGGCATTTGGTCTTTAATCAAATGATTTACTACAGCAAACAATCTTCCGACAATAAACGTTTGGTGATATTAGTTTATTTATGGAAGTAGTTAGAGTAGGTTAATTATTAAAATAATGGTAAGGTTAGGTTAGAACTGTGGCCTCCTACGCACGAGCCGAGCGAACGAAGGGAGCGGTGCCGTGGTAGCGGCCGGCGAGTGCCAGAAACGACTTGCATTAATAGAATAAAGAGATTGTTTTTAGTAGGTTAGCCGGAACTGAACTATTTAGATTAGGATAATTATTGATTTAGCGTAAAAACTGTTATTCCAACTGAAATATTTGACTAAATAAAAAATGTCAAAAGTACTACTTGGTAAATAAGTTATAGTTTAAACTTTAATTTCCCAGACATTAGGTTTGCGTTACAATTTTTTGTGAATAGATTTTTTGCTAATTAATAATTTGGCAAATGAAATTATGCGAAAAATTTTTTGGGAAGTGAAAATTTGTCAAATTCCTTTAGGTCAAACAAGGGAGACCCATTGTTATCATATAATGAAGTATTCAATAAATCCACCTATTGCAGTCCACTTCTGGACATAGGCCTCGCCCAACACGCGCCACAGTACACGGTCCTCAGCCTTCTGCATCCAGTCTGCCCCAGCCACCTTTTTCAGGTCGTACCTTACCCTTGCCGAGGCGTGGTCTCCACTCTAGGACACGCTTACTCCATCGGCCATCGGCGTCCTTCTACAGATATGGCCAGCCCACTGCCACTTGAGCTTACTGATTCTGTGAGCTATGTCGGTAATTTTGGTTCTTTGTCGGATAACTACGTTTAGGATTTTATCCTTCAAAGAGACGCCAAGCATAGCCCATTCCATAGCTCGCTGCGTACCTTTTAGTTTGTGGACTAGTCCCACTGTGAGTGTCCACGTCTCGGCACCGTACGTCATAACAGGTAGGACGCATTGGTTGAAGACTTTGGTCTTCAGGCATTGCGATAGGGGTGAAGAGAAAACTCGACTTAGCTTGCCAAACGCTGCCCAACCCACTTGAGTTGGGCAGCGTTTGGCAAGCTACGTCTCAGTAGGATTCAGTTGGATCCTGCGGTCGATCTTTCTTTCTCGAAGTTGTTTCAACCAAGCTGGACTACTTGACCAAGGTAGACATACTCTTGAACAACTTCGAGCATCGATCCGTCGACATAAACCGGTCCCGGCACAATGTGTTCGTTGAACATAATCTTGGTTTTATCCAAGTTCATGCCGAGACCGACCCGTCGAGAGGCTCCATTTAGGCTGTGCAGCATCTCACTTAGCTCTTCCAGGCTCTCTGCTACGATGACGATATCGTCGGCAAACTGAAGGTGGGATATGTACTCGCCATTAATGTTTATGCCCCGTCCAGTCCAGTCCAGCGTCTTAAAGACGTCTTCGAGTGTGTTGGTGAAGAGCTTAGGGGATATAACATCCCCTTGCCTCACCCCTCTAAGCAACTCAATGGGGCTGGTTTTACTGTCCTGGAGCTGGATGGTCATAGTGGCCGTATCCTAGAAACATCTCAACACCTCGATATAGCTCCAATCGATGCAACACCGCTGCAGAGCATCCAGAACTGCCCAGGTTTCGATAGAGTCGAAGGCTTTCTTGTAGTCCATGAAAGCCATACACAGCGGCTGATTGTACTCGTTGGCCTTCTGTACAATCTGCCAAACAGTATGGATGTGGTCTACGGTGCTGTAGTCTTTTCGAAACCCGGCATGTTCCGGTGGCTGGAAATCGTCGAGTTTTCTGGCGAGGCGGTTTGTTAGGACTCTCGAGAACAACTTGTAGACGTGGCTCAGAAGTGAGATAGGTCTATAGTTTTTCAGAAGGGTTTTGTCACCTTTTTTGAACAACAGAACCACCGCACTCCCACTCCACGCGTGAGGTGTTAGGCCATGGTGGATAACGGAAATAAACAGGCTCGCCAGCTCTTTCAGAACTGTTGTCCCAACTACTTTTAAGAGCTCTGTGGTGATTCCGTCATCCCCTGGAGACTTGTTGTTCTAAAGCTGCTCGAGAGCCACTCTTGCCTCGCCCTGGTTGACATGAGGGATGTCCTCCGTGTTATGGCGCGTGAGTTGGGCTCTGTGGTAATTATCGCTGGGTCTCGTGGGCTTAGACATCCGTGATGCGTACAAGTCCTTGTAGAAACTCTCAATTTCAGCGAGAAACTCGAACTTGGAGGTTGTGGTTTTGCCATCCCCGGTATTGAGTTTTGACAGAAGAATTCTACCAAGCTGGCGAGCGAAGACTTTGGTGCCTCAATTCTGTTCAATCGCATCAAATTAATATATACTTCCGATCAGACATGATGAAGTCTATCTCTTTCCTTGGCACAGTATCGGGGCTTCGCCATGTCCACTTTTTATGAGGCTTCTTCTTGAAGAAGGAGTTCATTAAGAAGAGCCCCTGTGACTCCAGAAAGTTGACCAGCATTTGCCTCCTGTGATTTCGGCGCCCCACGCCATAGGGTCCGATTTTCGTTTCGCTGCGTTCTTGTACTCCCATTTTGGCATTAATCCCCCATAACAACGCTGTAGTATGTCTTGGTGGCATGATGTAGAGCCTTAGTAATATCTTCATACATGGCTTCGACTATGTTATCGCAGTATGTCGAGGTCGGCGCATATACCTGTGCCACCTTCAGAGAGTATCGTCCTGTCTGTGACCCTTAATATGGGGTACGCTACTCGTGTCGACACACTGCTGATTTCTAAAACGCTGTTAGTGAGAGATTTGTTAACGAGGAAACCGACACCGCTCTTCTATGTAAATAACTATTAGTGTCCATTTATATCTGATCACTACACCATCAAATTTGTCTTTTTCAGTCTGTCCATCCTAAGCTTGCCTGGAAGAGATCGCACTTTACGATAAGGCCGCCTTTGTGCATTTACTATTTGTATACCTACATTTAAGCTATTATACCTAATTTGTACAAACTGTATTCGCACAGTAAATATTTATCTATCTATCTAAATTTCATAAGACTTAAATATATGACAATTAAAATTTAACGTTTTATGTTTTTTTTACCATACCTACCATTCATACCAAAAAAATGCTGAACAAAAAAATATAAACTGAAGAATAAAATTAAATTACGTGTCAGGAATTTGATAAGTCTAAGGGCCTTACTCTGTACTGCCTTGAATAAATTCGACTTTGACTTATGCTCAGAGGATTTAATAAGCGGGTATGCTTCAGCGGTGTTCTAAACTTACGTAATAAATTAACGAATTCACGTCTTAGATAACATTAACCCAGCCAGTGACTTTGTGTAGGCCGACAAAGGGATTATCTCAGGTGAACAGCCACTGGGTCGCATCAATGCAGTTTAGATTACAATGCCATATATCGTGGTATATCATTTTTGTAAGTATGATAATCTGTGAATATTTTCTTTTAAATTTACATTTTTTGTGGTGACGAGCACCTTAGTTGGGTTGTTAGAATAACCTTACTATAAGGTACTAGACCCGTAATCCTGAACGATACAAAACTAAATGGTAATAATTTTGTCTAAGTGTAATATATTATAATTATATGTTTCTTCATACTTTGTATTGCTATTGAAAATGAGTTGTGTGTGGCATGAGTTTCTTTCAGGTTCTTCTGATAGCTGGTTTCGGGATAGGGCCATCGGGCAAGGGCCATCCCGAAACTGATTGTAAAAATAATTGTTTTTTTTAAAGGGGGTGTATATATGTAGCGACTACATACCTGCACGTATCGACTGTATATTTTCACGAAGATAGATTAAGCACACCGTTCACCGATAAGTTAAGATTGTAATATGCACGCATTATCATAGTTTATAAGCCATATTGTACCCAGAATAAATCCGACGTTATAACATCTTGTCTCGTTATTTTTATTGCCAGAACCATTTGGCAAAACGTTCATAAGTGTTGCTTTGTCACCTAAATCAGTAATAGAATTTGAAAAAGTGTACAATTGAATATGACATTGTATTTGTTTTCTGAATTGTACCTTAGTTTGATTTAGGATTTTTAGATACACATTACATTAAAATATATCTTTAATTACTTATTTCTTTAGTAATTAAATAAATATTTAATTGTTTTAATAAGATGTAGACATTGTTACAAAAGTTAAGTAAATCTTATTCAACACAGCCTTAATAAAATTATCAATCGAATCATAGACAATCACAGTCAGACTTACTGTTTAGAGACACTTTATAAAAGCACCTGCTAAACTTTATGACGACATTTATTTTAGTAATCATTCAAATAAGTATTTGATATTATCTACATCTATCGATCACTTACTACATTTTGCCACTGTTACTAGCAAGTAACTTAAAGCTCAAGTAATAACGTAGTTATTAATATAGGTGAAATATTTTCTGCGTTTACTTACTCTACTGACCACGGTTAGTGTAACTCATACCAGAACATCTGAGTGGGAGACCTTTATTTTTTTAAAATAATATACAATTGAAATCCTTGATACCTTTTATTCCAAAGTTAAAATATGAAACCAAAACAAACAGAAATTAATTAAAATGGTGAATGAAATGTTTGATACGACTCAGCATTTGTTTTGTTGCTATGTAGCCTTTGTTTGAGATCATAATACCAAAGCAATTAGTCTGCTACACTGCATCTACATACAGTAAACAATACACAAGATTTTCACGTCTCATTTGCGTGAGTTCCTCAAGCGCGTATTAAAACTTCTCAATTTGTTACCGATACGACATATTATTAACTTCTCTGGCCGCCGAGTACCCTACACGTGTCAAAAGTCTTTTTAAAACTCGTTCAGAAAGAAAGAGTAGCATAATGGCTACATTACAGTACTCTAACGTACGTAGGAACGCGTATAAAGGGATTTCGGTACGAGATTGCCGGAATATTTTAATGTAGCTAATAACGAATACTAACTTTTGCTTATATATCGTATACTTGTTAGGCTTATTTTTTCTATGTGTTTAATTTAGTTATTGCATGTTACACTCATCTCGTTCTTGTAGACTACTGGGTTTGGGTGTAACGTCTTAAAGTTTTATTAGGTTTTCTTATAGGCTACTTGTCTGATAAACGAAAGGAGAGACGAGGCTCACCGGAGACCTATCGTTGAAGAAATTCAACGATATATTTGTGGATTTAAAAAAAAACATTAAAGACTACAAACCTCACGCACTTCCTCTACATTTATTACTCTTTTCATTCATGCCCTATTTCGAGTGCTTTGGACCTTTTTACGAGTTCATATGATTAGAAATTATTGATCACAATTCACCTGGCGTCTTTGTTCTACTTCGATCGGCTTGAGTGTTATTCTCATTATGAAAAGGGTGCATATTATAGTAGGGATGATTTCGACTCATAGCTTCTAATTTAGCAAAAAGCAGAAGCAGACTTGATTTTTCCCACATGTTTAACGCCTTCACGTCAGACCCCGGGCTGAAAGGCCGTCATTTCTTCCGCATTAGATAATGGAAAACGCTGCCTGTTCAATTTAATTTTCTTTTTGTAAAATATTTTGTTTGGCTACAAAAAAATACTAGTCATTGCTATTGTCCATGTTTCTACCAGTTGACTATGTTGTGATGTAATGCTTACCATAGCTAATTTGGAGAAAAGGAAGACCTGAATGATAATTAATGTCCAGAGGGACATGAAGGTTGTTAATAATCTTTGTTTTGTATTATCTTTCCGAGTATCTGATAATCCGCATTGTTGAAAGCGCGGTGTTTACGAATAAAGTTCAGCTCTTAACTCATTTCAAGACTGAAAATAGCACCCAAAATGTCTGTCAGCTCTCATAATGCTGCAATATCAGTAAGCATCATAATGCTCACTGATATTGCACGCTGGCCCAATAAAGCAGAAAACAGCAGAAAATGAAAAATGAAAAAGGGATAGGTAGTTTTTGGGATTAACGTAATCAAATGAACTTAAATGCAAGCGAATTCATCAGCTCAAAATTATTAGTTTAAGTTGTAACTATCACAGTGAATCCATAACTTCAAATTTTAAGGAATACAAATAAATATACTAAGGGTCAAAATTAAGTTGATGTTGTAATTTTGACGGTTAGTGTACTAATGAACTTTTACAGTTAAGCTTTTTCGATATCCTTCTTTATTATGTTTTTGGCAACTTAATTAAAGAATTAGAGAAATAACGTTACTCAAGAATAGTTTAAAAGCCAGGCACATGCAATCGAACAAGAGCGTAGGTGGCGAGTTAATTTATTTTTGGATTTATTTTTAATGCGAGATGATGAGATGTACGCCCACAATATTTTATCTTAAAAAATACGATGAAAATAGTTGCAAAGAGGGAAAAGCTTTTTTTGATTATGAAATAAAATGAATTGAAATTAAATGATTATTTAATTCCTGTAAACTTTTTAAAGTGCTTACGAAAAGTCAAATTAAAATTGTTCAGTTTATACATAATTTATATTTTTGTGTTGAATTAGAGAAGCTCAATCCCAAGCATTTTTATCGCTTATACAATCAGAAATTTTATAATATGCTTTTAAACACAGTGTAATTTTAACAATAATTTTGATTTTATTTATAGATAAATTTCTTATATTAAGAGGGAGCTTGTTATAAAAGCGTATACACTGCCCCATAAAACAGCTATTTATTGTGTGGAAGCGGGTGCTATGAATTATAAGATTATTCTTATGTCTCGTATTAACAGTGTGTAGATCACTTTTTTTACTAAATGTGTCAATGTTTTTGTGGACATATAACAAATTCTCGTATATATATTGCGAAGCAACAGTTAGAATGCCTATCTCACTGAACTTTTCTCTTAGAGAAACACGAGGACCGAGGTTGTAAATACCCTTTATTGATCTTTCCTGCAGAACAAATATTGTGTTAAGGTCTGCAGCATTCCCCCAGAGAAGAATCCCATATGACATAATACTATGAAAGTAACTGAAATAGACCATTCTAGCTGTTTCTATATCTGTGAGGCGGTTTATTGTATTAACCGCATAAGCTGCAGAACTAAGTTTGCCCGAAAGTATTTCTATATGCGGACCCCATTGAAGTTTAGAATCAAGCATAATACTTAGAAATAAGGTTGTCTCGACGGGCTCAATTCTAGTTTCCTTCAGTTGTACATTGGTTTCCATCTGTTTAACATTGGGCATGGAGAATTTTACGAGTTTAGTTTTCTTATCATTGAGTAATAAATTATTTACATTAAACCAATTAACAACTTTGAGAGTGCATTGCTTACTACGTCAAAATTACTCTGTTTTCTTTAAATATTAAAAATTAAAGAGGTATCATCCGCGAACAACACAATCTCATGATTGTTCTTTACGTAATAGGGTAAAACGTTGATATAGATCAAAAATAGAAATGGTCCGAGGATTGAACCCTGCGGGACGCCCATTTTTAAGGCAGAACCTGGCGATGTCTTATCATTAATCTGAACCTTCTGGATTTTGTTGCCCAATTAAGAAACCAGGAGATTGAGAGCTTTGTTCCTAATGCCGTAATGATATAATTTCCTGACCAGAGTATCATGATGTACACAATCAAAGGCTTTGGACAAGTCGCAAAAAAATCCTATAGCATCTTGCTACTTCTCCCAAGCTGTAAATATACTTTTGAGTAACTCTACTCCTTCGTCAGTAGTTGAACGAACCCTCGTAAATCCGAACTGTTTCTTGTGAAGAAGATGATGTCTGTTAAAATAACTAAGCAATTGACTGAGTATTAATTATTCAAAAAATTTACTAAGCGTGGGCAATACAGAAATAGGTCGAAAATTAGAAATGTCTGATGTGTCACCAGATTTAAATAAAGGTATAACTTTACTATATTTCATTAAATTAGGAAATATTCCAGAAGCGACGCAACCATTGAACACTGTTGCAAGATGTGGAGCTATTATGGTAATAATAGATGAAAAGTTTTCACTGACAATCCCTACAAATCCATTCTCTTTTTCATATTTATAGTTTTAAATTGATAAAGAACATCTTTAGTAGTCACAACGGTAAATTCAAAGGCTGCACCACATTCTGGCACGCAGTCTCTAAGAAGCATTTCAGCAGACATGGAAGATGAGTCGAGCGACCCTGAAGTTATTATAGGTATATTAGAAAAAAACTTCTCGAATTCTGTCGCTACTTCCAGGTCCTCTGCAACACTCACATTATTGATATTTAATAAGAAGTCACGGCTGCGTGCTTTGGCTCTGCCAGTTTCATTGTTGATGACATTCCAGGTAGCCTTTATAGTGTTTTCTGATAAAACTCATCAGCTGTTAGTACACTTCGAGGCGTGCTTACACTATTTCGCTTCCAAATCAATTTTTTTTCATATATTTCTTATTTTACGTATTTCAATTAATAGAATAACTTATAAATAATATCATTTGAATTTTCCTACGCTATGAATGCCTCTAATTGGTCAATACATTCATTTTTCTACAATAACATGTATTTTACACATTTGTTTGATAAAACCATTTGAATTACTTACGCTTGTTCACAAAGTTAGTTAATTCTATATACACAATAAAGCAAATTTCATTTAGATTCTAAATATATATGTATTGACTAGTGTTCTGAAGTAAATTAACGTCGAAAGCGGCATTTTAAACGCTGCCCGCCAACTTTCATACTTACGCTAAATTTGACGTTGGCGCTTATCGATTATATGACATTTGACGTTTAGGCGCTCGAAAGGATAAATAGATTTTGCTGTACTACTAGCTTGTCTAAATTTTTTGGAATATTTTCGTACATAATTTATAAAGTTACATACATACATACATAACGTCACGCCTTTTATCCCCGAAGGGGTAGGCAGAGGTGTATTTCTACACCCACTTTTCGCCAGATATACTTTAGTCCCACGTAATAAGGGGCGAGCCTATTGCCGTACCGGGCACATTTCCAGACTCCGTGCGGCTACTGAGAATTTCGTGATAGCAAAACCCAATAACACTGCCCGACCCAGGAATCGAACCCGGGACCTCCCGATCCCACGCGCACATTTATGCCGCGAGACCAACGAGGCAGTCGTATACGGTTTGATGTCGAGTTTTCCGTCTCTACGCAAAGATGGTATTTGCATCGTGTTATCCCTTAGTCGCCTCTTACGACACCCACGGGAAGAAAGGGGGTGGTGACTCTTGTATTCTATGCCGTCAACCACACGGCAATATTCTATGCCGTCAACCACACCGCAAAAAGTAAAGTTCTGACTATTATTATAAGTTTTTTCATCATACAGTTCATATAACCTAATCCGGCTTTTATGAATACCTTCAGTTGCCCAATCACTAAAGATCAGACGATCAGTTACATTATTTTTTTGGATGTAAATACAGTCTGAAATTCGTCATTAATCAAGTCAAACAAAAAGCTATATAACTGATCCGGATGGTCATGATGAGGCAACTAACGCGTTTTTCGAGATAAATTGTTTTTAAAAGTTTTAATTCGATTCTCATTTATTGGTATATATTTAACAAATTTTCTCTGGACTTTCGGGCATTTTCTTGGACAACAGATTAACTGCCCACTGTGATTTGACTGAAGCATATTAATCAAAGATTTGTGTAATGGTTTTATATTAGTAAATATATTATCAATGCAAGTACCACTTGTGGCAAGAGTCACTCTTGCCACAAGTGGTACGACGGTGGAAAAATACGACGAACTTCTGGGCCGGCTAGACTCCATCGAACGTGAAAATCACTCCCTGAAAAAACAAGTTAGTTCTTTGGAAACTAAAATTGAATTTCTGGAGCGAAACTCCCGTGCTGCTATGATCAAAATAAATAACCTCCCCATTATTACACCGTAAAGTAAAGAAACATTAACCGAGAAGCTGATTGATGTTGGCACGGCTATCAGTCAACCTATCAAGTCAGCCGACGTTAAAAATATTTATAGAATAAAACCAAAAAAAGATTCTTCTACACCTGGTTCTGTTGTTGTAGAGTTTAACTCTTCGTCTATGAAAGATCAAGTTCTGAAATGCGCACGGCTTTATAATAAACAACATGTAAACGCCAAGCTATCCACTGCTACTATAAAGGCTCCAGGCCCAACGACGCCGATTTATATAAGAGAGTCTCTAACCACATACGGTAAGCACATATATTACCTAACGTGCAAGCTGCAAAAAGAGGGTAAATGTGTCAGCTGCTGGACAAACCACGGGAAAATCTACATAAAGAAAAGTACAGGTTCGACTCCGATTTGTGTCAATTCTGAGGACGACTTAAAGAAACTTAAATTAATTGCACAATGACAGATTTATTTTGTTCTAATAAATATTTTATTAATTTACATACAACTCATACAATACACCACATAAACATACACACAACTACTCCCACCATCTCCACACAACTGATTCACTCAACACAAGCGGTCAGCAATAGTCACACAACATACGTATATTCAAATAAAATGTTACACATTTTATATTACCTCTATATATTCACATGTAGCCATAGCCACTGTCTGTACATCGAGAATATTCATGTTTACTACACTACCGGTGTTGTACATACATTTTCACCTCCGAACATGACGCCTTGTAACCCCCGTGTCAAAAATTCGATATTCTAAATGATATACATATTGAACTAGACGGTATCTCGGTTGCAGATTCGTCGACCTGTATGATAGAAGACTGCCAATCAATAAATAGGTCCCATAAAAATGCGTTCTCACTTTTATGCCAAAATATTCGAAGTTTGAACAGGAATTTTGACGGTTTAACTATGTTACTTGAAAGAAGCAAAACACCATGGGATTTAATTATCCTCACAGAATGCTGGCTAATAAACTCGCCGCCGAGGGTTATTAAATGATGTACAAAACAATAGTAAAAAACTTTGGCAAGCTATTAAAACAATTACTCACACTATGAAACAAAAACCTCCGGCGTGCGACCTTCTTTCACAATCCAACCCCAAGCGCTCTGTTAATGAAATAAACTCTTATTTTGCTAATATTGGACGACTGTTAGCTGAAAATATCGTCATGGCTCCCACAAAGAAGCCCAACAATAATCAGCACCCTGAAGCACATCAATGCTCCTTTGTACTACTGGATACAGATGAATCCTAAGTCGAGCTACTTATATCCAACCTTAGAAGTGATTGTGCAGTAGGTTCCGATAATATTTCTTGCTCATTTCTTAAGAGATTTATAGAGATTTTAATCCCCCCTATCACATTTGTTTGTAATCTGGCTTTCTATACAGGCATATTGCCCGATGCATTTAAGCTTGCAGTGGTCCACCCCATCTACAAATCAGGAGACAGAGATCGTCCGAATAACTATAGACCAATCTCTATTTTGCCAACACTTTCTAAACTTCTGGAGCGGCTTATGAATACCAGATTGATAAAATACTTAGAGCAAAACCGACTTTTATCTTCAACTCAATACGGATTTCGGTCTGGTATTTCCACAAACACTGCCGTCCTCGAGTTAACAACACATATTGTTACTAACTTGGACAAGAAAAAAAAAGTCATAGGCGTGTTTCTTGACTTGGCTAAGGCATTCGACACGATTTCTGTCTCAATACTCATCGACAAGCTTGAGAAATTTGGCATTCGAGGTAAACAACTTTCTTTATTCAGGAGTTATCTCAGTAACAGGCGACAATGTATCAAAATTGATAATTGGGTAACTGAGGAACTGTCCTTATCGTACGGGGTCCCCCAGGACAGTATTATCGGTCCCACTTTATTCCTAGTGTATATTAACGACCTTTGCCAACTCAAGCTGGCAAATGGCTCTATTTTCACCTACGCCGATGATACTGCCCTAATATTTAGCGCCCCATCATGGAAATTGGCATTTAAGTATACTCAGAGTGGGCTTAACTCCGTCACCAACTGGTTGGCTCTAAACTGAATATGTTACCTTCTCTCTTTCATCACATGGCCAATCTTCTTTCACACCTTACAGTCTAGCAGCCCACTCCTTCAATGTAGTACCCCTACAAGGCTCTTGCCGCTGCCGCAGCCTTACTAGAACAAACTGTATCAAATATCTGGGTGTACAGCTTGATAGTACCCTTACATACCATCCTCATATTAACTCACTAGTTTCAAGACTACGGAAACTAATATATTTGTCTTTTTAAGGGTCTCTGTCATATTGCTGACACTAAATTTCTGAGAATGGTGTACTTGGCTCTCTGTCAGTCTGTCACCCAATATTATGATAGAGTGACCTGGGGAGGGACGTCGAAATCTCATTTGTTAAAATTAGAACGTGCACAGAGAACACTGCTAAAGGTTGGATGGAAACTTCCCTTCCGCTTCCCCACTATCGACCTGTATAAAACTTGTAATGATCTGTCAGTGCAACAAGTATTTATTTTAAATCTTATTATCACAACCCCTGACCATACTCCCTACGAACCATCAAAATTTAATGCCTTCCGACGCAAGCATAACGTCTGCCCGATGGTATCAGTCTATTCAAGCTTGGCGCAGCGACACTACTGCTTCCTAAGTAGTTACGTTTACAATAAGGTCAACAGATTCCTGTGCATTTATCCAATGTGTAAAAAGGAGTGTAAGGAAGCAGTTGGTAATTGGCTACGTACTTTAAGTTACGAGGAGACTGAATCATTCATTATTCCCAAAAATTGACAATACGTAATAATAATATTATATATATTTATTTTACCGCTGGCATATACAAATACAATAACTACAAATTTCGCACACAGATACATAATACGACTCGCACAATAATCACCAACAAACACACTCACACACACACACACACACACACACACACACACACACACACACACGCACACGCACACACACACATATACACACACACACACACACACACACACACACACACACGCACACACACACACACACACACACCACGCCTTTTATTGTTTAGTTTACTTTCTCAGCACTGGTTTGTACTGACACACTGTAACCAAAATTATGTACCTTTTTGAGAGAAAATAAATAAACTATTATTATTATTATTTGTTTCTCTTTTTCGGGTATTATTCTAATTTGTTAGAACAATACCCGGCCCTTTAGCAGGCGTACACGGAGACATAGGTCCAACGCGCAGAGGCCTTTTGAGAGTTTTAATCTAGAATGTAATGGAACACCTACTGAGGCGCCTCCATCACCGCACTATTAAGTACAGTCACGGGTTAGCCGCAGCAGGTTAGGGCCTATTGCTACTTATATGGAAACTAATTACTCTGGGCTATTGGGATGGGTGTTAAATGGATAGGTTTAGATAAAAACTATGGATGAATGCCGGCGTCTGCCCTAAGTACTCTTATAGTACGTCGAAAAGGGGCAGACGGTGACTCGCCAGCTCACTAGATGGACCCTCTCTAAATAGCCGCCAAGGCAAACAAACTCTACCATAAAGGCAACAAGAGGGCAACACCGGTGTGAGCGGCTAGGGGTGTAGAGCGGTGCGGCACCGGTTTCGCCATCGCGGGTCTCGTGACCCGGAGCGGGTTTCCCCGTAATTACGCCCTTGCCAATGACACTTCCACCCCCGAGCAAATAGCTCTTGCGACTTCCCTCTGGCCGGCCGACTAAGGCAAGCCAGAGTCGAGAGTCCTGCGGGCACTCTTGGAAATCCACTCCGACCAGCCAGTAAAGGCAAGCCGGAGACGAGGCCCTGACCGACTCCCTGAAGTATTCGGGACCGCAGTGTCGCCACACACATTCAGCTCGCCACAAAACTGCCCTGCGGTTTGTAAGCTTTCTTTCTATCCTGTAATATATATCACAAGACAAAGGTGATGTTTGAAAGCTGATACTCTGCCCTCCGAGATTGCGTTAGTCTTATTATTATTATTATTATATGTACAAAAGTTTTGGTAACACAAATAATATAACGTCACTTAATATATTTTCACCTGAATCCTTAGACACTAAAAGGATAAAATACATACATACTCACTGTTTCCCGGAAGGGTAGGCAGAGACTACGGAACGCCATTTGCAACGATCCTGACATACCTCTCTTGCTTCATTCACTCCCATCAAGTTTCTCATGCAAGCTCTTCTGTTAAGGGTACTTCTGACTTTTCCTTTTTTTAGGATGTCTCCAATCTGGTCAGAAAACGTCCGTCTAGGTCTTCCCCTTTTTCCTCTCCCATTCACAATGCCTTATATATCTTCTTTGTCAGTCTTTTGTCATCCATCCTCTCCATGTGCCCAAACCATCTTAACATGCCTTTCTCAATCAAATGCTTTTCACTACATCTTCTTTTACCCCACAACATTTTCTTGTCACACAATTCTTTACTCTGTCGGTCAAAGATACACCACACATACTTCTCAGTGCTCTCATTTCTACAGCATTTATTCTACTTTCAAATCTCTTCTGCCATACCCAACGTTCACTACCGTACATAAAGGTAGGCACTAATTCCCCTCTATGCACAGCCAAACGTGCTTTTTTGGATACGTTTTGGCTGTTCATAAACGCCTTCAGAGCTCCATTCACTCCATTACCTGCATTAACTCTTCTTTCAATATCTTCTTCATTCTTACCATCTCTTGTAAACAACGTACCTAAGTTTACAAACTCATTCACTTGCTGCACTCGTTGTCTATCGATCAAAGCATTACAAGCCGTAACTCATGCCCCTTTTCAAAAACCATAACTTTCGTTTTACTTACATTCACTTTCATTTCTTTCATCTCTAAAGCACCATGCATGATTGTTACCATCTCCCGCAACTCGTCCGCTGAAGACGCAAGTATTACCTAATCAACAGCATAAAGGAGGCATTTGACAAGTAACCCGTTCATCCTTAATCCGCAGTCACTATGTTTTAGATCTTGCAAACAACTGTCCATGAAGAGGTTAAACAACCATGGCGACGCTACACATTCCTGTCTAACACCTGTCTCGATGGTAAACCAGTCAGTGTATTAACCTCACGTTACTCACCGCACGTTTAGCCTCACACAAGGATATATATATCTATATATTATGCAAAAAATATATAACGACTCTGAATTAATTGTCATCAAATTTGTCATTTACGGGACATTTCCCTTCGAGCGGCATTCATTTATATAACATTAGAATGTTGATCCGTAATTGTATGGTTCTGCATAAATGCATATGATATTATTTTTTTTAGAAATTTGGACAAAGTTATACAAAGATAGAAGCTAATTCACGCGAACAGTGAACCTTAACCTTGACAAGAAAGCAAGAGCTTCAATTAATAAATTCGAAACACGGCAGCTATTATCCTTATGTGGGAATGTAAAATTTGGTGCTCATTAACATTAGTTTTAATTTGTCTTTCGAGATATATACCGTCTGATATTTCGGCAATTGTACTTACCATCATTTAAATGAGGATAATTTTGTATTGTGATGTTGATTGAAAGATTATCATTAATTATCACAAGTTAAAACTAAAGTAGTTTATTTACAGTTAGTTCAATGCTATTACTGCTCACAATCAGGTGGTGCGAATAATTTATGGCCTTTGAGGAGTAAAGACCAATATGCTTTGCTCTTATAGTAAAACAGCCTTCCAAAATTATTGTCTGCTGGATATGGGCCTCTCCTCATTTCCATTACGATAGTATTGTGGGCCAATAGAAAGATTTGGTCTTGTATTGGCCAGGCAGTTGGTATTTAAGTTGGGTCTGAAGTCGAGTTTTTGACTGATTATTTGCTTCGTATATTTTCCGTAGTCACCTCTAACGATACTCCCGGAAAAATGGAGTTGTGAAACTTTGTATTCTTAATCCTTCCCCACACTACCTTGTTATTTCATCCAAAGTAACTGATATGAGAAAATAATTTACTTCAAAATATAGCCTGTACCTACTAGGCATAAAATACTCCAAGTAAATGTGCCATGAGTTTGTACTAGTTTTCCGGATAGTGTCACCACTATTCCATCTCGTTTATCTACACGATCGAGACGAACTTTTGGCTTAAAAATAGAACATGATTTCGGGCACGTACACTAACGTGTGGCTCTGAAATGTGACGTGTAGATCTATTCAACAGGAAATTTGTACCGGATCTAGGCCCAGATAGTACTTAATTTACTAAACAACTAAAGCTATGGTTTAACTTGGCAAATAGTTTGCCACTCATTTATTTTGAACTCTCTTTTGTAAGTTAAGATATCTAAATAAACAACAACATCTTTTTATTTTATTTTTGTTGGTAAGGCGTGGTATCTGGGAATTGTTGTTCGAAATAAAAAGCACTCTCTAACATAAGCGGCCGGTAACTGAAAAACCGAAGATAAATTTTGCTCATTGTACTGACTTGGCTTCATCCATTCACCAGCACTCCTACTAGTTAATGTATATTTATGATTAAAATTGTTGTCAACCATGAATCTAATTCTTATCTGCTAAGCGCATACACAGCCTAAAATTCCGACAATAACTATCCGCAGTGACAAACTACATTATTTTCTCACAGCCTGTTAAATTTAGTGAAGTAGGCCATCAAAAATATACGCCCGCCGAACCCCAAATACGCGGAAAACAGAACAAAGAATAACAAAGTTTTACGTGTTTCACGGTTTGAAGGATGCGTTTGTTTGTATAATTTTACATGTCCATATCACGAGGTATATGTAATTATGTGTAGTGTCTATAACAGAGCTCGTCATAAACCTGCGTTGTTTATTTCGTGGAACAAAGATATGGAATATATAGAACTGTAGAACTGTATGACACTTAGTAAGGTTGCCACAATATTTAATCTCTTGAAAAGATAACTAAATTACGAATAATATTTGTGTCGTGGAGGACTTAACAAACTAACATCAACGGACAACAAGCACACCCAGACTCGAGACAACAAATCCATACTAATATTATAAATTCAAAAGCGTGTATGTCAAAAGTGTGTATGTGTGTTCCGTTTTCACGCTAAAACGGCTGAACTGATTTTGTTGAAATTTGATATAGAGATATACTGGACCATGGAGACGGACATAGGCTACAATAAGATGCAAAAATTAAACTGGGAGGGATTGTAAGGAGGCTAGAAGTTTTTCGGCACAAATTTACCTCTTGGAAGTAAGAACGCATGCGTTATAATAATTTGAGTGCGAATGTGCGTATACCTATGTGTCAGTACTGACACATCATACATAATGTCATATTGTGCACGATGATTATATTGTTCGCATATATAAACTAATAATTGTATACTACGCTTAACCAGCTGAAACGATTTTCTCTACTAATATTATAAATGCGAAAGTGTTTATATTGATATTTATTAGATATATATTGGACATGTATTGGAACATTGCTTTGGCATTTGACTGTATGCAAGGCGATGTTATTATGTACCTTTCGGTAGATATAATGGCATATAGTGTCATGAATACTGACCGAGCTACTTTGTACCCTATAGAGTTTCTGAAGTCTTGAGAATAATCAGGAGTGTCTTCACACAACTTGAGACTGAAATTAGATTTGTGATACCCCGAATTTAACGCGCGCGAAGCCGCGGGCAAAAGCTAGTTGTATATAAAACAAAGCATGGGGATCAAACCTACAACACTCGGTGCAACGCCGAGCCGTATGCCTCAAGCACTATGGTTAAGTGTGGTAAGATCTAATAGCATGTTTCCCTTCAAGACTCAAATTGATTTCAATTAAAAGTAGATTTCGGTGTATATGGTGATTGCCTGGCGGATTTCTCTGTGCTATACCTTAATTTTTCGTAGTTTATACGCAGTGCAGGCAAATTGAGCGTTTTCCAAATATATTTTTTTTATAGACTCACGCCTGTATCTCCGAAGGGGTAAGCACAGGTGTAATATTACACCCACATTTGGCCATGATATGTTTTAGGTCCCACGTAACAGGGGGCGAGCCTATTGACGTTACGGGGCACATCACCAGACTCCGTGCTGCTACTGAGAATTCGGAATAACCCAGTAACACTTTTGCCCGACCCGGGAATCGTACCCGGGACCTCCGATCAGCAGTCGCATACGATACACACTAGATGAACTCAAGTCTATAAAGTTTAATTTGATTACTACTGTCATCCTTTCTAGATTATAGAAGAGTCCTAGTTTTATGAAATGTTCATTCAGTTATGTATTAAAAATTTAAATCTACTTTATCACAAAGAATAAGCAATGTTATCTATATAATGCAGTTCAGAGACCATACAAGGCTTCCTTGTTTTTAACGAATTTGTTTTTTCTATGTGGCAACGCTTTAGTGATGTCTATATACATTTGAGACATGAATCTCAAAGTGAAAGTCCTTTACTACTGACATACCAACCACAGAATCTTCACATAGCGTCAACTATTAATTCGGTAATCGGTTGATAGACATTAGCTCAAACTAGCTTACTTATGCCATAACTAACTCCACCAATTAAAGACACTGTAAGTAAAATGTTGGAAAACTATTATCAAATCTCCAGATTACACGAAACTGTATAATATGAACAGGTCAACACTTGATTCAAGTTCAGTAGAAGACTAGTTGTCTTTAAAAATAACTTAGACCTTTATTCCTAGCTATATTTCATGAATCAAAAGTCGTTCCATTTGCCCTAATAGCTCGTCTCATGTAGAAAACACAGACACACAGCTTAAGGGTATTTATTTTATTTAAGATTATAGTAACCCATCGGTAATGTGTATATATCTTAACCTAAACAAACTTATGAACATTAACATAAACGCTTTGTACTGAACTAGGGCAATACGGTCCGGTGGTGCTTCTGTGAAACGTCAAAACATTGCTCTCAAAATAATATCTCCTTCGATGATAGTCACGTGGATTTGTGTAAGTTTATTCAACAAATAGCGATAGATAGCCTATATATAGATAGCGATCTATATGCAGAATGTTAAGAATTATAACAGAATGTTCAGTATTATAGCACGTAGTACCTAAATGTCAATTGCTGGTATAGCATAAACTTAATACGGAATTCAATATTCGATCTATAGATAGATCTGTAGATTTTAGATTCGTTTTTGACATAAGCTCCATACAAAATAATTATGTCAAACACAAATTTTGAATCTCAAAATCCATGTATGGATCGAATATTGAAAATGACCGTTAGTGCGCGTAAGATAGTACATATATACCTACCTAATATCTTATTTCAATTCACACATTGTGATCTGAGGGCCGATTCTCGTATATTGACTGATATAGAAAGGGTATTTCGAACGAATTGCGATTTGATGAACTTACTCACAATTGGTGTCAAAAGAAGAAGAAATACGGCCGTCCAATAGTAACCAGAAGCAATGGCCAAGAGACCAGCGACTATGCCTAGATGCTGATTTGGCATGCTTTACGGCAATACCGACACACGCCAAAGAAAATTTTCAGAGTACTCAAGCACCCTATCGCGCTTGCGTTGTGTGTCGATGACTAGGCCATTCAAACATAAGCACGTTTATGCACATTTTACGTTTCTTAAAGAATGAAGTAATATTATTATTGATATTATAAAATCCCAATATTATATAATACACGAAACAATAACTCTTTTTGTGACCCACGATATCTTGTTTCGAGTCTGGTGTTCTTTGTGTCCATCGGTTATTTTTTTTTTAAAGTACCTCGCGGTACAGTAGCTATTTCTAGGGCAAGTTTTTCCTTTAAAACACATAAAATATGAAAAGGATATCTTGCAATTCAATGTGATGCGCTCTATAATGTCTTTGGAATAACGTGACACTTCTTATATGGAAATTCGTTTTCAAATACACTTATGTTTTCACGAATGTCACTGGGTGATAAAATATGTGATGGGAATGGGACTCGTTCGCAAATATCCACAAGTCCCAATGCTATTAGGTAAATGGAATATTTTGACGTCACTGACAGATAGAATCAAAGGTATCAAAATCCAATTAGAAATAAATAGATATATCTAGCTAGGTTAAAAGCGGAGTGTTCGGTATAACTGGAGTTACAAACGGAGTTATGAAGTCGTAAGCGCCACAAATTTCAACATTGATACCTCTTTAAGACAAACTGGGTTTGGTAAGAGTATGGAAATTTGACTTGTCACTGGCGTGTAACACAAATTTGCTTAGTTGCAATATTCTGCAAGATTTAAGACATCGATAGCCTGATACAGATACCAAGGAACCACTATGAAAACACGGCCAACGTCTAGTTTATACATCCACAAAGATTTGGAAGTTTTCATAAGCGTGTCATGTTTATTTGGCGGAGATCCACCACGGATATAGAATTTATCAAAGTTGGTAGTTTCCTAGTTCGACACTTCCCGACTAGTTCAGCTGATGACAAGCAAGAGAAAAAGTTTTGAGTACGCAGGTAAAATTGAAACTTTGAAGAATGCTTCTGAAGTGAAGTGTTTCTGCAACTAGCAAGTTAAACGATATTGGTTTTAGACGATATGAAGAAGTTTTAACTAAGCAATATATCGTTCGAATCCGCTGAAAGTTATTGTCTCGTGACTCGAGAAGATACACAAAAGTTTGATTAAGTGTACCTGTAGTCATACCTATTTCGTATCGAAGGGCGTATTTACAAGAATGGGAAATATTGAATAGTGCGGGCATCATACAATTAAAACCTTATTTAAAAATGCGGTTGTTTTAAGTTATGTACGCGAATGAAGGTTAATTCATTAGTTCTATAGATAGAAATGTTATTTAAAAGCATTCGGTTACAAATATTTAAATTCATAAAGAATTGGAAAGCTGCACTTATGATTGTAGAGATTAAAGCAAAAAGAAATGCCTATGCAAGTACATTGTTAATTATATTTCTATGTCATTGGCAGTCATTTATACAATACTGTAAACAGAAGCTGTAATGTTTACCCACTTTTAAGAACCCAATGCAGAAGAGTTACGTCAAGTTGGCTAATGGCTAAAACTTATGCACAGACGGAGGATATGCTAAAGCTGACTCCTCTATAATTGTACCTTCCACCGGCACACACTGTATTACATAACAGGAAGGATACATAAGAACACACACACACACACGCTCTCTCTCTCTCACAGACACACACACATACACACTCACACACACGCGCATGCACTATTATACACACACACGCTGTTATTATATGCACACACGCACTTACACGCCCATATACATGTTCGTCATAGTTAAGATTTATGTATTCAACTAATATCCACGCCATATTTTAATTATACATTTATTTTGTAATTCACCAGTATGCGAGAGCCCTGGTACCCAAAACACAAGGTTAATCTTACCTTGGGTTCCAGAGTTCAAAAACATTGTGGACTGCTTCATGCCGTGTATTTTATGTGTACCATATAAAATGTAATTTTTTAAATAAATAAATTATTATTATTCCTTTATTTATTTTTCTTCAGATTTCGTTTACATTTTTAATTATACAATAAAAAATAAAATACATTTAAAAATATAAAAAAACCGTGGGATCTCACCAGCAACGGGCACAGGGTCCAAGCTGTCGGTGGTTAGGGCTCCAGAGACAGGAACTTCCTCACAATACGTGCCGTGTCGAGAAGTACTGCCTTTTGCATCAGGTCCTCGACCCAAGCACCCAACGCGAGCCTCTTAAGGTGACGATCGAGGCTCTTGGCTATTAGGCCATTAACCGTTATAACTATCGGCACAATAATTGCCGAGTCCACATCCCACATGTCGACAATCTCGTGAGCCAAGTCCAGATACTTAATCTGTTTGTCTTTCTCGGCTTTCACGAGATTCTCGTCATGAGGAATGGTGATATCAACAATTATTGCGAGGCGCTCTAATCGATCTATCACCACAATATCAGGTTTGTTGGCTACAACAGTCCTGTCTGTGACGATAGATCGATCCCAGTACAATGTGGCATGGCCATTTTCGAGAACTGGCTCTGCCACATACCTGTAGTACGGTACCTCGATGTCTGCAAGTTTGTATTTCAGAGCAAGTTGCTGGTGAATGATTCTGGCTTCTTGGTTATGTCTGTGCAAGTACTCACTGTTAGCAAGACGTGAACAACCGGAAACAATATGCCTGAGGGATTCACCGGGCTGGTGACAGGCATGGCAAATATCGCTAGTTCCATCCCTCAGGATATATTTCCGGTAGTTATTCGTCTTGATAACTACGTCAGCAATTGCACAAACAAACCCGTCGGTTTCTCCAAAGAGGTAACCGAAGCGTAGCCAGTTCACCGAGGCCAATAGGTCTACATCGGGTCAATACAGGGCCCGATGGAACCTACCATGAAGCTCCTTGCTCTGCCATACACGCTTGCGATCATCAGTACTGAGTACTACAGGTATGCGCCAGTTCTCCTTATCCAACTTGAGCGGGGTGAGTCCATTGTCCACTGCAACAACATCTCGATGCATGTCCCCGTTCGCCCGGAGAAAATATTCTCTGAGATTGCTATTCACCTCGCGGTTGTGTAGGGTCTTGATATTCAGAAAACCACGACCCCCACACTTCCGCGGGATGTACAACCTCATCACGGATGAACGTGGATGATGCATACGATATGCCGTCAACAATGTGCGGACTTTTCTGTCCAGGGCTTCCAATTCAGACTGAGTCCACTTGAGTATGCCAAAGGAGTATACAAGAAGTGGCATGACCCAACCGTTGCAAGCACGAACCTTGTTGCCACCTGATAAAAGGCTTTTTAATACTTTTTTTAGGCGGCCAAAGAAACGCTCTTGCAACGATTGCTTCATGTCAGCTTCATTGATACTTAAAGCCTGTGACATACCCAAGTACTTATAGGTATCGGTTAAGAGAAGCGATCTTAGGTTAATAGAATCTGAGAGTTGGATCCCCTCAGATTATACCATCCTGCCCTGCTTCACATGAATGACAGCACATTTATCCACACTGAACTCCATATTGATTGATTTACTAAAGTTTTGGGTTACGTTTAGTAAATCTAGCAATTGGACATCAGAGTGGGCAAATAACTTCAGGTCATCCATAAATAACAGGTGAGATATGATCTGACCGCCTCTCTGTAACCTGTAGCCTAACCTTGAACCCTCCAGTAATGTACTGAGAGGGTTCATGGCTAGGCAAAACCAAAGGGAACTCAGACTGTCGCCTTAAAAAATTCCCCGCTCAATTTTAATACGTTCGCCGTCCTCCTGGATCCTTCGGCATCCTGGATGGCAAAGAATCGTATTCCATTGCCCCATACATGACTTTAAGAAGGTGCGTAGAGTAGTATTTACTTTATACAACTCTAGCACCCTCAAAAGCCATGTATGCGGCACGGAGGCATACGCTTTCTTATAATCTATCCAACATGCCGCCAGATCCTTTCAGAAGTTTATAGACCGATGGTGGACATGTTATCGGCCTATAATTGCCGGGCTCGCTAGTACTGCCTCTCTTGTGGAGCAGGTGGGTAATTCCAGTCATCATAAATGATGGCTACGACCCAGATTCTACAGCTGATTGGAATTGAGATGCCAAGCGTTCATGCGAACTACGTAGCCACTTTAGCCAGAAATTGTGCAGCCCGTCCAAGCCTGGAGATTTCCAATTAGATAATGGACAGATTGCTTGTGCAACATCCTGGCTACCATTTCAGGAATATGTTCGCATGAACGTTCGACATCTTGCATCCAATCACCTTCAGTATGACCAATGGGCATCGACCAAATGCTACGCCAAAACATGGCTGTGGCGTCGGCATCCGGCCGCTGCACATTAGTCACACATTGATCTGGTCGTTCCCAGCTTCTGTATACCCACATCTGGTCCCTTTAGAATGTACGATTATGCCTTACGCACATTTATGCCTCGTTGGTCTCGCGGCATAAATGTGCGCGTGGGATCGGGAGGTCCCGGGTTTGATTCCTGGGTCGGGCAGTGTTATTGGGTTTTTCTGTCACGAAATTCCCAGTAGCAGCACGGAGTCTGGAAATGTGCCCGGTACGGCAATAGGCTCGCCCCTTATTACGTGGGACTAAGGTATATCTGGCGAAAAGTGGGTGTAGAAATACACCTCTGCCTACCCCTTCGGGGATTAAAGGCGTGACATTGTGTATGTTGTGTGATTAATGACGTACCGGTCCACACGTTTTTTAAATCTACGTATTCGGTTTGCCCATGCATAGACTTTCTGTTTTAGGTAGTCAATGCGCTCTGTGACCCGGGCTATATAATCTTGAGGACTAATATTAGTCCCCGAAAAAGCCCGTTTCACAAAGCGCATTACCCTAGGGCGTTTATTTCCCTCCCTAAAACAGATCAGCTTGCCAATAAGTGCCCTTGCCTCGGCAATACGTCGCTCAATCCTGCACTGCCACGCCGGTACAGCAGACCTTTGTCGTACAACGGTATCAGTTTCAAGAAACTTTACACCAGCTATACGACAAGCTGCCACGGCGGTTCAGTACAAGATTGAATGTGTATCACCGAGATCCTCACTATTATCTAAATAATTTGATAATAATGAGTCAAGAGCACTTACCAGCGCTATATTTCGCCTATGCATAGGCAACCGCGGTAGGCGAGGCCTAATAGATGATGGTGTGTACCGGTAGTCCCTAATAGCACATTCCAAAGCGTCCTTGACCTCCTCATTGCACTGGGTACTTACATCATCAGCCAAGTCATCCTCCTCCCTGACGGCGCTGCCGCCCATTGGCGGTGCGCTCGGTGTCGGTGTTAGTGTGGGCCGGACGGGATTGGCATGGCTCGCAGGTAAGTACTCTGAGCGAATCCTATCAAGCACGGCGTTATCCAACTTGCCACTGCGCTGGATAACCCGTACCTGATCCGACAGTCGTTGAGCCGTGACGTTGATGCTTGGTTCCAAGGCCTGAAACATAGACAGCATGCGACCACTGTTCGCAGTGAGGTTAGTGCTGTGTCGCCCCAAAATATACGCGCATGACTTGTTCGTTTATGGATGACGTCCACTTCGTGCGCTGCACATTACCACCGGCAGCAGGGACCCTGTTTGGGGCCGGTGGGCCCCGAGGTCCTAAGCACGCTGGTGGCCAGCCTCTCCCACGCCGCCGCACAGGTGACGGTGTCGACGGCGGAGAGAAATACTCGTCGCTGGAGCTGGACGCAACTACAGCTGTTGACGTTACTGGTGCAGGTTCCGACGGCTGCGAGGCGGAGCTGAGCGACGAGTCCGGAGATGTTGGGTGTGCTCTTCGTTTCCTGGCTCTCGTCAACATGCTAATGTGTTTTTATCTTCATTTTTGTAAATATATTTATTGTTTGATCTGTCATAATGTTGAGCGTGACGGCTGTCATTGTATGAAATGCTCACTATTTCTGTATTTATGTTGTTTTTACCAGGCATTTTCTTGCGTTACTTGTGTTTTCTATTATAATTTAGATTATTATTATTGCACTATGGATGAGAGGATATTTGTAAAATATTAATACCTATTTAAAAAGAATTGGACGAATAAACACGTTGACAGTTTTGGTGTTGCCAGATTGTTTTTTTTTATTTTTTTTATTATTATTATGTGTTTCTCTATCACGAGTACTTTTCTAACATAATTATGGTGTTAAAAAAGTACACGGCCCTTTGGCAGGCGTATACGGAGACATAGGTCCAACGCGCAGAGGCCTTTTGAGAGTTTTAATCTAGAATGTGATGGGACACCTACTGAGGAGCCTCCATAACTGCACTATGAAGTACAGCCACGGATTAGCCGCAGCAGGTGTAGGACTATTGCTACTTGTATGGAAAATAATTACTCTAGGTTATTGTGATAGGTGTTCAATGGATAAGTGAATATGGAAACTATGGATGATAACCGGCGTCTGCCCTAAGTACTCTTATAGTACGTCGAAAAGGGGCAGACGGTGACTCGCCAACTCACTAGATGGGCCCTCTCTAAATAGCCACCATGGTAAACGAAGTCTGCCATACCGGTGCGAGGGGCTAGGGATGTAGAGCGGTGCGCAACCGGTTTCGCCATCGCGGGTCGTAACCCGGAGCGGGTTTCCCCGTAATTACGCCCTTGAAAATGACACTTCCACCCCCAAGCTAATAGCTCTTGCGACTTTCCTCTGGCCGGCCGACCAAGGCAAGCCAGAGTTGAAAGTCCTGTGGGTGCTCTTGGACATCAACTCCAGCCAGCCAACAAAGGCAAGCCGGAGACGAGGCCCTGACCGACTCTCTGAAGTATTCGGGACCGCAGTGTCGCCACACACATTCAGCTCGCCACAAAGCTACCCTGCGGTTTGTGAGCTTTCTTTTCATCTTGTTATACATTTTTTTGTTCATATCACAAGATGCAGGTGATGTTTGAAAGCCGTTACTCTGCCCTCTGAGTTTGCGTTAGTCTCATGTTGAGATAACAACTGCCCCAGAGGGAGATATTATTATTATTATATTATTTTGCTATTAGAGTACTTCACCGTTTAACAACTGTACTCCCTTATGATAGTACCTAGTACTTAGCCTGTCGTTTAACAGTTATTGTTTACAAGGTAAGTATCCGCTTGACCGCGCACATGTGACTATTTTCCTTTTTTGCAAAAACAGATGAGCGCGTAAACTGTCATTTTTCCCACGCTTTTCCGCTGCGCACTAATCTGTTTGTGGAACTCGGATTACTTAACCGATTGCGGTATGTTGCATATCAATAGACGCGTAATTAAATGCGCTTTCCAATGATATAAATTAAAACCATATAATATGGTTGAAGCCCACGCAAGGGCAGTGTAAAGTAAAAATTAGATTTTTTTTCCCGCCATTTTTGAGCGCGATTTTATATTTCTGACATATTCCTTTTTTTCGTCGTTTTTTATTATGGGAGGTATATAAGTATTATACACAGTTAGAAAGGTTTTTTAATTTACTTTTACAGGAAATAAATATAATGAAAAGAAACATTTTAATATTAAACATAAAATAATAAAACAAAGTTTTTTTTTAATTGGCGCCAATTTTCATATTTTATTTTGTTAAATACCGTTTTATGTTATATATCAGATTCAAACCTAGATAACTTTCTTTCCAACTAGATTT
This sequence comes from Euclidia mi, assembly GCA_944739405.2. Lineage (NCBI taxonomy): Eukaryota > Metazoa > Arthropoda > Insecta > Lepidoptera > Erebidae > Euclidia > Euclidia mi. The sequence goes on along the minus strand of OX123191.2, from coordinate 43,253,736 downwards.
CCAAGTATAAAAAATAATTCTGATAAGAATCTGATAAGAATTATTCTTATTGGAACCTGCACAGTTGTTTACTTTTTCCCGCCAAAAAAAACTGAAGTTCCCGCCAAAATTTTCGGTACCTAATATCTCATAAATAATATGAGTATTATATATTTTATCAAATGTTTATTTATATACATATAATAAAAAAATAATACAACGCATAAATGTAACCTTATATACATACATACATATGTATTTAAACTTTTTTACATAAAATGACGTTTTTACGATATTTTTTGTCTATAATTAAAGTAATACACATTTTTTTTTCTGTAACTTCATAATTAATCAGTTAATTTACAATAAAAACATAAAAGTATGACATACAATTACATAATTAGTTTACAATGATGTTTTTAATCCATAATTACACCCCGCGCGCGGAATGCAAAGTCAGCGAAATATATATATTTTTTCAAATGCTTACATCTAAATAATTTTCTGTAAGTATTGCTATAACTTTATTTTATTACATAGATAATATTATCAGGTACATGAAAATACAACAGCAAACCAGAATCAGCTTATACTTTTATTATGATAAACAAAAGTGTCGAGTAAAGCGGTAAAGACGACATTGTTTACGTTACGGCCGCTCGCCTAAAGTAAACATTTCATTCAAACGTAATTTGTTTTGTACCATTAGAATCAGTCATTCATTAGGTTGCAGAAAAATAGACACCACTCCTCTCAAGTTATTAACAATCGCACAAAAACTAATTAATTGATCGCACCCGTCTTTAACTGGCGGCGCGCACTTGAAATTTGTCGATGCTGAGTAAGCACTTAAAAATGGTGAGCGGTCAAGCAGGTATGGCTTACAAAGTATATTCGGCCTGTTTTTGTGTAAGTTGCTTATGTCGCATCGGAAACGAATGAGTATCGCTTCAATTTAAGACGCTCTGTATTTTTTGTATGCTTACTTTTGCAAAGATCAAGTCTAAGTTGGCGACGCTACAAAAGGCACCATTTTTCCGTTTCCATGGTGAATCAAGGCACCAGTAATTAATGACAAAATTAGGCATTAAGAAGCACATAAATAGCACATTGAGATAAACCCAATTTATAATCCGTTCAATTATCACTCCTCTGATAATTCCTCACACTAGTTGCGGTCGCACCGCGGGCGATTAATGCGCCTCGCATCGCATCGTGTAGCAAATCATATGAATATGTAAATGTTGCAATGATGCACATGTTGGCTGTATGCCGATTACGTTTTGTTCCACTACGCTTCGCACAATACGCTACTATTTCCGAACATTAAGGCAAATGTGTGATTTGTATCACACATTTGCCTAAATAACCAGTTTCCTTTTTTCAATATATCACTCGAAACTATCAATCGACCGTTTTGTATCAATCGGCTAAACTGCCTTTCAGTGTGTAACGTTGACAGAATAGAAAACAATAAAATACTTTCCTCTTTGTAATATTAGTACGTCACCGTTGGAGTTTGTATTCCACTCACACAATTCCTTCGTATTAAGTAAATAAATAGGAGTAAAAAATCTCGTTCCTCATACTAGGAAGTGTTGAGTGATATCCGTAGTTGTGTTGTAAAAATGCGAGCGTTTGAACGCACAATATATAAAGCTGTTGCATCAACACAATGTGCGAAATAAAAGGAAAATTTATTTTATTTGTCAAAATAGGGTCAGCGTTTTTGAGTTTGCTTATAATATTGTCATTTGGCTGTTTCCTCGTGGTTTTGACCGCCCGTATTTCAGTGTAAGTTTCAAATGGAATAAATTTTGCATCTCCTTAACAAATATTTTTGGATAGCTGTTGGTCTATAAACTGGAATTTACTCTTCTAGTGGATCGCTTGAATTCTCTTTAACAGACCGGGTCATGACCTCATGAAATGTGACAGATGATGAAAGAATGAGCGCTCAGATATGTTATGCTATTTAGAACTTTCCTCGCATAGCAGCGCCATTACTTAAACCATTTCACAATGTTGTTTGGGTATTCCTTCGTTTTCTTTATAAAATCCGAAATATATTTTTTTAGAACTAATGCGTATAACTCGATATAAAAACTTTTTACTAATGTCAAATCCCCGACTCATAGATAAAGCTAAATATAGGAAAGACCTTTTAGGTCACCACTTCTTGCTTTTCTATAATACTAACGACGCGACGTCGTCAAAAGACGGTAATCCTCAGAGACATTTAGGATTTGCGTGGGACTCAGGCGACCTTATAGTTACACTTATCCCATCTCTAATCAAAGGAAATCTACTAAGAGACCCTAACCTTTAAAATATTCAAATATTCATACTTAATGTGATAAATAAGAGGCTGTTTTCGCATTTGTAACGTTATTGGATGGATTTTCAAAACGTATCATACATATAAATTTATTTTCTGTACGATATTTTAGATATTGCATAATTATGTACATATTTTCTTTATTTATTTCTCCTCTGCACTATACCTATTATGTAGTCTGCTGTAGAGCTTTTAATAATATCTTTATACCAATAAAAATAAACATCACAGTTTTTGGAGCTTCATCTGAAAAAGTATGTGTTTTCCTCCCTATATTGTCCTTAAAAGACTATCATAACATACGATTGTCTGCTTCAAGATATTTGTGTTAATCAAGTTTTATCGCCAGACAAGCCGTAGGCCTAGCCGACTTGATAAATAAAATGCTCTGATTATTTGCCTACTATCATTACTATTTAGCTTTATTTTGGACACTAGCATCTCAAATTACTAGCTATCTCAACTCTGTCACTCGGCCGTATGAATATGGACACCTGAATTGGAGGCTGACGGAGAAGGTGTGTGTGTCTCTCCCAAGATGTTGTTCTAGATCTACTCACTATAACTACCGCGGCTTTCCCTTGAGGGCGGGACGGAACGGCCGGAAGGTTCGGCTCACCGTTGGATGCTGGCAGACCATATTTTCATATCATCATTTACAGAGGCGCACGGGACACGGCGTGTTTTTATTTACTTTTCCTTAACCAACCATATTCAACACACTATAAACGTCGAAAAAAATAGTATAAATAAATCCAAAATAAACAAAAAACATTATTTAAGTTACATCCGAGAATTTTAAGAAAACCGTACGCTCTAAAATATTTTCCAGCGTTTTGTAAATTTGTAAGTTACATCTAGCAAACTTTTTTTCCGCTCGATAACCGACATGGACAGACTTGAGAATGTGTAATGAAATACCCGGGTCAGAAAGGAATGTCAAATAAGAATAAACCAAAGGGTCCAAGTTAGTAATATTAATATTTATTTAACTAAATATACTTGTATTGTTTGTGTGTGTAATGAGGATTTATGTCTGTATTGGAGCTACGAGTCTGATTTATATGTGTGCGGTGCGTAAGTTCGTTCTCATATGTGTTGTTTATTTGCATCGATAAAGTATAATATATGGTTGTGGTTGTGTTGTATATGTAAAGCTGCAATGCTGCGATGAAATCTGCGGTGATGGATCATGCGGTATCTTGCAGATGCTTCTTAAACCATTTTTGCTTTGATTATTTTTCTAGTAGTAACTTTACTCTATGGCTATTATGAAAATTAACATCATTAGGTACATATCATAACATAATTTACAACAGATTACTTAATTCCAATAAAAATCGAAATAAAATTGATCAATTATCTCAAGATGACAGAATGATTTTCTGACTTTAAGATTACGTAAGAATGATTTTAAATTTTGTTTTGATAGCGGTACGCCGCTAACGTGTTTTCTGTACTTGTCAAACAAATATTCTGAATGTAGCTTCCGGCGCTGGTTCAACTTGACATCCAATTTGGACCAGCGCCGAACGCTACATTCAGAATATTTGTTCACCCAAAATTCATTTTAATTGAGTGAACTGGACTTTAATGCTGTAACATTCAATATGTGAGACATGTCTGATTTATGGAAGATGAATATAATATCAACCTTATAGACTTGAATAAAGGTTGAAATTTAATTCGACTTGCCATTTGATTTATGTTCTAATAGAGATTTGACTAATATTCTTTATTCAGAGGAGACACAGGCCGATTAAAAAAAAATATACAAAAGGATTTTCTTGAGGGTCTAATTAAATGTCACACAAGATTTAAGCTACTTAAAGCATATTAAAAACCATAAGCCAATCAGCCGCGCTTTGTCAAAAGCAGCGTTGAACGCCCTTCGGCTAGATATACGCAAAGTGGCTAGCAGATACCGGACACAAAAAGCTGAAAATTCAGCTTAGCGGTGTGCCATTGGAGACACCTATATGTGAATACGGAATGTACATATGAATGTACATACATTACATATGTACATTCCGTATTCTTAATCCGTCACCACACCTGTCCGTGTGGTGACGGATTAAGAATACGGAATGTCACCACCCCATATCATCCCATGGGTGTCGTAAGAGCCGACAGAGGGAGCATATTATGCAGAGAATAGCACTGTAAGAGAAGGAAAACTTGATACAAACCCTATACCAACCCGTTTGGCCAACGTGGTATAGTAGGCCAATTCCTCCTTTCAAAGGAGATGCCTAGTCCAGCAGTGGACTGTTAAAGGCTGATGATGATGATATGTACATATATCCAGCAGTGGACTTCTGCAGGTTGATGTAGATGATGGTGATGTATGAGAACACCGGGGGTTCAATCATCTCTTCTAGTCACTATTTTGATTCTACCCTCTCTTACTGTATGTATATGATATATGATACCCTGGACCGCCAAGCGCACCAATATATCGATTCTCGCGCAGCTTAAGATCAAAACCCGCCTGTCCACAATATGCCACCAGCGAATTCTTTCGTATTTCGGCCACATAGTGAGAAGAGGAAATGAGAGTCTCGAAAAACTGATCATAGTTGGGAACACAGAAGGTAAGCGAGCTCGTGGCCGTTCCCCAACCAGATGGACGGATCAAGTAAAAGACACATATTCCTCCAAGTTTTACTCGGTTGTAAAGGAAGCAATGGACAGTACTCGATGGAGGCAAATCATTCACTCCAAGTGTAAGCCATCCAGTGATGACCACGATCCTCAGTCAAGAGGGAACGACAGGAGAGAGAGAGTATAGTATAGTATAGTATAGTATAGTATAGTATAGTATAGTATAGTATAGTATAGTATAGTATAGTATAGTATAGTATAGTATAGTATAGTATAGTATAGTATAGTATAGTATAGTATAGTATAGTATAGTATAGTATAGTATAGTATAGTATAGTATAGTATAGTATAGTATAGTATAGTATAGTATAGTATAGTATAGTATAGTATAGTATAGTATAGTATAGTATAGTATAGTATAGTATAGCATAGCATAGCATAGTATAACCACTAGAATACTAAAATGTTAGTAGTACCACAAAATTATAACAGTGCGGCTTTGGTTTTGGCTTATATTCTTTTGGCAGTTTTGTCTCGTGGGTACTTTTATTTATTGTTAGAAGTTAGCGGCAAATTACTCATACCTGATGGCATGAAAATTGCAACTATGGATCTTTGGAGGGGTTTCTATGCAAGAAAAATAAATAGCTGTAATGACATTCACATTTTTTGTGCCTATGGGACATAAAATCATGGGTTTCGTCGAGATATTTATCCAGTCATTTGCGTTAGAATTTTAGACTTCAGCTGTTGTGTGAGAAATAAAAAAAAATATCCTTCTTGCTCCATTCAGAATGCAGCTTACGAAATTCTCTCACCCGAAGATATACATATATCTACACGTAAGCTTTTGTATAATCGTTAAACCCAAGTTGTCCGCTCTAAGGGCATCCTAAGCGTTCACAAATTTATCTGAAACACTTTTTTTCTAATAAATAGGCAAATGGACTTTACGGCTCATATGATGGCAAGTGACTAACCGTAATCCAAAGACCGCAAGGATGCCAATCAGGCTTTTCTGGCGTGTTTATTTATTTATTTATTTGGGACAAACAAACAGTAAACAAAGATATTAATATAAATGTGAAACCCACACCGTTAGCCACAGCATATACAATTCATATGACTATACTATACTATACACTACACTACACTACACTACACTACACTACACTACACTACACTACACTACACTACACTACACTACACTACACTACACTACACTACACTACACTACACTACACTACACTACACTACACTACACTACGCTACGCTACGCTACGCTACGCTACGCTACGCTACGCTACGCTACGCTACGCTACGCTACGCTACGCTACGCTACGCTACGCTACGCTACGCTACGCTACGCTACGCTACGCTACGCTACGCTACGCTACGCTACGCTACGCTACGCTACACTACGCTACACTACGCTACACTACGCTACACTACGCTACACTACGCTACACTACACTACACTACACTACACTACACTACACTACACTACACTACACTACACTACACTACACTACACTACACTACACTACACTACACTACACTACACTACACTACACTACACTATACTACACTACACTACACTACACTACACTATACTATACTATACTATACTCTCTCTCTCCTGTCGCTCCCTCATGACTGAGTATCGTGGTCATCACTGGATGGCTTACACTTGGAGTGAATGATTTGCCTCCATCGAGTCCTGTCCACTGCTTCCTTTGCAACCGAGTAAAACTTGGAGGAATATGTGTATTTTACTTGATCGGTCCATCTGGTTGGGGAACGGCCACGAGCTCGCTTCCTGTGTTCCCAACTATGATCAGTTTTTCGAGACTCTCATTTCCTCTTCTCACTATGTGGCCGAAATACGAAAGAATTCGCTGGTTGCATATTGTGGACAGGCGGGTTTTGATCATAAGCTGCGCGAGAATCGATATATTGGTGCGCTTGGCGGTCCAGGGTATCCTCATCATGCGCCTCCAGCACCACATTTCCAAAGCATCAATCTTCTGCCTCTCTGGAGCTCGTATCGTCCACGTTTCAACTCCATATAAAAAATAGGGAATATTAGGGCTCGTACCAAACGGATCTTAGTATTAATAGAAATTCCCCTCTTCTTCCATATGTTGTTTAGGCGGGTCATAGCATCCTTGGCCATACCAATGCGTCTTTTTATTTCGGGTACAGAACTCCCATCCCTGTTGACTTATATATATATATATATATAAGTCAACAGGGATGGGAGTATATACTATACTATACTATACTATACTATACTATACTATACTATACTATACTATACTATACTATACTATACTATACTATACTATACTATACTATACTATACTATACTATACTATACTATACTATACTATACTATACTATACTATACTATACTGTATTGTACTATACTATAATGTACTATACTATACTATACTATACTATACTATACTATACTATACTATACTATACTATACTATACTATACTATACTATACTATACTATACTATACTATACTATACTATACTATACTATACTATACTATACTATACTATACTATACTATACTATACTATACTATACTATACTATACTATACTATACTATACTATACTATACTATACTATACTATACTATACTATACTAGTGATCCGTGCACACGCGTACTAATCCTCGCGTTACCCCTACTCTACGCATCGATCATCGATATTTATTTATTTATTTATTTATTTACTTTTAGGAGAGCTTACAGACATATAGCAGTAATAGTTACATAAATGAATAACCAAATGCTAATAACAAGCTCACACATATGGGTTATTCTAAAGAAACAGTGAACAATTCAGAGCACAAAATGCAAAACACATACACAACAAAAAGAAATAGGTACCTATATATAATACATTTCCTTTCTGCCGCATAAAAGTATCAATAAAATAACAAAAATAACAAACAATGGAATAAAACACACATAATGAAACATGTTATGTTTCCTTACTGACCCTATCGTGCTACCATTATTTGTTTGTTACCAACAAACAATAACAGCACGACAAAGTGGTTTAAAACAAATTAATAGAATCTTAGGTGACAACTTTTCTATTATCCAACATCCGATCCATCCACGGACCCGGCAATCCGAGACGCATGTCTGACACTTTTGTATGGAGTTTTGTCATTCAAAATAATTATAATTATCCTAATCCCTAAATCCTTGGACAGATCGAATATCGAAACCGGCAGCTAGTCATCCGGTGCTGTCAAAATAGTCTGAAATTAGCGTTTGCCTTACTTTTTTAACTTTTGTACAGAACAAATCAATATCAAATTTAGATATAACGCTGTTAACACTTTTCGCACTACGTATACAAAACGCATTTTGTCTATAATTTGTTGTAGCAAATGGTACGTCCAATAAAGGACGCTTTCTTAAATTGCATTGCTTTGCACGCAAGTAGATTTTGCCTAACAGTTCAGCGCAATCAATGTTACCGTTTGCCACATTAACCAAGAAACATATGTCGCTTGTTTCGCGTCTCTTTTCCAATGGCAGGAAATGGTATCTTTGGCATCGTTGGTTATAGTTAACTGAGCATTGCTGTGCTTTAAAGTCTAAATATCGTAAAAATTTCCTCTGTACCATTTCAATGCGGTTCTTATATATTTCGTATTGAGGATTCCAGACCTGTGAAGCATACTCCAGGTGGGTGCGCACATAGGAACAGAAAAGAACTTTGATAGGTTTCAAAGATTTAAATTCTGAACAAGTTCGTATAATGAAGCCCAGAGCTTTGGAAGCCTTCTTGACAATGGTATCAATGTGGACATCAAAGAGCAGTTTGCTATCGTGAACAACGCCCAGATCTATGGCGTTATCGACCTTTTCTATTACTTGGCCGTTCAGTTTGTAAACAGAATTTATTATTGACTTCTGTCGAGAATAACTAACTTGGAAACATTTATCGACGTTCAATTGCAGTTTATTTCTGCTACAATAACAATAAAATCTATCAAGATCTGATTGAAGGTGCTCAGTATCAGATAGACTATTAACTAGCTTTAGGATTTTCATATCGTCTGCATAAAGTAGTACCTTTGAGTTAGTGAAACAACTATTTACGTCGTTAATAAACAAGGTGAAAAGCAACGGACCAAGGATTGAGCCTTGTGGTACACCTGATGGTACTGTAAACCAAGCCGAAGAGTATCCTCTAAGTACAACTGCCTGCGTCCGATTATCTATGTATGATGAGACCCATCGATACAGATCACCGTGCACTCCTGCAGCCAAGAGCTTCTGCAGAAGAACACGATGATCTATACGGTCGAAACATTTCGAATAATCTGTATATATCACGTCCACTTGGTACCCACGATCCATACCGTCAGTTATAATTTCATTAGCTAATATTAAATTGGAGGTAGTGGACCGCTTTCTAATAAAACCATGCTGCTCACTGCTAAAATAGGATGTCATTACTGAGTAAACTTCTGTATGGACTAAGCGTTCCAGGATTTTGGCTAAAATACACAGCTTTGAAATGGGACGGTAGTTTTCGACGTTTGTCTTGTCACCTTTTTTCAAAACTGGTGTTATAAAGGCCGATTTCCAAATTTTGGGGACATATCCTTCTCTTAGTGATCTTTCGAATAACATACAGATTGGTGACGCCAGACTGTTTGCACATTTTATAAGAAATATAGGAGGTAACAAATCTGGCCCTGCAGATTTTGAGGGATCTAAATCTTTTAACAGCTTTAAAACCATGTCAGGACAAATATACACCGAGCTCAGACATACTGGACTATTCATGTTGGAGTCTACCACTACGTTACTCGTTGAATCAGGCTTACGATAGGTAGATTGAAAATAAGATGCAAACAACTGCGTGATAGATTCACCTGTATCTGCATATGTATCACGATATCGCATCATGTTAGGTAGGGTATCACTATTCTTTTTACTTTTGACATACGACCAAAATAACTTAGGGTTTTTTGCGATTGAGGCTTCAATATTTTCCATATAAGAGGTGTAGCAATCCTGCTCTAACAGCTTAGCCCTATTACGTAAAATTGCGAATGAATGGTAGTCATGTATATTACCGTAAGTCTTGTATCTGCGATGATGTTTATATTTTTCCTTTAATATTTTGATTAGTGCCTTAGTATACCACGGTGGATGCGTTGATTTAAGTGACGATTTTGTTGGAATATGTGTGTCTCTGAGCTCATATAATTTATTATAAAAAATACTAACTGCCTTTTCTAAGTTATTAGTACCTAACAGTTGATTCCAATTTACGAGCTCAAGATCTGATATAATTGCTGCATAGTCACCTTTATGAAATAAATATTTTAGAGATCGATTTTCAAAGTATTTATGTGTTTCAACAAAATCAGCTGATATCATTAGCGGTTTGTGATGAAGATCGACGGGTACGGCAAGCGGTTCACACTCCCTTACTAGCAAGGAACTATTTGAAAAAATCAAATCAAGTAGTCTACCATTCAAGTTACGCTGTCCATTAAATTGAGACAGGTTACACGTATTAATAGTGTCAAAGAAATCTAATAGCGCCTGAGAAGATAATCCTATAGGCACTAAATCATTTTGGTCAGTAACGCACAGCCAGTCCACTTCGTTACCAAAGTTAAAGTCACCACATATAATAAACGTGTCTGAAGGACGGCCAGTCACCAAATCATTAAGTTTGTGGTGGTAATTCTGTAACTGAGTTATATATGAGTTGCCTATATTTTCTCTGCACAAGTAAAGGCTACAAATATGAATATTGTAACTTACGGCGGGTGAGGACCTTTTCAACGTTATGGTTATCCACAAATCCTCTGCAGTCGAACGCCAGTCGTATCTTTCCACCACAGTCAGATCGTTCTTCACTGCAATTAACACTCCACCACCGCGCGTTTGAGAGGTTCTACCATAGTCACGGTCGCGCCTCCAGACGACATACCGACCATCGAATAGCTCACTATCACTGATACCGTTTATCAACCAAGTTTCAGTTAATATTATTATGGAATACGAGTTTAAACAAACGTTACGGTAAAAATTACTTGTTTTTGTGCGCAGACCACGGACGTTTTGGTAATATATATCAATCATTTGTTTTGTTTACACTAACTATTTTAATGAAACTTGTTAAAACAATCTTATTTGCGTTATTTTGCCGAATACATTTGTGAAAAGACGAGAAAGTTCCATTATAAAACGTTAATATGAAGGTGTCACTAAAAAACTTACTCGAATAAACAAAACACAGCAATGCACAGTGCCAATAGACACGCAACTTCGAAATCGTCACAGGTAGGTAATGAATAGATACAAAAGTAAGTACGAGTGTATGATTAGTCATAATTGCGAACACAATACAATGCAAAAAGGAACATAAATGTAAGGCAATTAGGCTCAATACATCTTGGCAAAAGTTTATAGAATGCGAATTTATTTTTATAATATCTATACAGTGAACAATTAAAGAACACAGTAACTGTTGAAATACGTTAACAGCACTCACGAGTGGATGGTTCTCAATCTTATTATGATAATTGCATGTTAACACTAAATTTTGCGTGAATGAGAAAATTGATTGGACGAAATTTGACAAGCTTATACATACACATTGTTTTATATTTATACCTATTTTAATTTCGTGAGATCCTGTTCGTTTCTGAGTATAATTACATGCGAAGTGTCCGTTTTCCTTGCATGTATCTTTGAGTGTTTGACCCAAACATAACGGAAATCCAACTCGGCTACTACTTTCTTAGTTTTCGATAATAAGGCTTTATTTCGTACGGTTAGGTGGTCATTAATGTAAATACGTTGGTTCCCTGGTAAGCCAACCTGACCAGTTGTCAAAGGGCTCTTCTTATTATAAAGTCTGGCAGCAGCTATGAAGTCTTCCTTGACGTAGCGGTTACAGAAAGCGATTATTACTGACTTTGTTTTGTCCTTTTCACGAGCCGGCACTCTGGTTAGAAAGTTAATCTGGGTTTTGGTAATAGGGTAAGCGATTTTAGCTCCTATCTTGTTAACCATGTCGAACAAATTTTCATTTGCAGTTTGAGGGAGGCCTTTAATTTCAATATTATTAATTCTTGTCCATTGGTCGTTAGCGTGTGATTCCTCTTCCAATTTGTCTATTTGTGTCTGCAAACCATTAACCTGCTCCTGCATTTTCTCTACCTGCGCTAGTCGATTTTCCATTTCCTTGATTTTGGTGTTAAATAGTCTCAATTCCTTGTTTGTTTCACTCAAAGAACCTCTGACTTCGGTAAATTCGGATCTCAGTACTGCGAGTTCTTCTTTGAGGTGTTCCAGTGGTGCCAATTTTTCCTTGATTTCTCGAATCTCTTTTAGGATCAGGGATGATGAATCTGAATCAATTCTAGGAGAAGAAGGCTGTTGAATTAAGCCGGTCTGTTTGCACTTATTGCAGCGCCAGTTAAGTTTTCTATCACCAAGTTTGCGATATCCGGCTTCAGTTATTCCAGCACAGTGGAAATGCAGTTCCTTGTTGCATACCGTGCAGTGCACCCCGTCAGACAACGCCTCATCACATGCTCCGCACTTGAATGACTCCATGATTATGATCGATACGAAACAAAAAGTAGGCGTAAAACTTTGAGAAACAGTGGAATATCAAGAAAGTTAACGACATGCAAGGTACTAGAAGACCGTAGTGTACGAGACCTACGATGCGACTGATGTATATACTACTACATATACACATACACATCGATATACTATACTATACAGTACTATACAGTAGAGTAATCTCAGAGGTCGCGATCCGTGCACACGAGTACTAATCCTCGCGTTATCCCTACTACGCATCGATCAGTTTGTGCCACCGGTTCTAAAACTTTTGTTGGTCGTTTAAACTAAAATTACCCAAACTTAAATATGTTCAAATGTACTCGGTGTAACGTTGACTTTAGAGATGGAGCGCAGTGCACTTTGTGTCAGGGACACTGACTTTTCATGCGCTGGCATCTCAGAAAATGACTACCGAAAACTAGGCGATAGGCGCAATACATGGAAATGTGCCGCCTGTAAGGCGGGTGGGTGTAGCCCATTACTTGGTATATCCAAGTCACCCGTGCCGGCGGACTTTGAGAGTGTCACAGCGGAATTGAAGCGCCTTTCCCTACAGATGGCGTCCTTACCAACGTTACTCGAAAGTATTCAGTCAATCCAAGCCGATATCAAGGATCTCAAAACCCTAAAAGCTGACATAGCAGATTTAAAATTGCTGAAGCCTGACATTGCTGACGTAAAAGCCTCCATGGAGTTTGTTCAACATTCAGTGGAATCACTTGCAAGTCAGGTCACTGCAATAGATAAAGAGCTACAAGATCTCCGAAAGACGAAAAACGACGTCATTGTGTTACAGCAGCAAGTTAACGATCTGAAAAACATGATGCGGGACCAGGATCAAAGAGCCCGTATGAATAACTTGGAGATAAAAGGCGTCCCCATGTCCAAGACGGAGAATTTATTCTCTCTGATTTCAAAGATAGGCAACCTCATTCAATGTCCTATTACTAAGGAGCAGATCAATAATGTTACTAGAGTGCCGACGCGCGGCGATAAGATGATCAAGTCAATCTTGGTCTCAGTACACAATAGATACTTAAAAGACGATTTCGTTGCGGCGGCCAGAAAACGCACAATCACTGCAGCTGACCTAGGTCTACAAGGCTATACCAGGGTATTTGTGAATGATCATCTTAATGTTGATAACAAGATGCTGCTCAACAAGGCAAAGACCCTGGCAAAGGAACGAAATTTTGCGTTTATTTGGGTGAAAGGGTGCAAGATCTTTATGCGGAAAAACCCAACCTCCCACGTTATAGCCATCAAGTCCGAAGCCGACCTAAAAAAGCTTTCCAACTTAGCAGTGCTGTTTATAAATGTCTTTATTTTCTAACTTTCTGTTCTTATTATTGTTACTTTTATAAATTCTATGACGCCTGTAAGTATTTATGTTATAATATCTGCGCGCAAAGTTTTAGAAACGCTTGCACATTCGTGCCACTACGCGCGCGCTGGCCACATCACTCGAGCGATTGCGGCGGCCGCGCCCTATGTTCTCGCGTCGCTCGGGCTCAGTCGATCTACCGCCTACTAATACTTTATATTTATAATTGTTTTATTCGCCATTATTTTATTGCTGTGAACACTGTATCAAAACTCAGTGCAATGCATCGAAGTTTTTCTTCCACTAAATATGTCTGCACGCTGCAAAGTAATGTATTCCACTCGCATAACGTAATATTATGTAGTTTTATTTCCACTAAACACTTATATATTAAAACTTATTCGCTCTCAAAAACTACTTCGTTAACCAGTGCCGCCCTCAAAGACAAACACTTGAACTGTTACCAAATACTATCCCAATTAATTTATTTTATTAGGTTCAACTACTATATTTTTAAAATAAAGTTTCTTTTTATCTTTTTAATCACACAATTACATAAACCTTGCCGTAATAAATGGATACTGTAAAAATTTATTATCAGAACGTACGCGGGTTGCGAACTAAAACTCTGGATTTCTATAGAAATATTTGTCTTACCGACTACGACATCATATGTCTTACAGAGACGTGGTTACTTGATGGCATTAATAACAGTGAATTATTTGACGACCGTTACTTAGTGTGGAGGCGAGATAGGAATTACGTCGCGACCGAGCAGACCCTCGGCGGCGGGGTCCTGATCGCGGTGCGACGGGAGCTCGTCGCCGAGGAACGTGCCGACTGGTGCTCGCAGGCCGAGGACTTGTGGGTGTCACTCTCATTACGTAATATGTCTTCCAAAGTTGATTACAAATTACATATTGGTGTCGTATATATGTGCCGTCAAAGTTTAGGGAACTCAGTTGCATTACAAACATCATTATTTACGTCTACCCTCACCGATATTTTGTTGGCTCGGCCACTAGACAGATTTGTTGTGTTGGGCGACTTTAATTTGCCAAATCTAACGTGGGTACTTTCTGATGATGGTGTATCTTATGAACCACAGAATGTTCAAGGTGGTTATCAATTTGATTTGTTTGACAGTGTCACTATGTGTCTAGAATTACCGTAGGCTTACTGGGGATTGGTTGTAGGCACAGTGGAAGCTAATTTATATTCATCCAGTTGTCCTAAAGCAATCAAATGTCTGACATATATTGCTGAGATTCTCAGCGATGACAAATTATAATGTAGTTATATGAAAATTTTACCTTATATCTCCTGGTGATGTTCTTGAAGTGGACCTATAGGATTAACTCATAATTTTGGCCAAAATAACAAGAGAATCGAATAGATACCAGTGTACAATTCGGCGAAGTCCTTCTCCAGACCACGATACACGTTTACGGTTCACAAAACTTTTCACAAATGTTCAATATGTCATCTTTGTCCCGATAGTGAAACGGTTAAGATCTGTGTTTGTTTGCTCTGTGCTAGAATTGCAATTATTCATAGTGATTCGATTTGAAACTGCGTGAAACTGTGTTATAACTATCAAATAACATCAGTGAAGTGTGTTACACTAATAATAATATAGATAAAGTGCATTTTCGGAACAATAATACGTGCTGATAATTAAATGTTTTAAATGTTAAGCGATCAGCTGGTGGGTAAGTGACAAATCACTTCACGCCCAGTACACGGCATTCGCGCGGTTGAGCAGTGCGCAGAAGCAGCAATATTGCTTGCGCTATTGCGTAGCGACACGTGCGACGGCTTGCGCCAAAGATTAATCGTCACAGACGTGTCAACAGTTTATGCCTACATTGTGTTACCTCTGTGAGGCGTAACGTATCTCAAACTTTTTCGGCGATCGCACATATTTTGTCTTATAAAATGGTTCGGTGTGCAAGATGCGGCGAGGAAGCTTCCGATGTTATACAATGTAATGGTTGCAAGAAGCATTTTGACTTTCCGTGTTCTGGGGTCACTGAGGTCGGTTACCGAAAATTAGGCGCCGAGAGACAAGCTGCATGGAAGTGTCCGAGTTGCAAATCGTCGCCAGCTGCTTCTAACATGGATGTGGGGTCCCCTAAGCCTATAACCCTGAACCAAATAATGCAGGAAATCTCTAATATCAAGTTAACGCTTAACCCATTGTTGGATGTCGTAGCTGACATCAAGGACATCAAAAATGATATTGGTCTTCTTAAAAGTTCAATGGAAGATTTCGCGGCTAAATTCAAGGATTTGGATGAGAGGGTCCGTGCTGTTGAAAAGACGAAAGATGAAGTCTTAGGGATGCGGTCGAGGTTGGAAGAATTAGAAAGCAATTTGAATGAGAGAGATCAATTTATGAGGCAAAACAACGTCGAAATAAAAGGAGTACCGCTCAAAGACCATGAAAACCTTATTGATATTGTTAGTAAAATCGGCTCCAAGATCCAGTGTCCCATTATGAAGCACAACATAAACTTTGTCGTGAGGGTGCCTTCCAAGGAAAACAGAATCAAGCCCATTATAGTATCATTTTTGAACAGATATATAAAGGAGGACTTTGTAGCTGCAGCACGTGCCTATAAAACCCTTTGCCCAGCGGATATTAATCTCGAAGGAACCAACCGGATTTACATAAATGATCACCTTACTGTCCAAAACAAAGTGCTATTAACCAAGGCAAAAAAGTTAGCAATAGAAAACGATTTCCAATTTGTTTGGGTCAGAAACTCAAAAATTTTTGTAAGAAAAGACCAGACCTCAAAGTCCTTTGCTATAAAAAACGAGAAAGATTTGTCCAAAATATACTAATGTATGTTCTATTAGGTTTATATCCAAACTGTTTATTGTATCCCAACATAAACACTTTGAGCTTTGCTTGTTGTATACTAGTATTCGTTTCTGTGATACTTGGGCTTGGCCCGATGTCTTTATCAATAGAATCAGCCTTTTGTTTGTTAACTACTCAACATATTAATTTTTTAACGACTGTTATGTTTAATATTGCATCTAATGTCATCGTTTATGTGCAGATTGCTATTTGCCTGTTGCTTTTGACTCTCGATTTTAAAATGACGCTTTGTTTACATTTAATATACATTTTAACTTGTTTGCATGTACATATACGGATTGTATTATCGGTTATAAATGCTTAATCTTTACTATCAGAATTGTAGGGGGCTCCGCACTAAGACGTCTACTTTCTTTCGTAACCTCTGCACTAGTAATTACGATATTATTTTACTGACTGAGACCTGGCTAGTTGAGAGTATCAGCGATAATGAGCTCTTTGATCATCGATACCTGGTGTTCCGTCGCGATCGAGACTACGCCCGCACAGACCAGTCTAAAGGGGGTGGGGTACTAATAGCTGTCCTCCGTCATCTTCATGTTGTGCATAACTTGGATTGGCGGTCAAGTGCTGAAGATATCTGGATAACACTAAAAGCCCGCAACACGCATAACGATTTAATAAGTATTCATATTTGTACGCTTTATTTATGTCAACAGAATAAGGGTAATCCGTTTTATTTGCAACTTAACAATTTTCTTAATACACTTACGACTCTAATGGAAAATAATGCGTCCGACTATTTTTTGATACTTGGTGATTTTAATTTAAGTGACATTCATTGGGTATTGCACAATGACGGTCTCCAAGCTACACGATCGAATAACGTGCATCACAACAATTTTATTAGCAAGTTGAATGAATTTTGTCTTGTTCAATACAACTCACATAAAAATCATATTGGTGGACTATTGGACTTAGTACTATGCAATGACGTTGTTTCCGTGTCAGCCTGTTCCGACCCACTAGTCAGAGAGGACCCGTATCATAAAAGCTTAGTGATCCAACCTTCATTTCTTCGCTCAATTACACTTAAAGAACGATCTCGTAGAATATTCTGTTATCACATTGGGGACTACGATAGTATTCGCAAGGAACTTGCTGATACCAATTGGAAGGCATTGCTTAGTGCTGAGTCCATAGATGACGCTGTGAGTGCTTTTTATGATATTTTATACCGTCTTAGGGACAAATACATTCCTTCGCGTCAAACCAAAAAAAGCCATTACCCTCCGTGGTACAACAGTGCGCTCATAAAATGTATCAAAGAGAAATTCAAGTATTTCAGAAAGTATAAAACATACAACAATAGGTCTGATGGACTCACTTTTAACCTACTTCGTGAAAGAGTATAGAAAATGGAAGACGTATGCTATAAAAATTATATTAGGAGTATTGAGAATTCTATAACTGATAACCCTAAGCGTTTTTGGTCTTATATAAAGACTAAACGAGGTAACAGTAATTACCCAGCATTAATGACTTATGCAGACGCGCACAGTGACACTGGCCCAGGCATAAGTGAGTTATTCTCCGACTATTTTGCATCTAACTTCCTTATTAACGACAATGCCTCCGTGCTATCACATAATATCTCGTCAATTAGTAGCCAAATCTCTGACATCTCCTTAGTTCAGATCAAAATAGAACAAGTACATGAGCTATTAAAAGCCCTTGATCCCTGTAAGTCCGCTGGTCCCGATTCAATACCTTCCTCTTTTTTGATACCATGTGCCAAGGAACTATCCACACCTATCTCTTTGCTCTTCCAACGATCACTGAATGAAGGTGTCATGCCAACTGTGTGGAAATCAGCTTTTGTTACGCCTATTCATAAAAGTGGGTCTAAGAGTGCAGTTACAAACTATAGGCCAATATCGAAATTGTGCTTAATTGCGAAAGTTCTCGAGCGTTTGGTATTTAATCAACTTTATGACGCAATTAAATCAGTGTTCATCCCAGAACAGCACGGTTTTCTGAAGGGTAGGTCGACTACTTCCAATCTTTTGGTATTCAATGAATACTTAACCAGTAATATGGATTGTGGTAAGCAGGTCGATGTGATCTATACTGATTATAGCAAAGCTTTTGATCGTATAGACCACAAAATCCTGCTTGCCAAGCTTCTGGATCTCGGCATTCACGGCAAACTCCATAGCTGGTTCTCGTCTTATCTCCTAGACAGGTCTCAGGCAGTAGTGTTGAGTGGTTATGCCTCATCATGGGTCAAAATCCCCTCTGGAGTCCCACAGGGCTCCTTGTTGGGTCCCCTACTCTTCGTTATTTTCATCAATGACATTGGCTCCTGCTTCATACATTCAAATTTTTTGTTATTTGCCGATGATATGAAAATATTCCGTACGGTTAATAATTCAAAGGAAGCCCAACTAATGCAGGAGGACCTCCAGCGTCTTGATCTGTATTGTCGTAGTAATAAACTGGATTTAAATGCTTCGAAATGTTACTGTATAAGTTTTACACGTAAGCGTCAAGTATTCACATTTGATTATGCAATAAAAAGCCATAACTTAGAGAGGAAAACTGTCACTAAAGACTTGGGTGTGGTACATGATAGCAAGCTTTTTTTTGATCAGCATGTTAGCCAAACAATCAACAAAGCGTTTAGGGCTTTAGGTTTTTTGATTCGCTGTTCCAATGAATTCAAAAATATGAAAACCATTAAAGTACTTTATTGTTCCTACGTCCGAAGTCATTTGGAATACGCTTGTCAGATTTGGAACCCACGCTATGCTTGCTATTCCAAAGAGATCGAGATGATTCAAAGAAAATTCATTCGATATTTAGGTTTTAAATTTAAATTGTTCCACCTAGCCGATCTTACCTATGAGCAGCGTTGTGTTAAATTGCATATTCTACCTTTGTACGAAAGACGAAACATTTCAGACATAACTTTTCTTCTCGGTATTGCTCAGGGTAAGATCGACTGCTCTGAACTTCTTTCCAAAATAAAGTTAAGAACTCCAGTGAGAAATTTACGTAAAAATCTCCTATTACATAGACCTCTGTGCCACACCAATCTTAGAGCAAATAGCTTTCTGCCTAGAGTATTCACGGAATTTAATGGGTTGAATGTCGACAGTCATTTTGATCTATTTACTATGAGTAAAAATTCTGCCAGATCCTGTTTAACCAAAAAATTTGTTGACAATGTATAAATGTTAGTTACTATTATTGGCTCAATATTGTGAAACCATTTGTTACTAATTAATAAGTTAAGTTTAATCTGTTAAAAATGGTATCATATTATTACCTAATTGTGGAAGCTTGTTATTGGCATTTATTAATCTATTTGTATAACAATTTGTATGTAGCTGTAAGCTCCCCTAATAAAATAAAAAAAATAAATAAAAAAAAAATTACAACAAACTTTGCCGGAAGTCAAAAGCGGCAATTACGTATTAAGTTAATTACAAGTTGATTCAATTCGCGTTAATTCAAAGGGTGATCAATTTATTAATTAGGTACAAGGCACGCGAGAGTGCAAACGGCGTGTTAATTTTTCAAGGTGCCAACGGAAGTGACAGTCCAGTGTGACCATTGTCAGAAATTTTCAATAGACTAAACAAAATGTTACTCAATCGATCTAATCGATTTGACTTATAATAAAAACTAATTATATTTCAAACATCCACGCGCCCCGGACCGGCCAACCGGTCCGCTAATCGGTTGGTAGACGTGACAATGTTGCAACCACTCTCCTCAGAATCGAACCGTCCACCAAGACCTCAGCAAATCGGGGAACTCCATCAGCCCCAGTTACCAAAAGAAGGATGCGCCCCCTGCGCCATCTAAGTGGCGGAAGGTTAGCCTCCTTGATCAAAACGAGGTCACCAATCTTGGGTGGATCGGTCTTGTCGGTCCACTTAACGCGTTGCTGGAGTATGTGCAAATATTCCAAGTTCCAGCGTTTCCAAAAGCTCTGAGTAATCTGGCGTACCAATTCAAAACGCGAGAGACGACCAGGTCTCGTATCAATATAGGGGTACTCAGGCAAAGAGACAAGTGGGCGACCAATCAAAGAATGGCCCGGCGTAAGGGCCTCCAAATCATTCGGATCTGAGGAGATCGGGCACAATGGCCGAGAGTTCAAAACGGCCTCAATCTTACAAAACACAGTTGCGAGTTCCTCAAATGTAAGGACAGACTCACCGATTGTCCCGCGCAAGAGTGTTTTGGCCGATTTTACGGCGGCCTCAAATATACCACCCCAGTGTGGACAATTTTGTGGGGAAAACAACCAATTTATCCCACGTCGGGCAAGCCTATCACCTATATCAGCCTTGTTGGTTTCAAGAAAATTAACAACATCATTCAAATAATTATACGTGCCCTTGAAGTTAGCGCCGCAGTCAGAACGGATCAAGGAAGGCAGCCCCCTGCGGGATACAAATCTGTCAAATGTGGCTACAAACGCCTCGGTCGTAAGCGAGGAGACCAGTTCCAAATGAAACAAAAACACACAAGTAGGCCTTAACAGTCCTGCTGCTTCGAAGCGTCGACGCTTTCACCAAAAAGGGACCAGCGAAGTCCGTGCCCACACCGTCAAAAGTCCTGCTCTCAGTTACGCGATCCGCCGGCAAGTCTCCCATCAAGGGCTGCATGGCAGAAGCCTTGAGCTTATAGCAAGAGATGCAGCGAAAGACCACACTCCGAATTATTCTCCGGGCAGACAAAATCCAAAACTCGCGTTGCAAAATGGCCAACAGCGCATTACAACCGGCATGCGAATTTTTAAGGTGACGGTTAGTTACCAACAAGCGCACCAAATGACCATCCTTAGGTAACAAAAGGGGGTGACGTGCTCCGTAAGGGAGGTTGGCGTTCTTGAGACGCCCTTCAACGCGCAAGAGACCCGTGTCGTCCAAAAAGGGGTTCAATTTAGAGACAGCTCCCGACAATTTCGATCTCCCTGATTTAAGGATAGCAATCTCCTTTTCAAAATGCGCCAATTGCACAGAACGAACCCAAAAGGTGAGAGACTCCTGTCGTTCCTGTGGTGAGAGAAACGGTGTCAGACGTTTCTGTTGTGGGTGCCTAAAATTAAAAACAAAACGCTTTATCCAAGCAGTAACACCTAACAACTTGTCAAGGGAGCTGTAACGATTAAAAAAAAATCGGGGTCGAAGGCGCATTCCACCTATTCAAGAGCGAGTGTTCGTAGACCCGGCAAATTAGAAGTATTCAAAACTGGCGTTCGAGGCCAATCAGTTTCTGGTCGACTCAACCATTCCGGACCCCACCACAGCGAATGACCTATCAAACTAGGCGTCAAGCATCCGCGCGAGGCACAATCAGCGGGGTTGAGCTCACCTGGCACGTGTCGCCAAACAAGCTTGACTTCAGATTTTTGGATTTGGGAAACGCGGTTAGCGACAAATACCTCCAAGGTGTGGACAGAAGCCTTCAACCAACAAAGAACAATTTGGCTGTCTGTCCAGGCGTAGGTCCCACTAATACAAATGCTTTAACCCAAAGTACTAGATACGTGGTTCAACAATCGCACGAGTAGTGCTGCTCCCGAGAGCTCCAATTTCGGGATGGTCAGAGATGTTCGAAGGGGTGCAACCTTGCTCTTCGCTATGATCAGAGAAACTCTCACCTGACCTGAGGCACTAACTGTGCGCATGTACACCACGGCCGCGTGACCACGTTCCGAGGCATCACAAAACCCGTGAAGGGTGGCCTTGTACTTCCCGGGAGGAAGAATGGGACGAGGCAAGGAGATCTCATTGACGGCAGGGAGTGAGGATACAAAAGAGGTCCATTCCTCAACAAGAGTACCGTGCAGAGGCCCGTCCCAGGTCAATCCCGCTGTCCAAAGCCTCTGCAAGAAGCATTTTGCCCAAAATATGATAGTACAAATCCAACCGTTCGGATCAAAGGTTCTGGCGACAGTAGACAACACGAGACGTTTAGTCCAAGAACAAGGCAATTTTAAGTCTATGTTATACGTAAAGATGTCTTGGACTGGTCTGTACTGAACGCCTAGAACAGCCATCATGGCGGGGTTGTCAACAATCCCAAACATATGCGGATCCTGCTGATGATCCTCTGGCAAGCCTTCCAAAAGCGCTGGTGAGTTGGAAATCCATTTGCGCAACTCATAACCAGCAGAGGCCAAAATACCTATCAATTCGTCCCGCAGGAGGATCGCCTCGTCCACTGTGGAGGTCCCTTTATATCGGCCACAAAGACAACCTGATGTCGTCGGAAGCCGGTGATGACGTAACAAAGGTCCTTGACCAACTTGGGACCAGAATGCAAGCACTGGTTCAAGGATACGCCGTTTGAAGTCTGCGCAGAACCATCAAATACTGTGCGAAGCTTGCCAGTCGATCGCTTCAATACCGCATGATGCGGGAGAAAGTAGTGCTCCACCGAACGCCAATCCAAATTTGACACAGACATGTGTCCCAATTGCTCATATTCTCTCATGAACTCAATGTACTTCTGCCTGAGCTCCGGATCACGACCCATGCGACGCTCCATAGCCAACAATCTCTTTTCGGCTAAAGGTCGTGACTCACCAAGCGGAGGCCGAACAGTTAGAAAAGGTAGCCTCGTAATGATTCGACCAGAACGGAGTCGACCAGTGTTGTTCTGGAAGAACAGCTCGCACTCCTCATGTTCTGGATTCAAACGGGCAACTTGAGGGGGCTCCTCTACCTCCCAAAACCTCTGAACTGCATCAGAGAGAGAGAACCCACAGCCAACAAATCATCAAGCTCGGGTGGAGGGGGGTCCCTAGGTACAGGTCCCATCAAAGCAAATCCAAACATGGTCGGGACGGCAGTCAAACCATTTGGCACCAAGACCCTTTTCCCACCAATCAAAATTCCACCGAGGACATCAGAGCCAATCAACAAGTCGATTTGTCCCGGTGTGTCAAACTTGGGGTCTGCCAGTTCCAATCCCGATGTCAAATTCACCACAGCAGCAGGTAGCTGCTTCTGTGGATGCATACCCAAAATATTCTTCAGCACAATAGCCGAGGTTTTAATCCTCGGGTGTGAAGATTCAACAGGGCCAAACAAAATCTTAACTTGCCCTTCAACATTAGAGGCCACGTCACCTATGCCCCTTATACAATTCGGAAAAGAGCCCATATTTAATTTAACCTGCCCTACGAAATAAGTGGAAACAATGCAACCTTGTGAACCTGTGTCCAATATAGCACGGACAACAACAGAGGTCCCCGTGGGTCCCCAGACCCTAACAGCAACCGTTGGTAGGATAACGGTCTCAATGGGGGAGGTTGGAGTTATAGGGCAGGGGTCAATGACCTATTGTTGCCTGGGCGGCGACCGTTGGCCAGGACCAGGCAAGTCAAAATGAGGGTGCGTCTTGAAGTCTTCAAAAGCGCGATGACTCGATCCGCGCGCCATCTGTGGGGGCTCATAATGACGCAACCGCCCAAAACGAGGTGGGCGCGAGTCAAGGCGGGGACGCTCCGCCAAAGGAGGGGAATACCTGGGGCAGCAGTCTTGGTGCTGGTGACGCTGAACAGCACATTCAGGTGCGCGAGAGAGAGGAGGCGTGCGCACGCTACGGTTCTCCAAGCGGGGCGAGTGGCGATCAATTGAGCGAGGCGACTCTCGGCTACGCGCTGGTGAGCCTCGGCTGCCACCTTCAAAACACCCGCCCGTGCGCGGCGTCGGCTGGTTGGACAAGCGGCCTACCTCTCTGGCATTCATGCAGAGAATGTCCAAATGCTGTCCTCCACAGTGAGGACAGGGGCGAGAATTTGGGCAGTCTCGCTGGTAGTGGGACCCCAAACAAGAGAAGCAAAGGCGGCGGGCATTCGCGATGCGCCTACGAGAGGCGACATGTAGGTCCAAGAATGCCCTACAACTGGCCGTTCTGTGCCCCGTGACCTTGCAGTACGAGCACTCCACTGGGCTCTGCGTGACCGCAAAGCGAGGAGGGCGCCGGTCAACATTGGCTCGGGTGTGAACGCGAGCCTGCTCCTTGACCTTGGGCGGCTGTGACTTAGCCGGCGTGTCACCACCGGAGTTGTCCAAGACCCGGCACTCATCCTCCAGGAACCTCTCCAGGTCAGCAAAGGGGGGCAGATGGGTCGCGCTATCCCCACCAAAGCGCTGTTCAAAATGCGACCTCAGGTCGGCAGGCAGCTTCTTTAACACAATGTGCACCAATAAATAGGACCATTGGTCTACAGGCAGGTCAAAGCACTTAAGTGCGTTTAGGCCACCAAGAGCGGGTTCAACAGTTGGGTGCGCAACCCAGAGACCCGGGTGAGTGTCGGCAAACCCAAAATCTGCTCGATGTGCGTATCGGCGAGGCCACGCTTATTGTGGTACCTACGGGTAATTAGCTCCCGAGCCGTCTGGTACGCCTCGTCAGACACGGGCAGATGCTGGATGAGGCCCTTAGCCTCTCCATCCAGAACCGACATTAGATAGGCCAACTTTTGTGCCGGCCGAAGGACAGCCCTATCATTGACTAGGCTGTCGAACAAATTAACGAAGCCCAGGTAGCTTCCTAGGCAGCCATCAAAATGGGGGAGGTCCAAAGTAGGGAGCCTACTCACCAGCCCCGGTGCTGACCTAGGAAGCTCCTGCTTCAGGCCGGGTTGTCCTTCCCCATCGGCAACCAGTTGTCTCGCACTATTGGAGACAGCATCATACAGGTCTAAGACCTGGGCACAGTCCCCACCGACCTTATTTCGCTGGTCAGCGGTGAAATCATTGATTGACACTTCAAGACAGCAAGTGCTGAAAGTGCGGACTTGCTTGACTTCCACACTTGCCAGGCGATCGTCAATCCGCTCGTACCTTTGTAGTAAGGCCTGCTGGCGATAAGGCCGGTTCACTAAGGCACTGGCCGAGGCAAACCAGCGCAAATCTGATGCAATAGCACCAGCAGCCGCACGCAAGTCCTTGATAGCTGACATAATCAAAATTCAAAAGAGCCCGGACAAGCGTTAAATAATATTAACAATCAAAACTTAATTTTTCTTAATTCCTTGAAACCAACAAAGTATTAGCCTGTTTACTGCTGGTACAAGCAAGTGACAGGTATCTACTGTACAACAAAATTAATAGTTTCAATATTGAAACAAACACAAAAGTTATCAAAGTTATAACTTATAACAAATTAAAAGTTGAAACTTCAAATTAATTAATTAATTATTTACAACAGACAGACTGGCTGTGTTATTTGAGATATACAATAGTAAGTAAGCACAGAATATGTGTTACCTAGCAATATTATCTATATTATAACAAAACAAAGTTTATTAATGTGACCCGCCCAAGTGGCAAGGTCAAGTTGGTTGTTATAATGTTTATGAATATATGCAATAAACTAACTTTACTAAATTTACTGATACATACAGCTGTTATGTATCCAAACAAACTGACTTATTAATGCAACAACAAATTTAAGTTAGATTTTTCAACAATATAAATCAACAATTACTGATTGAGGTTATGTGACAATGTGTTTCAAATTATCTAGGTCAACTTATACAACCAATTATTATGTATTTTAGACAATAACTGACCTGACAAACACTACAATACTGTCTACAAGGTGATAAGATACAAGCTCATACCAATCTGAGTTTATACTCAGTAATGCAACAGCGGCTAAATTTCAACCACGCTCTGCTACCAAAATTATGTCTAGAATTACCGTAGGCTTACTGGGAATTGGTTGTAGGCACAGTGGAAGCTAATTTATATTCATCCAGTTGTCCTAAAGCAATCAAATGTCTGACATATATTGCTGAGATTCTCAGCGATGACAAATTATAATGTAGTTATATGAAAATTTTACCTTATATCTCCCGGTGATGTTCTTGAAGTGGACCTATAGGATTAACTCATAATTTTGGCCAAAATAACAAGAGAATCGAATAGATACCAGTGTAAAATTCGGCGAAGTCCTTCTCCAGACCACGATACACGTTTACGGTTCACAAAACTTTTCAAAAATGTTCAATATGTCATCAATTTACAACAAACTTTGCCGGAAGTCAAAAGCGGCAATTACGTATTAAGTTAATTACAAGTTGATTCAATTCGCGTTAATTCAAAGGGTGATCAATTTATTAATTAGGTACAAGGCACGCGAGAGTGCAAACGGCGTGTTAATTTTTCAAGGCGCCAACGGAAGTGACAGTTCAGTGTGACCATTGTCAGAAATTTTCAATAGACTAAACAAAATGTTACTCAATCGATCTAATCGATTTGACTTATAATAAAAACTAATTCTATTTCAAACACTATGTGTAATTTATCGCAGTATAACGCAATTTTAAATATTAATAATAGAATTTTAGACTTGGTATTCTCAACTAATATTTTATCTGTATCGCATTGTTCAAGTCCTTTAGTCCCAGAAGACCATCATCATAAAGCCCTATGTATAGTTACTAATTTCGATCGTTCTCAGCCGCTTCAGTCGCATACATTTCGTAAATATTTTTATAATAAAGGTGATTACACATCCATTTCAACAGAATTAAATAAAATAGACTGGCCGAAAGCCATCCACAACAAATGTTTAGATGACTCGCTGGATTTCATTTATAAAACTTTAAACGAACTGCGTAATTCTTTTATTCCGTCTAAAACTATTTTTCCAATACGTAAGTACCCTCCCTGGTATAGATCACCACTGATTAAGGTAATCAAAGAAAAAACAAAATACCTTAAGAAATATAAAATATGCAAAAACGTCAGTGATTCAAACTCGTATAATATGTTAAAAGATAGGGCAACTCAATTAGAGGAAGAAATGTATCGTGATTATATCAGTAGCATTGAAGGGAACATAAGGCAAAATCCGAGAGCCTTTTGGGCATATATCAAATCTAAGAAGCAAACCAATTCCTATCCCTCAGTGCTTAAGCTTGAAAACAAATTTTCGGATAAAGGTGATGAGATTTGTAATATGTTCGGTCAGTATTTTCACTCAACTTTCTTGCAGTCTTCCTCCTCACACACACTGGACAGTGCGTCACACAATTGTGAAGTGCCCGACGTCAGCGCTGCCATTAGCACTGTGGAAATATTAGACACTGAAGTCATCAAATTATTTAAGTCCGTAGACCTAAACAAATCAGCAGGCCCTGACGGCGTACACCCTATAATCATTCACAATTGTGCGGACAGTCTAGCGGTCCCGCTTAGTATAATATTCAGGCGCTCGCTTAGGGAGGGACTCGTACCCACAATCTGGAAATCTGTTTTTATTACACCTGTTCATAAGAAAGGACCTAAAAATGACGTGAAAAATTACAGACCTATATCCAAATTGTGCGTATTTGCCAAAATTCTAGAAAAAATTGTTTACAGGCAATTATACCACGCGTTAAAGCAAACATTTAATCCTGTACAGCACGGTTTTCTTAAGGGGAGGTCTACGACGTCCAACCTTGTATTATGTAGTGAGTTTATATCTAAGTACATGTCGGAACCCTCGCAAGTAGACGTTATTTATACTGACTACAGTAAGTGTTTCGACAGGATTGACCATTTCATACTACTTCAGAAGCTCCAGCAGGTAGGCATAAGAGGTGACCTCTTCAGGTGGTTCTCGTCATATGTAGCAAACAGGTGCCAGACGGTCGTCCTCAATGGCTATTCATCTGCTCCTATGAGCATACCATCTGGAATAAGCCAGGGTTCTTTGCTTGGTCCACTTCTGTTTACTTTATTTATACACGACATATCAAACTGTTTTCATTTTTCCAAAATTATTCTTTACGCCGACGATATGAAAATACTTTGTCCCGTCAGAACTATTCAAGACACATTGCGCCTTCAAGACGATTTAAATCGGTTTCAAGAATACTGTACTCTTAATAAATTAGATTTAAATGTATCAAAATGTTATGTGTGTACGTTCACATGTAAACCGATATTTATTTCGGGCAATTATAAAATAAGAGATTCGTCTTTACCCACTGTACCTAGTGTAACTGACTTGGGTGTAGTCTTCGATTCAAAACTCATGTTCGATGCCCATATCGATACTATAATTAAAAAGGCGTCAAAAGCATTAGGTTTCGTATTGCGAATGTCAACTGAGTAGAAATAAAATATTATACTATAATATACTATAATATACTATACTATACTATACTATACTATACTATACTATACTATACTACACTACACTACACTACACTACACTACACTACACTACACTACACTACACTACACTACACTACACTACACTACACTACACTACACTACACTACACTACACTACACTACACTACACTACACTACACTACACTACACTACACTACACTACACTACACTACACTACACTACACTACACTACACTACACTACACTACACTTCACTACACTACACTGCACTGCACTGCACTGCACTGCACTGCACTACACTATACTATACTATACTATACTATACTATACTATACTATACTATACTAAACAATACTATACTATACTATACTATACTATACTTTTGTTTTTCGTGTGAGTGTGTGGCCAACTCTGGTGTCGGAGTTTTCAGACCGCCCAAAGGCCTCCGACATGGCCTAACGACCCTTATCCATAGACAAGAGCCGGGACCGACAGCTTTACGTGCCCTCCGAAGCACGGTAGCTACTATACTAAACTATACTATTCTATACTATACTATACTATACTATACTATACTATACTATACTATACTATACTATACTATACTATACTATACTATACTATACTATACTATACTATACTATACTATACTATACTATACTATACTATACTATACTATACTATACTATACTATACTATACTATACTATACTATACTATACTATACTATACTATACTATACTATACTATACTATACTATACTATACTATACTATACTATACTATACTATACTATACTATACTATACTATACTATACTATACTATACTATACTATACTATACTATACTATACTATACTATACTATACTATACTATACTATACTATACTATACTATACTATACTATACTATACTATACTATACTATACTATACTATACTATACTATACTATACTATACTATACTATACTATACTATACTATACTATACTATACTATACTATACTATACTATACTATACTATACTATACTATACTATACTATACTATACTATACTATACTATACTATACTATACTATACTATACTATACTATACTATACTATACTATACTATACTATACTATACTATACTATACTATACTATACTATACTATACTATACTATACTATACTATACTATACTATACTATACTATACTATACTATACTATACTATACTATACTATACTATACTATACTATACCATACTATACTAATGAACAATCTATGCGAGTAAGATTACAAGACTGTTCAAATAACTATACATCGGAATCCTTAAGTTTATTTAACAATGCAGAACGAAATCTATTTGCTCACACTGAGAATAAATCTAATTCTGTAGTTTCTGAACAAAAGTCATTATAGTTTTTGCACAAGCGACGTAGAGGCGCCTGCAGACCAACATTGGTGCGGCAATGGGACACAGCAAAAAGAGGACGTACGCGCATCTCTCGTCTTATAACAGTTCTTGGGACACGGTAGCATATTTTATTAGCAATGTAATGTACCTGTTGTTGTTTCTTTTCGACTTATGCTATATAAGTCGAAAAGAAACATAATTTCTAGATATAATGCGTCTAGACTTCAGGATCATTGGATTGTGTTTATCAAGAAGATTTTTATAGGTTGGGAAATTGGTTGGGATATTGTGGCAGCACCTAAAGTGCATCGATCTAAGGAATTTGCGTTGCACTCTTTCTAGCATCTCAACGTATTTATTATAAAAAGGGTTCCACACCACCACTAGATATTCGAGTTGAGATCTAACTAGTGCTTTATAGAGATGAAAATAAGTGCTTGCGTGTTTAAATTCAGTAGCTGATCTCATAACGAACCCGTACATACGATAAACCTTTTTGATGATGTTGTCAATATGTTGATCAACGTGATGTTTGTTATCTAGCAGTACCCCTCGGTCTCGCACGGATAGAACTTTCAATAGAGTTACATTGTTTAGATTATAATTATGACTTAAAACGCTTTTATTCTTTGTAAATGATATAGTTAAACATTTAGAAATACTAAGGTAAAGTTTGTTTTGAATACAGTATTCAGAGAATCGATTTAAGTATTTTTGTAACTGAAAACAATCTGCAGGTTTTCTTATAGCTGTAAAAATTTTTAGATCGTCAGCATAGAGCAAAAATTTTGAGTGTCTGAAACAATTTTCAATATAATTTATGAACAAAATGAATAAAAGAGGCCCTAAAATTGAGCCCTGGGGTACGCCAGATGTTACGATAGAAGTCGCCGAGTGGGATCCCTTAATAACAACCCTTTGTGATCTATTACTAACATATGATGCAAACCAGCGAAGCAAATCCCCTCGTATGCCGTTAAATGCAATTTTGGTAAGAAGCGAATTGTGTCTACGTCGAACGCTTTTTGAAAGTCTGTGTACACTGCGTCAACTTGTACTTGTTGATCCATATTATTAAAGAGAAAGTCGGTAAATAATAATAGATTAGTAGTTGTAGATTTACTTTTAACAAATCCATGTTGTTGTTCTATTATAATTCTTTAAATTATCTTATGTATTTCCTGATAAACGAGCTTTTCAAAAAGCTTCGACAAAGCAGACAGAATAGATATGGGGCGATAATTTTCGACTTCTTGTTTGGACCCTGATTTATAAACAGGAGTTATATTAACCATTTTAAATTGTTCAGGGAAGGTACCGTCAGATATAAACATATTAAATATAATTTGCAGGGGTCCTTTATATACTCTTAGCAGTCCTTTTAAGGAAATAAAGAGGTAGTTGATCCGGTCCAGTACCTTTAGTGGAATCTAAAGCTTGTAATGACTTCAAGACCTGATGCTCGCTAAACGTTATGCTAGTAATATGAGTGCAGTTGTCACTACTCTCTTCAGGGGGTAGCCATTCGTTCAAATTTAGGTTTGAGGGAACATAAACCGATTGAAAGTAGTCCATGAACATATTGCAAATCTCATCCGGATCATTGGATGTCCGATTTTTAAAAAAACATAGTGGAAGGAATGCCGACATTACCCCTACGATTATTGATATAGCTCCATAGGTATTTTACGTTCTTTTGAACATTGTCCAAATTGTGTTGCCAACCCAAGAAAAATACCGGCCAAGGGTATGTCGGGCCACGCAATGTAGGGTTTCGTAGTTGCCCTTACCTTGTGTCCGAAAGATAAAATAAAAGGCCTTGATAAAAATATTCATTTTATCGCACGCAAATGTGAGTTTCAGTTATTCGATTATTACTCATTGGTTAGTAAAGTCTAATGAACCGTTGTAATTTTCATTGAAAGTTCAAAATGTATGCAATATGCAACCTAAACACTACGGTTTAGAAAATAGAGTTGGGAAGAAACAATTTGTAATTAGTGGCTTTTGCTTAATATTTCGCAAACGGAGGCCTAAATAAAAAACAATTAAAGGAAACCCAAAGTGTTTTTAAAAGACCTATCTAGCCTACTCAATGTTACAATAAAAGTAAAAAAACACATTACTTTTTAATTTACGTGTATTTACCCTTAAAACCTTCTCAAATTTTTATTTTTGTCCGCACAGTTTTGTCCGCGTAGTCATTGTGTATAACTTTGTCCAACTTCAGTCTTCTAGGATTTATAGTTTTCGCGTAAAACTGCGGATGGATAGACGGACGGACAGACATGGTGAAACTATAATGGTAGTATTTTACTACGGTACCTAACTACAAATAGAAGTCAAAATACTTGCTATAAAATAATCTCTCTAATACGTCATGTATCAACACCCACATAATTTCGTGTATTAAAAAACTACATTAAAACTGATGGTACTTTTCTGCTGGTCGCACTTGTTAAAACTCAGTTTCATAACAATTCGTCACAAATTGTTGATTTTAACAAGCAAACTTTTGAATTCTAAAAAGTATGTAATGGTACAGTTTGATACTAGAATATGAGGTGTAAAGAGTTTATTATAACGGTGGGCAAGTTGATGAGGTGCTGCGAGTTGCAGTTGAAATAGTGCAGTGAGTTGTAATGAGATTGCAAAATTTAATTTATCATCGGAACTGAATAAAGGCTGTATTGCACGGATGCCACAGTAGTCAAAGCGGTCGCCTCGCTGCTTAGCACTAAGCTGAGTGTTTCAGGTTCGATTCCCATACGGCACAACGGTTTGTGTGATCTAGAAATTGATATGCCGAACCTGGGATTATTTGTGTCCCTTGATAGTATTTATGTATACCTATAGTTCCGCGACACAGGATTTATTCCAAGTCGGTAGTATTTGTTTTTTCTAGACTCACGATTGTATTCCCTAAGGGTAAGCAAATGTATGATATTGCACCCACATTTCAGCATAGTAAAATAAATATAATTAATGATAAAACTGCTCACTGCATTAGTTTTATCTATGTCGGTATTAGGTCGTCTATACCCGATGGTAATAAAAATATATACCATTAATTCTCACTCTTCGAGAAACCGAAAGCCCAACCAACAGAAAATAATTTATTATGACCCATTTACCAACAAACATCGTGCGACACTATTGCCTAGTATCCTACATGATACGTTGCACTACGTATTCGTTACTACGGTATATCGCTTGCTCGCCGCGAAAAGCCCGGCACATGACACGCTTTGGCCAAAAGTTCTCCTAAGTAAAGTCACCAACTTTTGACTTGCTACACAAAGGATTTGCCCGTTTACTTTGTGAAGCGATTTCATCTAATATACGAACCTAGCACCTAATGCAGAATATCCGTACAAGGTACTTATGTAGTTTAACCTGTGTCCAGGCCAATATGCATGCAGTCAAAGTAAAATAGGACAGTCGGTGCTTACGTGTTCAAATGTGACTCTCAAAGCCGTATTTAACTAATATTGCAGCATAAACAGCTATTTATCAAGTGGGTTTCTCGAAATCCCTCAATACTGGTGCAAGCGCATCGGAATTTTGGGGGATAATTTCGTGCAGTTTTGCTGAATGGTTTGAAATAGCTGCTGTGCATGCTAAGCCCAAAATATAAGTGTGTGTTTGCATTTGCGTATTGAGCTCGAATGGATCGGTCAAAGTATTACTTCTATTGTGCAGTAGAATTGTTAAATAATTATATTTTTAGGGTTCCGTACCTCAAGGTAAAAAAAGGAACCCTTATAAAATCACTTTCTTGTCCGTCTGTCTGTCTGTCTGTCTGTCCGTGTGTCACCACCGATTTTCTCAGGAACGGGTGGACCTGGCAAATTGAAATTTATACGAGATACTGAGGTCTATGGTTGCTATTAGGTGTATGAAAATCAGGGTCCTGGGTCAACCCAATAAAAAGATATGGTCAAAATTAGATTTTTGCGAAAACTTGTAAGTACCAAAATTAACCTTAATTTTCAACTTTTTTTAATTTTCGGAATTTTTCCTTTACTTGTGCTGTAAGACCTTGGTTTTGACCAAAATTGACAATTCTAGGTCAACCGTAAGTACCCTATAGGTTTTGGGTCGAAAACCTATTTGGTAGTTCCCGTTGAACTAGAATCACGAAATTTGGCCAAAAGCAGGGTCTTACAGCACAAATAAAGGAAAAATTACAAAAAATAAAAAAAGTGGAAAATTTAAGGGTGTCCCCATATATACATAGTAGACTCCATTTAAGATAGTCCTCTAAGTTGTATGGGCGCTCATACAGATTTAGAGGACTAGCGTAATTCAACCTCAAATAAAGTAAAATGCGTACGGAACCCTCGGTGCGCGAGTCAGACTCGCACTTGCCCGAATTTTTTATATTAAATACATTATCTTTATTATGCCGTGTGGTTGACGGCATAGAATACAAGTGTCACCACCCCCTATCTTCCCGTGGGTGTCGTAAAAGGCGACTAAGGGATAACACGATGCAAAGACCATCTTTGCGTAGAGACGGAAAACTCGACATCAAACCCTATACGACTGCCTCGTTGGTCTCACGGCATAAATGTGCGCGTGGAATCGGGAGGTCCCGGGTTCGATTCCTGGGTCGGGCAGTGTTATTGGGTTTTTCTGTCACGAAATTCTCAGTAGCAGCACGGAGTCTGGAAATGTGCCCGGTACGGCAATAGGCTCGCCCCTTATTACGTGGGACTAAAGTATATCTGGCGAAAAGTGGGTGTAGAAATACACCTCTGCCTACTCCTTCGGGGATAAAAGGCGTGACGATATGTATCTTTATTTAAAACCAATGTGGTAATTATAAACATCGTAATCACATATTAATTACTTGAAGATTCTACATTAATATTTAGTACTACATATGCAATTTTAGATGCATACGTGGATGCGGTTGGTTCAAGATCGGTCCGTGTAGAGAGCTTTGGAGGAAGCCTTTACCCATCAGTGGACGTCTTTCGGCTGATGTGATGATGATGATGTAATTTAAGGGCGTAGACCATTGAGAAAAATTGGTCTTACAAATCTGATTAGGACGTCGGGGGGCTCCAGAGTCTTGCAACCAGGATAACAACATAACAAAGGTGGGAAGATAATGATAATAGTGAATGTTTCAACCTGTGCCTTCGCGGAAAAGACAACCTTCGTCGAACTACAGATTTATGTACTTTCATATTTATATTGTATTTTTATATTTACCGATTTATCAGAATACGTCATCGCCTGAATACATCAAAAAGTTTGCGTTAAAATGATTACGCTCCTATTCTTCGGAGTAAACCGATAATATTTAGATATTAGAAAATACGGATGAGAACATTAACAATGGAATATGTTGGAGCCAACTTTGATGTTATTTGCTTTAGTATCTAGTTCAGCAAACACATGTAACGATCGAAAACGATGTTTTTCATAGTAAATTGAAATGTTTTAAAAAGGTTCTACTGCAAATGAAATAGTATTGCCTGAAACTACTTTCAGTACAGAGCTCAGTCGATTTTTATTAGAGAGGCCTGTATATACCTGACTAATAAATATAGTACTAGCCTGCCTAGTCGCGAGACCAACAGACAGCTACGCAAAGGGTACCGAGTCCAAACCTTCAGCGCGCATCACTGACTTTTCGTAGTTATACCTGTACATATTAAATAAATTGTTAGCTATCGCTTTGTGAATGATAACAGTTAACATCGTGAGAGAATCTGCCTGTCTGAGAGTTCTCCATAATGTTATTGGCAAACATGCGAAGTCTAACTGATCTAGGCCAACATGGTTGTCTGTGGCCTAATTCATCTTATAGTGAGTAAAGACCCATGGCCAATAATGAGTGAGTTTATATATAAGATTGCAATTATAATTAATTGATGAACTCACTTTTGTATAAAGAGAAAGTAAAGTTTAAGTCTTTGAGAAGTTATCCACTGGTGTCGTCTATTTAGTGCATAAATATACAGCACACTCAAATAGCAATTAATTGAGCGGCTGCTTCTCTCGTAAACGCAGCAGACGTAATAATACGACCTCGACTCTAGTGAAAGAGCAGCTGTGTGTTTTAAACCACTTTGCTTAGATGCATATGATTGTAGTTACTTTTCCTTGAATACTTTTATTGTAACGCGACTTTTTACTACCTTTATTTTCAAATAATAACTAAGCGATATATACGCGTTACATAAATATTAGTATTGGTTATCCTTGCCTTAGCCTTTTGACGTTGGCGATATAAGGTTAACCTAGTGATTAACCTAAGGATAATATTAAGGCACTCTTACCTGCTGTCTTTAGTAAACAGCCACTCTTTACGTAAAATATATTCTTCATCAGTGCTGTATATAAACTATCCCACTGCTAGGCATGGGCCTCTTTTAACTTTAAAAGGGATTAGGTCATAGTCCACCACGCTGGCCAAGTGCGCGACGGCAGACTTCACATGTCTTTCGAGAACGTTATGGAGAACTCTCAGACATGTAGGTTCCCTTACGTTCTTTTCCTTCATCTTTTAGCAGGCGATAACTAACATTTTAAAAAATATACTTGAGAGTACAGAATAAAAGCGGACACTAAAAAAGTTTGAATTTACTGCGTTCACATAAGCAGACAAATGGACTCGATTTTATAATAGTATCTAGGAGACGGACACAGACCTTATTCCGTGAAAACAAAGCTTGAAATAAGTGTTGAAGCAAGAGGTGAAACTACACAGCAACTATATTTTTTCAGTTACACAAACATCGGTTCTTTAATATAATGCTATCTTTAATTCGAAATATATAAAACAGTATATAATTACAAAATATATATGTTAAGGGTAATGCTAGACGATCGATCAAACTGGGTTGACTTAGTATTACCCAAACTTTTTGGGTAAAGTCAGAATAATACGTAAAATAAATTTTAATTCGGAGTTTATACATTCTCACCTAGGTCTACCCAACTCTGGCTGGGTAATGTTAGGTGTTGCATAATTTTCGAGCACGTGACACTAATGCCCCCGCACCACTTGCAGGAATCTATTCAAGAATCTCAAGGAGATTTACTTAATGTAGAGCCGCAATCACAGAATGGGAATGAAATTGAAACAGAAGGTTTAAATACAAAAGAAGATGATAGGAAAGTTTTACGGCAATTAAGTGTAGAAGAATTGGCCAAAAATAAAGACGAATAGAGTGTTGTAGATGTATAAATCCAGGCACAAGTACACAAGAAATAAATTTGTGTGATTTGTGAACTTTTGTACTACCCAACGAAATATAACTGAACATAGATTATCTGCACGACTGATCTTAGAAAATCAAGCTA
The DNA here is from genome assembly GCA_944739405.2 of Euclidia mi. Taxonomy (NCBI): domain Eukaryota; kingdom Metazoa; phylum Arthropoda; class Insecta; order Lepidoptera; family Erebidae; genus Euclidia; species Euclidia mi. The sequence goes on along the minus strand of OX123191.2, from coordinate 43,216,141 downwards.
AAAAAATGAAAGCCTAATCTAATTTAAAAATTACTCCATGTTCTGTTGGAGATACGGTAAGAGTCTTAATACTAGATGTTGATAGAGGAAGATACAAGTTTTGGAACGTGCTTCTGGCAGTTGTAGAAAAAGCTGATGATCTGTATAGGCTTGGAACCGAACGTGGTACTATTGAGGAAATGTTCTCAAGGAATCAGTTTTCTGTGTGTCATGAGATACTGATTGATATCGAAAATATATTACTAGAAAGAAAAAGCTTACGAGAACTCGCAAATGAACAGTTGCTTTCAGGAGGTCAAGGTAATAAAAGGTGTAATTGCAAAACAAAATGTGCTACAAAGAAGTGTTCATGCAAAGCTGCAGGAAAATTTTGCAATTCAAAATGTCACAGTAGCAAGACAAATCTTGCTCAAATAAATAATTTGAATTCAAATAACATTGATTTTCACTTTTGTGAACTAATTGTTACACAAACTTTAAATATCTTTATGCTATTAAAGATATCATGTTTCAGCCTGCTATTAGTTTATGCTATTAAAGCTAGTTTATACTCTTCATACGATTACATTCGTCTTTTAATGTCTTTTTTAATAATTCAATTTAAAATTGCCCTTGGATTTTCATTTCACTAATTAATAAGATAAATTTTTAACATTACCCAGCCAGAGTTGGGTAGACCTAGGTGAGTATGGGTAAACTGCGAATTTAAATTAATTTTATTTATTATTCGGACTTTACCCAAAAAGCTTGGGTAAAACTAAGTCAACCCGGGTAAACCTAGGTTTACTTGATCTTCTAGCATTACCCGTAACATATACATTCTTATAATAGAAGCAACAAAAAATGTATCAAAAACACCTCAATATAGCAGCGCAGCGTAAGCAATCACTCACACATTCACATCACAGTGCCATCAGTCGACATTATTGACATCAATTTAAGCGCCTCCTAAAATTTGATCACGTTCAATTTTTATCAAGTCGGCCTCCTTTCGTCCCAAAAATGGGCTCCCTTACAAATGAAACGAAACTCAATCAAAGTGATAGGTATCGTGATAAGAAGTTTTAAACTGCTGTCTAAAGAACGTGTTACTGTTACGCAGCTTATCTTCAGTTATAAGCGTGTTAGGATTCTTATGGAGCTTATTTAAAAATCTATACTAATAATTATTATAAAGCTGAAGAGATTTCTTTTGCTTGAACGCGCAAATCTAGGGAACTTCTACTCCAATTTGAAAAATTCTTTCAGGTGTTAGATAGCCCATTTATTAAGGAAGACTATAGGCTATATGCATTACGCTATAAGCCACGGGAGCGGTGCAGTATCTCTAAATAACGCGACTGTAACCTGGGCCCCATCTAGTAATGTATATGTTATAACGTAATAAGTGTTTATGTTTTATTCTTTGCAACTTGACGGAGAATCTTATCATCGTATCTTAAATCATATATACATAGATTTCATTATACATGATAGCACTTATCTTGACTGGAATTATAATCATCTCAGAGCCTATACTACCAAATAATGAAGAGACAGTGGGTTATTTTTATGATTAAAGAAGTAATTTAAATATCACACTCATCATGATGTACCTAGCATTATTTTAGTTACAACCTGGCGTCCGCTTACTAGTCTAACCAGATTTGACTGAATATTAGTTTTCCCATGGAGCGACTGTCTGTCTGACCTCCACACCTAAGGGATTAAAAATAAGCCACCACTATAGAGCTGAAATAAGAGATCAAAGGTTGATTGAAACCTCGCTGGATTTGAAGCCAGCTTTGAAAATCTAGGCAACAGCTAATGTGTAACAAATTTGGGCACGAAATCTAAAATATGGGATAAAATCATACATTTCTAATATATTATGATTCTATCCCATTCTCTACAGTTCATTCATGGATGAAGGTGCCGAAATAAAATTTATTGAACACATCAGAAAAAAATGGTTTCAAAATCTTGTTTCTCACGCAAAAACGGATTTTGAATAAATTTTGCAGTACTATAACTTATGCTTCAGAATAATACATAGACTACCTTTTGTCATGATAACCGATATCTAGACGGATGACACTGAGGGAAAAGAATAGTCGTTTTATATTTTTCTAACTATTATGCCACTTCAATTTGAGGTTTTAATTAATGTGTTTGTATCGGATGAATTATTCATGACAGCAAAAATTACTGTTTTTCCAATTTACATTTTAGCTAACATCCACAGAAATCTTGGCTATTGAATACCACTATTTTTTTATTAAAAGAGAGAGAGATTAAAGTAAAGCCTTTAATAAAATATTGGCTGCTCGACAGATAATGTTTATCTGTCCGATCTTTTTTTTTTGTAATAGTCGGCGAATGAGCCGAGGGATCGCCTGATGGTAAGCGATTATCGCCGCCCATGGATACCACCCACACCAGAGGAGTCAAAAGTGCGTTGCCGCCCTTTGCGTAGGGACAACAGATAGGAGAATGGAGACTCTGGTACTCTTACTCTACGAACGAAATGTAACAGGTGCTGTTACTTTACGTTGATTTTCTGTGAGAGGGTAGTACTTCCCTGCAAGCCCATGCATGCTGAAGTCAGCAAGGCTCTACTACCTACCAAGATCTCTCTAGATAAAATAAGAAAAACAATCTCTCTAGATAAACTATGAAAAATTATGACTCCGGGGCAGCACTCAAACACATTAATTTTCTAATAGGCAGCGACAAGTTGCTTTGACTTTAAGTATTACATTTTTGTTTGTTTTATATGTGGGAATAGTGTTATGTTTAGTATCTTTCGAGTATGCGTATATGCATAGTCTTGTTAGTCACCGTTTCATTTATTTATTTTTTCATATGAGTGTGAGAACAATTACTTTGTTGTTGAAGTTTACAGACCGCCTGCGACTTGGCCTAAAAATTGTTGTCCTGAGACAGAAATCGAGACAGACGGCTTTATGTACTCTCCGAAGCTCAGAAGCACTCTGGTGTGAATGCCACTAAAAGCGGTGCGGTTGTTTATTATTTCATTCGCCCAGTGCCTCTGAAAGTCTTTGTTTCTGGCTGTCATGAAGATTATTAACTTTGTCAAATCTGGCAAGACTAATAAGTGGACCATAGGCTACAAGGCGAGAGTCTTGGAAGCAACCGATATAACACTACCACGATGAAGTCGAATCGTACAAAATAATTGTGATTTTACTCGAAGCAAGCCGCGCTATGGAAGCGCTTGGTTCTATTTAGTAAAACTGTGAGTCGAGTACATCGGAGCCTTGCAAGAGACCTAAGAAAATGTCGAGCTACAGGGCAGTCCAAGTGGCATCTAAAATCTCATGCAATACACTTTGCATTACTGATTTGCGAGAAAATAATGGTGATGTATTTTTCAAAGACTTATCACTAAATGACTACAAAAATCAATAAAAGCGTAGTTTTCTATCTAAACTAATATATAAAACTGAAGACTTTGTCTGTATTTTTATTTGATTGAACACGCTTATCTCCAGAATGATTCGTCCGATTTGAATTATTATTTTTGTGTTGGATAGTTCATTTCTCGAGGATGGCTATAGGCTATATAAAATCTCGCAATGGGCCACGTGTGTGGAACAGTGGTCATAAATAGCGCGGGTGTCACCCCGGGCTCATTTAGTCATTAATAGAACTTTGGCACCTGCACAAATACAAACATGGACTAATTATAATACAAGCCCAGAGAGAACTTATCTATTGAACAACAATTGAATTGTTCAGACGATGTTTATATCTGAATTTTACAGATATTTTATTATCTGTACAAGTAAATTCGATGTCAAATTGTCTTTGTATTTTATAATTAAGTTAAATTTGCCATGTCGTCATTCGCAAAATAGTCATCTTTAATTGATCTTTGGTTAATGCATCGGGTATAATGATTGCAACGTATGATAGTCCTGAAAATGATTTTTGTTGAATTTTTTATGTAACTTTTAAACACTCGCGTTGCATGTTTAAGAATATATATCTATACGGGAATTAACGCGAACATGCATTAGGTATTTACATACCTTATTTTTTTTTTTTTTTGCTTGACGTTTCGAGACGGTTGCGAGGGCTTCAAATTGTCATCGGCGTGGAATCCAGTGATACGGTTAACAAAACCCTACTTTAATGCGCAGTCGGCGAATGTTCAATATACAGATACGGTTAGTGTGTTTTGCGCCGGCACCTCGAAATCAACAACGCGGGGGTAGAAACAGAATCTTCTACCTCACACTTGGAGACGTGACATCGCTACACCAGTCAGCTTGCGACCACGGGACGTGCAACCGTCTCGAAACTTCAAGCAAAAAAATAAAAAATAAAAAGGTATGTAAATACCTAATGCATGTTCGCGTTAATTCCCGTGTAGATATATATTCTTATTTTATGTAATACGCAGCAAACAAGTAGATGGATCGCCTGATGTTAAGCGATTACCGCCGCCCATGGACGCAACACCAGAGGAATCACAAGTGCTTTGCCACCCATTGGGAGGTTAAAAGGAATCGGAGGATTAGTGGCATGAGAAGGAAATGGGTATGGGGTTTCCAGCACTCTCAATCACCTGATGAATTGCAACAGTATAGGTACTGTTTCTTTATAATAATTATTATTATTATTGGTGAATTGTTTTAACGCAAAAGTTAGAACAACACCCGCGATAAAGAGAAACATAATAATAATATTTTACTACATTTACACAACACCGTCTAGTCCCAAACTAAGCAGAGCTTGTACTATGGGTAATAGATAATGTATAAACATACATAATATATACTTTTGTTAATACATACATATTTTTCATAGAAACACCCAGACCAAGACAAACATTTATGTTCACGCACACAAATGTTTGACTTGAGCGGGTATCGAACCCGTGACCTTTAGCGTAGCAGTCGCTTACAATTCCGCTTTGCCAACCGGTCGTCGATATTCTGTGAAAGAGAAATTATTTACCCGGTCGTTTCTGCCCATTTAGACTGAAATCATCAAGGCTCTACATTCTAATAATAGATTTTCTGTCACATTTTAGTATAAACGAACACAGTGTAGTATCTGATAAATGGCATAGCAAAGACAGATAATGATATTGAAAGATGATGTGAATTAGAAAGGTGTCGTAACCTTTATGCAATCAAAATAGATAACAAAATTCGAAAATACTATATAATAGAATCGAGTGGAGAAATTTTACACCCACATTTAGCCCACTGTATTTTAGTGGCACATGAGGGGTGAATTACAAAGAGCTCGGTTTTCATTTAGGTGGCCAATATATGATATAGTCTTTAATTTTTTATATGATTCGATTATTAACTTATGGCACTGAAATCGATTCATAAAGTTATGAGATAGGAGTCAGAAATTAAAAGCTACCAAGACGAAAACCCACATTTCAACATTTGAAATCACCGAAAGTCCTAGAATAAGTAGACAGTATTTTATAGTTGCTTATAGCTCGTTTATCGCTTGTTTTAATTCAGAATGTTACGCCTAAATCACAAAAGGTAAATTTAAAATTAAAATTTTCTTAATCTTTTCAATCATAGTGTAAATAGATATCGCATTCTATAACGAAACATATCATCCACATAAAAAGCATTTGGATTTAGTTAGTTACTGACTGACTGACTGTCAGACAAAGTACAGCAATAATACTACTGGACGCAAGAAGTTAAAATTTTGCATGTATATTTTGCATATATTATTTTGTACATATATATGCAATAAGGCAACGGGCAGATACGATTTAGTAAAAAAATGTACGGGTGTAGCTGTGAGCATCGTCTAGTAGATTATAAGCCCATCAAGAATTAGCCCCGATTATAGAATTAACAATAAAATTCAATATATATATACACTGTGGCACACTTAGTTTAAAATAACACAGAGATAGGTGTGCCATATCTTTTGATTTTTTAGAGACCGTTTCCAGAAGTAAACAAGTAAAAATAAATATGTTACATCCTTTCCACGGACATTTTTACTTTATACGAGAGAGAGGCTGTATGGTCTACAAAAACTACGTTTTATAACTGGTCTATTTTTTACATTCAATCGTCAGATACCGTAGATTGGAATGTTTATATCAAATGTTTCTAAATCAAGAGCGTTTGGCTAGGGATGACGTTTTTCTCAAAGGGGTATGATACGGGAAAGACTAATGCTGGTTGTCAAATAGACTACTATGACTAAAATGCGTGACTTGCACTTTTGCTACAGACTCTAAGGACGTCGTACTTTCGAATTCTACCTACATAACAAACGATAAACAACTTTGAAAACAAAAGTTTTAACTCAAGGGGGAAGTCGTTAAAACATTCAGAATCGAATAAAATAAACGTAACATTCATTGAGAATATTCCTCTCAAGTAAGTTACAATAACGTATAAAGTACAATCACAATCGTCGAAACGTAGGTAAATAAAAAGGTCACATATTAAAATAAGTGTATCCATTGACATAATGCCACAAATGTGAACGGTACATTGAAATGGTTCGCCGAATATCATACAAAACAGTTTACTGTTTGGACAAAGAAAAGGGCATCGCTCGATTCCAGTTTCTTTGTAATCGGCCAAGTGTCGAGTTTTGGGCAAATCATATGTAAATACAGACGCCGACTGATGTTGATTTAGAACGGAGGGTAAATAAAGTATAATGCGCAGTAAGGGACTTGATTCAGGCCGCAGTCAAATGTTGGTTGTAAAAATATTTGGGCGATAAATTAAACGTAACATACGCACAAGATGGTGATGTCAGAAACGAAAATTGTTGTGGTTCGTATGAAATAATCTAGGTCTCACTGAAATTTTAGTATGCGTATATAAAATAGATTTTTTGTGGTGTGATGTGAATGCCACGACAATCGATCACTCATCCAATGACCTGTACAAATATTGCTCACCTTTTCTAATGTAGGTCTGTAACTACGACACGTGAAGATTCTTGCTAACGTTAAATAATCAAGCTAAGCTAGCTTTGCTTTGCTTTTAACTTGGCGTTACATATTCAAGCTTACAATCATTTAAATTCATGCTGTGATTTTTGTGGAGGATTCGACTTTACCTGCGGCTCCAAATATGTGATTTTGGTGACAAAATCAGTTTTTGACGCAGTTGAAACTTCATTGAAGAGAGATGAGAGAAGTCCAAGTTAATAATATGTATGTAGCACAAATAATAATATGAAAACGTGTCTTTATAAATGCTCATAATATGAACCTAGGTATTATGTTGCGAACATAATTATCATATGCCGAGGTAATTGCTATGCTTTATGTAATAGTTGATACATAGACTGCCTCCGTGGTCCAGTGGATAGCGTATGCGACTGCCGATCGGAGGTCCCGGGTCGTGCAAAAGTGTTACTGGGTTTTTCCGAATTCTGAGTAGAAGCACGGAATCTGGTGATGTGCCCAGTAAATAGGCTGGCCCCCTATTACGTGGGACCTAAAAATTCATGGCGAAATATGGGTGTAATGCCTACCCCTATACACCTCTGCCTACCCCTTCGGGGTTACAGGCATGAGACTATAAAAAAAATTATACATAGAATTGTCTTACCATATAATAATGGGTTAAGACCATTCGCGAGAAGGCCAGTTAGAAGCAATTCACACTCACCACAAGTACATCACAACACACATGTATTAATAATCCACGAGATTATTAATACATAGTGTCACACTGCGTTTCATACCGTAGGTGACTAAGAAAAACACACGAAGCAAATAGTATCTTTGGGAAGCGACGGAAAATTCAAAATCAAACACTATTCTTTTCCGTCTGGCCAGTGAGACATAGAAGGCCAAATCCAACTTCTGATTTACAATGCTATTGTAACGAAAATGTGAAAATGACAATATCCTGCTGTGGACTGAGGAAGGATAAATATTTTCTTACGTTTATTCTTAAAATATGGACTACACATTATTTCCAACAATATACTAAAGATCTTATCCGATATACATAATTTAAACATAAGTAATTAGTATAGCACTAAATCAAAATTGTCGTAATTATGTGGTTCTGTTCTACGCAGGCTTGTCTCATAAATCGGGTCAATTAACGTTTCGCCAGCCGCGCCGATAATGCCAATACGTAGGACATTCCATATTGACGTAATCGTTATGCATCGCGCGTTTGCGATGTCAAGTCTTTTAGCAGATACTACTTAACATGTGTTGTACGGTGATCTGGTTTCGTACTAAGTATACGGTTAGTTTATATTGACAAATAAATTTTCCAATATTGCAATGGTTTGGGATATGTATATTTCGGTCCACTGGATTAAATTAGTATGAGATAAAACTTAATGTACTTACTGATAGATTTAAGCAATCACTTGTAGCAGAACAACGATCATTTGGTGTTTTTGAATTTATCGAACTGAACAACGAACAGAGCCAAGCGTAGAGCCAAACATCGCACGCATTGTAACGAGTGCTCTAGTACATGCTCGTCAAAAAATATGGTTCACGAAGATGTCATATCTCATATTTACTAGAGGTTTTTATAATAATGGGCTATATAAAAAAAAAAACACTAACTTCTGACAGAATACTCCATAAAATCTAGCATATGAACTAAGTATAAGAGTGCGGCAAAGATAGTATTTAATATATAATATTTTTGTAATGTTATTATACCAAACACACACGATAAAATCCAGACTGACTCCATGACACACAGACATTTCACAAGTAGATTTTTTTCATGAAATGCAGAAACCTCGCCACGGTTTCTCATATTCAGTTGACTCTTGAAACTAAGGTCATAATTCTTTCAAAACGATGAATTGTGATTACAAGTAGTGCACTCTAAGGCGGATTTCAAGGAAACACTTTGATATTGTTACGGACGGGGTAACGGGATTGGAAGAAAACACCGAGTAGCACTGATGACACTTTATTCGACTTCACACACACGACGCGTCGTTCAATTTCGACACAGACAGCACCAACACTAACGTCTATTGCACTGCACTTCACTGCACTATACTTTCACTTCACTTTATTTCATAAAGTGAAATAAAACGCGCTCGTTCACTGTTCCGGGAAATTTCGAAACGTTTAATCGACGTCTCACGTGACCAGAAGGCTGGTTTATTCTTTGCTCAGAGAATCAGCATTGCCATCCAGCGTGGCAATGCTGCCAGCCTTCTGGGCACGTTACCCGATGACATTGATGCGGAGGCATTTTACGACGCCTAAACCGTGTAAATATTTTCAATTTTTAATCTCTTTTTACGTTTTTTTTGTACCTATACTACTTAGACATTAAGATTAGATTAAGCTTCATGTAGATTATAAAAATATGTTTATTTAATGTATATTTCTAAATTTAATTAAATATATGTAAAGTTAAAAAAAATTTCATAACTACTTCTTTCTTCCTTTTACTTCTTCCTTTTCTTCTCCACTTGACCACTTCTCAACTTAAACTGGCGCTCAGCGCGTCTACACCGCCTTATATACCCCTAGGAATGTTCTAGATCCACTAATTTCGATTGTCACTTCATCATTCAATTGTTTTTCTATCGCCTGTCTCTTTTTAACCTTTCCATTACTTCCTGATCTTTCTAGAATTTTTTAATTTTTATTCGAAATATTTAAATAATCTTTTTTTAAATATTTGCCAAATATTCATAAACATTTTACAAATTTCATAAATCCTAAAATCCACATAACTGTTATGACTGGGATTTGAACTCACGCCCTCAGAACGTGAATGGGATGTGTTATCCGCACGGCCATCGCCTTGTTATCAATGACTGGTGAATTTGGCGAACACTTGGCAGAGTGTATACGTCATCGAAACAAAAACTGTCATTTCCAAATAATAAAATAGTCTTCAAACCTCTTTGCTAATTATTGTGTTTCGTGACGACGGTTTGACATAACACCGGCCGTCACAATATGTAATAAAGTTTGCATTGCTTTTGTTAAGACGGTTTGAGAAGGTATTTTAATTTTGGGTAGTTTAAAGCAGACTGTAATTTTATCTTGTGTATTGTTTGTACTTTGGGTGTCTTGTGCTGAATGAATGTATTTTGTTTCTTTCTGATATTTCCACATTGGTACGTCTGGCAACTTAGATTCAGTCTTCTTATAGAAGATTAATCTCATAGTTATAATAATAATAATGGTGGCATTGGTGGCTGGGTGTTTTCAAGACTACACTGAGTGTTAGGTTCTAACCCCATTCTCACATTTTGTGTGATCCGCAAATCGTTGTTTGGAATCTGTGCGATTTTTGTATACGTAAGTTGAGTTTTTGCTTTAAATAGCAGGTTACCTTTACATAAGAAAACGATACCTTACTAAAAATAAACATATCAAAGTTTTTTTGTTTTTTTTTTCAGGTAATAAGAACCCATAGATATATACCTTATAGACTAACATACATAAGATAACATTATAATATTACAAAACAAACAGGTGTTGTTTATGACTTCATGTTACGCTGTATTGCGTAACCTCCCATTAAAAGGCCGATACACGACACCCTTCGGCCAAAACTCTTCCTTGAGGAAAGTCTCGAGATGTTGAGTCGGCACCCGCACCACTTACGACTCGAAGTTGGTTTTATGCCGTGACTCCAATCTCTCGACTCTCAAATTCCAGTTGGTCTTCAGGCGCAGGTATTCTACGACCTTCTCGTCCTTTGTGGAGTGATGCAGCCGAGAGACGTACAACTGCGTGGTTGGTACGGCGGGACGCAGCAGCATGCTCGGTCCCACTAACCCGCACCACAAAGGTTACGACAAGTTGGTTTCTTCTTCTTCTTCTCCACCTTTATGAAACCATCCTCGTCGCATGTCTTCGGTTTTGGGGCACGTAGCTCCACAACCTCGTTATGAGAGGGTTCACAAGGCTTCTGTTTAACCCCTTTTTCTTCCGGCCGATTCTGCTGCGTTTTGCTTTTGGCAGCAACATTGGCATAAGCGCGCTTAGTAGTCGATGCATCAACACTCGACAAAACCTTGACCGGTATCGATGACCCGATTTCAGCGACATTACGCGTCATACCACTTGCATTACCGGTGATAGGCGACCCAAGCAAATTCGCTGACTCAAAACTGCTGATGGATGCGTTTTGAGCCCCGCGTCGTGTGTTTACGTTGGACACGACTTGCCACTATAAACGTTAAAAGTATGACGGCTATAAGTGACATATATTTCATTACGTGCGTCGTCGTCGTCACATAGAACTAAATATGGGCCAATCCATCTTGTTCACGCGGAGTGAAACACAAATTAAATGTGACCACGACGCACATATGTAATCAGTTAATGAAAGGAAAATATGTCATGGCTTGGAGCTCACTCGCCACGGGCGAAAAAATGTATGATATCTATTTCTGCCCTCGCCCACGGTATGGTTTTAACGCAGCACGGCAAACTCACCGTGGCGTAGAAAAAACGTGCGTTCTTATTAATTACGGCACGTTATGCGCACAGCGAACGGAAAAGACAACCACGACAAGGTTATGATCACCTGAGTTATTCTGTCTGTAATGGTAAATTACTATGAATTCCATTTATATACGTTTCACCCTATCAGCTGAAAGACGTCCACTGCTGGACATCGGCCTCCCCCAAGGCCCTCCACATGGACTGACCCTGAGCCACCCGCATTCTTCCGCTACGGAGATATGCCGCTAGATTCGTTTACCAAGAGAGAAATATATCATGGATTAAAATCCCAAATTTAATTAATAATCATCGTCACCCTGCTGCTCTGGGCACGGGCCACTTCTTTGCCGGTGGAGGCGTTGAGGCATGTGAGACATACAGATTATTGCAGTAATGGTATCACTATTCGGGGTAGTCAGGTTTGTCAGATGACTCTTGCCCAGTATCTTTGACCCTCGATTTCGTGTTTCGCGGGCCGCAAGTAGAAACATCGCGGGCCGCATGTGGCCCGCGGGCCGCGTGTTACCGACCGCTGCTCTAATGCAACGGTTTAGGTTATATGTATGTATAGCCGAGATTACTTAAAATATTAATATTGCTATTATTACTTTAAAAAAAGTATATAATATGTATGTTTATCCATATCTAGTACCCATAACAAAAGCTCTGCTTAGCTTGGGACTAGATGGTTGTGTGTGTATGTGGTAGAATATTATATATTATTATTATATATTATATACTGGGTACAAGACGCTAAAATTATGTTCTTTGTGGACCGTAGGTGTGCATAAAGAAGGGATTTTGTTAACTTCTGACAGGGTTGGGTAGAGAGGGTTAAATTATAAACGTACAGGTGTCATTACGGGCGTCCTCTAGATTTGTAATATTTTTTTCAGTATGTAACGTTATTGTGCATTCAATACAATCTGCATCAATCGTTAATTTTTCTCTTTGCCGCATACTGTATAAATTAATATCTTGATAGTTACAATAAGAAATAATAACTGTTATAAATATTTTACCATGTATCCAAAAATATTTACTATTAAAACAATCCGGACGGTAATGAAAATTGTTCATTTGGTTTTCAAACAAATTACTCTGAGGCAGATATCAGAATTTATGTACTTTTAAACATGTTTTTAACTGTGAAATAGCATCATTAATCTTTATTTATTGTATAATAGCTGTAGTCCGCGGCTTCGTACAACCTTTTTTTTCAGTGGTGTGTGACTCGGAATTATACCCAATTACCTCGGTATAGCAGTCTATGCGTACCTCCACTAGACTATCGTTGCCTTCTAGTATGGCCTGTGTCTATTAAAAATAATGATAATACCACGCCTAGTCTCGTTAGAAATGTAGTTCGTGACAAATGTTATTTAAAGTTTTCGGTTAATCTTCATGGTGCTATTTCAAGTTGAACTTAAAAGGTCTTTGATAAATGTCTTACACAAGTCAACTAATAACCGGGGCACAGATTGTTAATAGTAATTCATTCTCTTTGTTTGAAGTTTCATCATTTGACTTGACTGGTAAAAAGGATAAATAAAGTCCCTAGCAACGCTAAAGGGCCAATCTTAGATCTCTGATTTATACTGTGCCCTCATCTAGTTTAGGGTTCCTTGTGTGAGGTTTGTGTATGACGATGCTGGCCAATGGCTTTTTGATAAAAATTATTCCTGAAGGTCATTAGTGTAGACCTTCAAGAATAATTTTATAAACATTATATCATCAATTCTTTTTTGTAATTCTTAGTTTTAAGAAAATCGCTTTCGCATCAGGCGTTATAAATACTATGTTGCGGGTGACTTTAAAACCATTTATCAATAATAATATAATAACCACCAGTAGCTTGGACCCTGTTCCCGATACTGGTGGGTCCCCGTAATAATTTTTATATTTTTAAATGTATTTTCTCTAGTCCCGCGCCCATATCCCTTGGTAGAGAGCCCATACCGGTCTGCTCCGACTTCCGGTACCTTGGGTCACTTATTCAAGGGGACGGGGAAATAGACCGCGATGTCACGCACCGGATCAACTCAGGTTGGATGAAATGGCGACAGGTCACAGGAAAAACTTGTGACCCACGGATGCCCCTTAGGTAAAAGGGCAAAATCTACAAATCCGTAATAGGGCCTGTCGCACTGTATGGATCGGAATGCTGGGCCTTGAAGAAGACGGATGGAAGAAGATTGCATGTAGCAGAGATGAGGATGTTGAGATGGATGTGTGGGGTGACAAGGATGGATAAAATTAGAAACGAGTTTATTAGGGGAAGTCTGAAAGTTGCACCGGTAAAGAAAAGCTGAAAGGAAATCGTGTATCGTAGTATGGGCATGTGATGAGGAGGGATGAAAATCATGTGACTAGAAAGGTGATGAAGATGAGAGTTGATTAGATATAAAGCAAGAGGAAGACCAAAGAAAATATGGATGGATTGTGTGAAGGGTGACATGAATGAAAAGGGAGTGAATGATGAGATAACGTCTGATATGAAAGAATGAAAGAGAAAGACATTCTGCGCCGACCTCAAGTAATATGGGAACAGGGCAGGCAGAAGAAGAAGATGAAATGTATTTTTATACTTGATATATTATTATTTAAAAATGTACTGTATTATTCTTCTTTCTTCTTCTTCTTTTGCCTGCCCTATTCCCATTTTACTGGGGGTTGGCGCAGAATGTCTTTCGCTTCCATTCTCTCCTATCAGCCGTCATCTGATTATTCACTCCCTTATCATTCATGTCATTCTTCACACAATCCATCCATCTTTTCTTTAGTCTTCCTCTTGCTTTATATCCCTCAACTCTAATATTCATCACCTTTCTAGTCACATGCTTTTCATCCCTCCTCATAACATGCCCATACCACGCTAGACGATATCCTTTCAGCTTTTCTTGCACCGGTGCAACTTTCAAACTTCCCCTAATATACTCATTTCTAATTTTTGTATTATTGTGAGATGATAATAAAGATGAATGTGATATAACAATATAATATTCTACCACATTCACACAACACCAACTAGTCCCAAACTAAGCAGAAGCTTGTACTATGGGTACTAGGCAATGGATAGACATACATAATTATATACTTTTTTTTTGTAAATACATACATATTATACGTAGAAACACCCAGACCAAGTCAAACATCCATGTTCAAGCACACAAATGTTTGACTTCAATGGACACAAAGCACACTCAGACTCGAAACTACAAATTATTGATCACACGAAGTGCTGTCTCGTACTTTTTAGTCATCATCATCATCATCAGCTTGCTGTTGTCCGCTGCTGGATATAGGTCGCTCCAACGGCATGCCATGAACTCGATTTTTAGAGCTTCATGTTCAAAATTTCAAACTTCCAGTGCTTCATGTCCAACTGCTTTCAGCTACTTTGCTTGTATTGTAACTCCACCTAGTCAGGGGACCTCTTACGCTACGTATACCAGGGAGCAGCCTCCACTGTAGAACACGAATATTTCTAGGTTTTACAATTCTGTTATAAATTTGACCAATTTCGAGAGAATTTAGTCTCATTATAAACAGCTCCCTGACTCATATTAATATGATTTATACATTATAGGCATAATGGCAAAAACAGCCATGACACCGCTCCTCAAGATTTGGAATGACAGAAGTATCACCACAGCAACGAAAATGAAATTAGTTAACACACTCGTCTTCCCTATTTTCTTTATGGAGCTGAAACATGGACACTGAAATCGGCAGACCATAAACTCATTGACGCGTTTGAGATGTGGTGTTGGCGCAAAATGTTGAGGATACCGTGGACCGCACGAAGGACAAACATCTCAATACTGAGCCAACTCAGGGTTACTATAAGACTGTCGACCATATGCCTCCGCCGCACAATGGAATACTTCGGGCATATTGCGAGACGTAATCCTGACAATCTAGAGAGGCTAACAGTAACGGGCAAAATTGAAGGTCGTAGACCCAGAGGACGCAGCCCCATACGATGGACTGATCAGATTCGCACCATACTCGACACCGGCATTTACAACGCCATTCACTTTGCTCAGGATCGCAAAAAATGGAAAAAAATTATAAAAAATAAGATTCTGAAGGGAGGTCGCGACCCTCAGTAATGAGGAAACGACACACAGAGAGAGATACATTATAGGATTTTGTTATAAATAATTTCCCAAGTACTCATAATTCATCTTAATTATGTTTACAAAGATACATGTCCCTGATTTAGTGGGTATAAGGTCAAGTGGAGGGATTAAAGTTTGGGTCCGATTATTTGCTTAGGCAACTATGTAGCAGTCATTGAGCTAAAGAACCGTCAAATTGGCTAATTTGATATATTCATCACTTAGGTTATAAATTGTAATGATGTACATGTAAAGATTTACGCCAATATGCAAGCGTAAGAAGTAATGTATTACATAAACACTTGTATATTATATATTTTTATATTATCACATCTATTTAATACCTTTATCGGGGCAAGTTTGCCGTCTATAAAGCAATTATGGTGTGTAGTGCTGGTGACAGATTAGGAATACAAAGTGTCGCTACCACAATTCGTTACGTGGGTAAGAAGCGATTAAGTAAAATGAATGAAGTAAACAGTATTTTTGCGAACAGTCGGACAAATCGTGGTGTCTGTCTGACCTGCATGCTATAGAAGGTCAAATCTTCCTATTAAATCACAGTGCTACTGTGAAACTTTCGTCCTGCAGTGAACTGCGAAGCTTGTAATGGAATGACGCAATGCAACAGCGTAGGATCATAAGAAATAACTACATAGCAATAAAACTTATAATCGAATTTAAGATCTTATATTTGTCTTCAAACGGTCAAACAGACTAGACTTCACCTACCTACGGTAACACCCGTGTGGCGTCAGTTCCAGCGGTATGAAGTGCCTATGTTTGTTTTTGTTTTTCGTGTGAGTGTGTGGCCAACTCTGGTGTCGGAGTTTTTAGACCGCCCGAAGGCCTCCGACATGGCCTAACGATCCTTATCCTTGAACAAGAACCGGGACCGACAGCTTTACGTGCCCTCCGAAGCACGGTAGCGCTCAGATGTAAATGCCACACTCGGTCACCCATCCAAGTGGTGACCTGTGCAAGCGTTGCTTAACTTTGCCGATCTGTTACGGACGGCAAGCCAAGTCTCGCTATGAGCGCTACGAAACACTACAAGTTTCTACCTACCTTCACAAAATTATCATCACAGCATCACTCCCTTGCCACATAAAAAAATACAAACAATTGCATTAAATATTACACAAATGGATAGGTACCAAGTATTTGGGCCTCTCTTTTGGCGAAAACTTATGGCTGTCTTCTAAGAAATATTATGTTAGCTGACAGTTTAACGTCATATTAGACAAATATTGTTACAGAGAAATAAAGCCGCACATTATGTATGTCTTACTATTTAAGACTATTCTTAGTTTTGTTGCAATTTTATTAAATTTATACGCTTTTTTAAACGAAATAAATTTTTTCTTTGGCTTTACAGAAAATTTGGATTTTCATTACTATTTTGTAACCTCATCTATCTCACTGCTGGGAAACTCTCTGTTTCTATTGAAGGCGTGGATTTAGGATTTAATCCTTAAGCGGATAAAACGACGATTGCAAGATTATAAAAGTGAAAATACATGTCAGAGCTAGTATGTTATATGTGGAATATAGCTCCACAACCTATTTTGCTGTCACTGTAAATATTAATCTACGAATCAGTGATTTATTTATTGATAAATTTATCATGGCTTCGTAAATGGATTAATAATTTAATACGTCACTCAAATTGAAATTGTAGTGGCCATACCTATAAATTAAGCCAATGAGTAAATATGTTTGCGACGTATCCTTTCGACGTATACTTTACTTTGGTGTACAATAAAGAATATTATTTATCTATCTATGTCGAAAGTAGTTGAGAATATAAATTTGACTGATGATCCTACATATATTATTTACTAGCTATTGCCTGCGGCTTAGCCCGCGTGGTATGTCGATAAATAGAAAATTAACAAATTAGTGTATGCTACATGGTGGCTGAAACAACCTAGTGAGGTTTGTTCCATACACCGATTCTTTCACTTTACGATAGTCATCATCACCATCAGCCTGCCATTGTCCACTGCTGGATATAGACTTCTCAATGGCACGCCATTGAGCTTGATTTTCGACAGTACTGCGGTTTAATTTGCCATCAATATCAGCCTGCTACTTGTTGGATAAAAGCTTCTTCGACGGCTCGCTTGATTTTTGGCGCTTCGTGTAGAGTAGTTTATAATTTTTAAGTAACAAATTTACGTAACAATCATAATATGATTATTATTTAATTCTTGAAATGTTAACGATTACTAATAACTTATGTACATGACTGTAAAACTTTACTTAAAACAATTATAATATTGATAAAATATATTACTTTTAGACGCGTATATAATTCCCAGATATGGAATAAGCCAAAAATACTTATTTAAGTTACATTTATAAATAAATGGGTTGTATTTAACTGTTACTCAATTTTCTCTGATAATAAATACAAAAAAATACTGACTTGCACACTAAAATACAAATTGCACTACAAAATATTTCATAACGAACACCTGTTTATTGACCGTTGCAAATCTCTAATAATAAAAATAAACCTTTCAATTACAGAAGCATATCATTTTTTTTTTACTTTTAACAACCAAATAAATTAATAAGCTAAGTTGAAGGAGCCCTGCTTCGCAGGGCTTCTATTTTTGGGTTAAGGGTCAAAAGAGAACCTAACATAACCTATTAAGTTTTCTGAGTGGATAAGTTTCCCGAGCGGATGAGACTCTTCATATCAAATGATATTTTGTAGAAACATCGTCATATTTGGTGTGCAATTAGTATTTTAGTGTGCAAGTCAGTATTTTAGTGAAATAATAAAGTTTCTTAGCGTAACGCACTTCAGTGTTGTACTTAAGATATTTGATGCACTGTTAAAAATATCCCTAAATAAATGTATGTCTTCATTAAAGAAATAGCCCTAGTTAAGTCAAAAGATTCGAGAAATTTCGCAATAGCTATTGTTGACGATACGTTTTTACAACATTGTTGTTTCGTTGAAGAAAACTTGTAGCGTCATATAGAGTAATAATAATAATATTCTAAGACATACATACATCACCATCTAGTCCCAAACTAAGCAGAGCTTGTACTATGGGTTAGTACCCATAGTACAAGCTCTGCTTAGTTTGGGAATTTATCTAGTGATAATGGATAAACATACTTATATACTTTTTTTGTTGTAAATACATACATATTATACATAGAAAAACCCAATTATATCTCATTTTCGGTAATAATACGGCGGCTCTAAGTTGGTCTGACGACATCTTTAGGCTGCGATGATGATTATCTTAGTAATTTTCTACACTAAACCTTCGAACACTCAGAAGCCCGCTATGCCAATGGCTAAGCTTTGTTAAGTAATCGTTTTAGCCAGTTGTGCCTTAAATTGCAAAGTTCAAGACTCATCGCTAGTTCTTTGGCATAGTAAAAAAACAAACTTGCAACAGACTATTAATTTATCAACGTCGTGTACGTTTACACACTCTTCGTCGGCCGTACTCTCTGGCCCGTTCATAATTAATGAACGTTTTGATTTGTTATGAAAATAAATGTATCGGGACTTTCTTTGTTATCATGTTATTTATTATGATGACGTTCAAATGTAGCAAACAAAGCAAAAATATATTCCTTGTACATTAACATTCCGTATGTAATGAGATAGTAATGTTTCCTGCGAAATTAAAAAGGTTAGTCAATATTTAACGCTGTGTAAGATATATAAAAATATTCTTCTAAAAGTAGGCCGGTTATTCCTTCGCTGCCGTTTAGAAAGTAGTTCAATAATGTCCTGGGTATTTTTGTAAATTAAATACGTGCTTGTCAAGGAATTTTTTTTAGGTCGGCTTTTAGTATAATTCATTCTTATTTGATGGCCCTTGTTTTATGTCTAATAAAGCTTATATTGGTTAATTTTATTTAAGACTGTACAGTGTACTGTTCTCATCATAATTATATTACTTGTTGTACTGATGCCTTGTAGTGTTGTGTATTTGACATGTGCTATTGTGCCAGGGAAAGCATGACAGCTACTCAGGGAGGCGTTGAAATTTACATCAACCAGTGCATTCCTGTTTGAAATATTGTCTATGATAAGTTGAATCGATAATATTAGTAGGTATTATTATTTTGTCTATTGTAATTTTTTGACTCTGGTCACACTGTAAGATGACACATCACTTTTTGCTCGTTGCTTGAAAAATTAACACGTTTTGTCGTCTCGTAAAATATCGCCTTTTGAAAAGCACATGGTTGAAATCGATTTTAAACTTTCGCGATTTGTATACATCATACAATTTTATTGAAACGCTACTTATACGCGATATTTAATTAATTTAAGGTATAAATACCTATGTTTTACCGACGTTTCGGCCGTCTTACAACAGCCTTGGTCGCGGCAGGACTGATGTCATCTCAGCGTCGTCCTTGTGAAGCGCGGGTTTCGGCAGCTACCCTCACTTGTTTTTTATTTTTATTTTTATCCGAACTGTCGGTACGTCGACACACAACACTTATGACGTCTCCAGATTGATGAGCTGTGTTACTGCGGCGGGGTTTACATTTGTTGATTACTGGATTCCAAGTTGTAGACAGTCTGTATGTTGCTGATTTCAGCATGAATGGGCCGGCTCGATCGGGGAATTACTACCCTCTCACAGAAAATCAACGTAAAGTAACAGTACCTAAACTGTTGCGTTTCGTTCGGTGAGTGATAGTGCCGGAGGCCCTATCCCCTATCCCTTCTCCCTGATCTCACTCCTCATCCTATCCCTTTTCCCAACCGCAAGGGGCGGCAACGCACTTGTGACTCCTGTGGTGTTGCATGTGTCCATGGGCGGCGGTAATTGCTTACCATCAGGCAATCCGTCTGCTCGTATACCGCCTATTACCACAAAAAAAAACGATAGATGTAGTGTAATAGATGGGTAGTATTCTTTTTTATTCTATATTTTTTGATAATATACTAAACTGTTAGCATATTTATAAAATTTGATAGAAACCTAACCTTACTAGGTTAGGTTTCTATCAAGTCAGTATCAGTATATTATTAGGTGATTGCAGGTGAATTACTATTCTATGTTATTACTATTGGTTCTTAGGTAAACATTGTATTACTGCGATTTTAGAATGTTCTTCCCACATAAGTTAGTCGCTTCTAGTTGACAAGAATCATCGTTATATTCTGTAGTGCTAAGGTAGCACTAGCAATGGTGTAAAGTAATACTACGTATTGCGTTATAATATCTCTCAGGCGCTTAACGCAGTGGGTGGAGCCAGCCTTGCCCGAGCAGCGCTTCGCTAGGAATTATTAACTTATATGGTCATGGACCGGCTCACAGGCAGCTGTGTGTAATTGGTCTATGCCTATATAAGATGGGTGCGCGATCTAAATCGGTAACTTTCCCTAGAGGTCGCAACGCTGCCACTACACCTCGTGATTATTCTGCCTTCTAATTGCATATCTACTGTCCCGCTGGGGGTACGCATATTCTAGTTGCCTGTGTGCCTATATGATTTATCTGTAGTATTTATCTCACCTAAGCATAACAGCTGATCTTGGAACAGCCTGTTCCTAACCGGTTGTTGTGTATTCTCTATGCTGTTTCCAGTTCTACCTACGGGCTACAATTCTCCCTACGGGCTGACATTCTCCCAACGGGCCACAATTCTCCCTACTGGCTGACGTTTTCTCGACGGGCTACAATTAGGAGCTGCTGGCGCCGTGCTGCTATCGGCCGTCGCCTACGCATCAACTCCTGCCAACGAGCTTCTTACAGCCAGGCCACTGACGCCTGACTGCACCGGCCTGCGTCTGGGCCTTACCGCTCAGCCTACATCAGCTGTATCGCCTGAGCCTTCACTCGGTCTATACCACCGATCTGCCTACACAGCGTGCACTTCGGCCAGCTCACCGGCAACCCTACGAGCAGTCAACCCTGCGAGCGTCGGAGAGCAGCAGGAGTCTACACTCCAGCCTTCAGGCCAGTGCTTACACCTAGTCGGTCATACTGTATGTAAGCGGTAGTGAGACGTAATAGAAAACCTGTTCAGTCTGCAGTGTTTCTATTGAACCCGACCACCTTCTTAAGACCACCGTCTCAATGGTTACGTTGCTACTAGTTGCTCCTCCAAAGTTGACAAATATATCTGATAGATAATTTTTATAGCCTTCCTATGTGACATGGCAATAATCTTTTACATAGAAACTGGTTTACGATAGCCACCTCTATTCCAAATTGAGTAACAGTTCTATGTATCGCTGTAGGATTCCATAATTATGATATTAATCTGGTAAAAAATACGACGAATTTGATTTCGCGTATATTTTGATCTGGTAATATTGGTCCGTATATTGTATTCTTCCTGTCACAATACACACGCGCGTATGTATTGTATTTGTGAGCCACAAAACATAACTCTTTGTGGGATTACAACTACTCTCTACGGATTTTATATCAGTTTCTTTGTGGTTTTCCAGTATTGCTGGTTTTTGTGTTTATCGTAGTTTTTATGTACGTAGTAGAAAAATGCGAGTTTTAGAGAACAAGTTTATTATTAGATTTTAAACTATCGCGATTTGTAAACATCATGTTCTTTTATTGTCAAACGGGTCTTACTCGCTTAATTTATTTAACTCATAAATACTTTTGTATTATTGACGTTTCGACCGCCTTACAACGATCGTGGTCATGAAGAAATTGCGATACCTTAAATCAATAAATATTCCCCTAAATGAAATTGAACCAGTTTTTTGCTTTATATTATCTCACTTTTCATTCCACTAGTACGACTGACAGATTGACGGCACAAAGGCTGTGCACTCTGGTACTGTTCGGTGGCTTCGGTGGCTAATCGCAATAAAAGCTTCGTAACGAACTAAAACGTACATTCTTTCAATGTAGTGGGTAGCGTGACACGTCATAGTTAAAATGAGGACAGACTCCGTTTTAGTGAAACGGCTTGATTATACGTCGTAAGCTGGTGATGATGAAGACTTAGGAGTAGGAAAGAAGAAGAAGACAGCCTGTAGAAGAAAGCAGTAGAAATGAAGCATAGTTCTGGAATGTAAAGGTAAACTACTAGTGGCCGGTAGAATCAAAGCAGGCGTCCCTTGTCAGCCTGACATAGCAGGTGGACGATAGGCAGGCCCTAGCATTAGCTTAGTCTCACAACGTAGAAGATAGATCAAATAGACATTCAGCCGTTTTAGCGCTTACCGTAGAGATGGCTAGATAGACTGGTTGATAGAGGTCTGCGATCACCCACCTTTTGGAAGGTTCTAGTAGTCAGTCAACATATTAGTGATTCGCTGAGATTAGTCTGCTTAAATTGGCTATCCTTAATCCAAAACATTCTGTTAATTACGCTACAATGTGTAAACATACATAATGCCCAGTAATGAAGCCTTAATATTTATATTGTATTTTCTATAAATATTGCCTTCTGCGTATAACAAGGAAAGCTTTAAGGTAACAAGAGGTTTATAAAAATAATTGCATATAGGCCTGCGAGAATACCAGCGTTGTAGTTGTATATACTGCAACGATAGCTGACGCAGTTGCCTAATTTGTTCTCCATATACCGCCTTCTGTTTTTCTCATTAAGAAAATGTATGCTGTTTTGGAGATGCAAATAAAATATTTTTTTTTTGTATTTTTGTATACCTAAATATTTAAAATTCTTTAAAAAACAACGTATATTGTGTCTCAATTGATTACATTGACAAATGTGAATGAAACAACCCCAGTACGTTAGTATACAAAAAGAGTTTTTCAGATCCGAATCTGAAAAACTCTTTTTGTATACGATAGCCCAGTTATTCCGGAAGGCTATAGGCTATATAACGTAACGCTTCGACCCTTTGGGGCCGGGCAAAAGGCTAAAAAGGCTAAAAGATAATGTCGGCCAATCTCAGGAACTAGCAGTCGGATTTTAAAAATTGGTATTGTCTATGATAGCCCAATTATTCCGAAAGGTTATAGGCTATATAAAATTACGCCACAACTTTTAGGGGCAAGACAAAAATAATAAAATGGTCAAACGAGAAGTTCAAAGGCAAAATAAGGCTAAACGAATAGGTTACAATCTATATGGGTATTGTTTTCGAGATTTTCGGGACGCTGATTAATAATATGAAATTTATTTAGTGATCCAAGATGGCGGACGGGAAATCAAAGATGGCGGATGAGAAAATTTTAAAAATCTACATGGGTATCGCCTTCGATATTTTACGGGGTGGGGAATCGAAATACAATATCTATTTCGTGATCAAAGATGGCGGATGGGAAATCAAATATGGTGGATGGGAAAAAAAAAAAAACTATATTGGTATCGTCTGCGATGTTAAAAGGGATGGGGAATCCAAATATAACATCGGTTTCGTGATTCAAGATGGTGGATGGGAAATCAAAGATGGCGGATGGGAAAAATTAAATAAATCAATATGGGTATCGTCTCTGATGATTTAAGGGATGGAGAATCCAAATACAACATCTATTTCGTGATCAAAGATGGCGGATAGGAAATCAAAGATGGCGGATCGGATTTCTTTTAAAGTCGATATGGGTATCGTCTCCGATATTTTAAGGAATGGGGAATTCAAAAACACCATCTATTTCGTGATCAAAGATGGCGGATGGGATTTTTCTTTTTAAATCAATATGGGTATCGTCTCCGATGTTTAAAGGGATGGGGAATCCAAATACAACATCTATTTCGTGATTCAAGATGGCGGATGGGAAATTAAAGATGGCGGATGGGAAAAATTTTAAAAATCAATATGGGTGTCGTCTCTGATGATTTAAGGGATGGTGAATCCAAATGCAACATTTATTTCGTGATCAAAGATGGCGGATAGGAAATCAAAGATGACGGACGGGATTTCTTTTTAAAGTCAATATGGGTATCGTCTCCGATATTTTAAGGAATAGGGAATTCAAAAACACCATCTATTTCGTGATCAAAGATGGCGGATGGGTTTTTTTTTAAATCAATATGGGTATCGTCTCCAATATTTAAAGGGATGGGGAATCCAAATCCAACATCTATTTCGTGATCAAAGATGGCGGATGGGATAGCAAAGATTGCGGATGGGAACGTTTAAAAAATCAATATGGTTATCATCTCCGATGTTTTAAGGGATGGCGAATCAAAGTACACCATCTATTTCGTGATCAAAGATGGCGGATGGGATAGCAAAGATTGCGGATGGGAACGTTTAAAAAATCAATATGGTTATCATCTCCGATGTTTTAAGAGATGGCGAATCAAAGTACACCATCTATTTCGTGATCAAAGATGGCGGATGAAAAAATTTTTAAAGTCAATATGGGTATCCTCTCCGATGTTTTATGCTTTGAGGAATGCAAATACAACATATATTTCGTGATCAAAGATGGCAAATGGGCAATCGAAGATGGCGGATGGAAAATCAAAGATGGCGGATGGGAAAATTCTATTAAATCAATATGGGTATCTGCTCCGCCGTTATAACGGATGTATCATTCGTACATATATAACATCTGTTTCGTGATCAAATATGGCAGATGGAAAATCAATATATTATTTTATTGAAATTTCCCATCCGCCATCTTTGATTACCCATCCGCCGCCTTAAGAAAGGTACTTTTAAAAGGCGATACGGAGTTCGCCGGGTCAGATAGTGAAGTATAATATAAAGTATTCATGCAAGTCTGGTTAGAATATGCTCTGCTTCTTCATATTATGTAAGTGTTCTTAACCACTAGGTTATCACTTTCGTACTTTGGTGTGAGACTTCGTGGTGGAATTTAGAATTTTAGTGTTGAGATCATTTTGTTGTATATATAGGCTGACTGGCATACATACTATATATTTAGTAATTGTACAGTTTCGAATAAATTAGTTAGTTCTGAATTAACTTCGGATCACTGTGGTCAATTAGCATTTCCGTATTATAGTGATAGCATCATACAGAAAGTGTTAGTTAGGCCATAACCTAGGCATAAGTTTAATGAATTCCGGAATAAAATTTTTATTGGAATCAATGCTATGAGTCCTGATGTAATGGAGATTGATTCGCCAAATGAAAATTTCAATAATTTATTTAATGTAGTTAACAAGGAATTTCAGAATACTTTTGGGACTAAGGAGAAAGTAGTTAAGGAATCTCGAGCTTTTAGTGAGTGGGCTACTGCAGGTATTTACAAAAGCAGAGCAAAGATGTACGAGTTGTACGGTATGAAGAGATACAATTCTGATTCGAACTTCACTGAGTATGTTAGGAATTATTCCAAGATATTTAAAAGAGTGTGCAATACAGCTAAGGCATTATTCGTTAGGAACAAAATTGAACAATCTTCGAATAAAATTAAGGCAACCTGGCGAGCTATTAATGAAGCAACAGGTAAGACAACACTAAGAGGTAATAGTTTTAGTTTATTTGATAGTGACAGATTAATTCATAATGACAAAGAAGTCGCACACACATTTAATAAATTCTTTGCTAGCATACCGATTACTACTACCAGAGAATTATAATCATCAGCTATAGTCGCAGAAAACCTTTTAGAATCTAGTGTAGGCAAATGTGATGTATTATTTAAATTCCATTGTATTAATTCTACCGACATTATAAGTACTTTTCAATCTCTAGAGTCTAAGAATACAGGTGATCTCTGGGGCATTTCTGTTAAGGTTTTAAAAAGTATAATTGATGTAGTAGCTCCTTATTTAAGCAACTTATTTAATAAGTGTATTACATCAGGTGTTTTTCCCGATTTTATGAAACACAGTAGGATAATACCTCTTTTCAAATCCGGCAGTAAGACTGATCCTAGTAATTATAGGTCAATATCGATACTACCTGCCTTTAGTAAGATTTTTGAAAAGATCATATTCAAGCAATTACTTAGACATTTTAATCGAAACAGCCTCCTTCATAGTGAGCAATATGGATTTACCAAGGGTCACTCTACAACAGATGCAGGAGTAGCGTTACTTAAACACATATTCAGTGCATGGGAGAATGCTCAAAATGCTATTGGTGTGTTTTGCGACCTTTCGAAAGCATTCAATTGTGTCTGCCATGAAACGCTCTTATGCAAACTTAGACATTACGGCGTACAGAATAAAGCATTGGAAGTCATTAAGTCATACTTAAGTGACAGAATCCAATGTGTTGAAATAAACGGCTCAAAATCCAGTGGCTTACCTGTTGATTTAGGAGTGCCGCAAGGCAGCATCCTAGGGCCTTTCTTGTTTTTTGTTTACATAAACGATTTACCTTTTTACTTGAAAAACATTTGTGACGTTGTACTGTTTGCTGACGATACTTCTTTGATATTCAAAGTAGATAGAAATAAGGAACATTTTAACGAAATAAACAGTGCGCTCATTCAAGTAACTAAATGGTTTAATGTAAACAATCTAGTACTGAACGCCAAAAAAAACAAAATGTATTAAGTTTGCTCTGCCTAATGTCAGAAACTTTGGTCCTAGTATAGCTCTAAATGACGATGTTCTCGTAACATCTGAATCTACATTATTTCTAGGAATAACACTTGATTCGAAATTACAGTGGGGTGCGCACGTTACATATCTCTCAGGGAAACTTAGCTCAGCTGCTTATGCCATTAAGAAGGTTTGTAGGTTGACTGATGTCGATACGGCTAGATTGGTTTATTTTAGCTATTTTCATAGTGTTATATCATATGGCATATTATTATGGGGTAGGGCCGCTGACATCGAAAATATTTGTATATTACAAAAACGGGCAGTTAGGGCCATTTACCAGTTAAAGAGAAGTGTCTCTCTTAAAGAAAAATTTAAAAATATTGGTACTCTTACAGTAGCATCACAATATATTTATGCCAGTGTTATGCATGTACGACTACATATAAATTCTTACAAAATGAATAGTGACATACACAATATTAATACTAGAAACAGGCACAAATTATGTGTACCATATTTCCGTTTACACAAAACGCATAGCTCTTTTATTGGGCTTAGTATAAGAATGTATAATAAAATACCAAGTAATATTTTAGACTTGCCGTTAAGGTCGTTTCAGACAATTGTTAAAAATAATCTTTTACTAAAGGCATATTATAGTTTAAATGAGTATCTTGACGACAAGTACGCTTGGAAATAAATGTTATTTTATTAGGTCAATTCCTTTTCATTATCAGGTTAATAGGCAGTTTTATAGTGTAGTTAATTACTGTATTCTCTTTTATACTACATTTGCATTCTTGTTCTACTCTTTTTATTATAATTTATCGGATTTGTCAGGTGAGAGTAACTCGCGGTCATGAACTGCTAACTAATAGATTGTAAATTGCTGCAGGTTCATATACCATTACTTTTCGGAACATACTGTTCCACCATAGATCAGAACAGTCATGTTCGCGAGTTGCTTACATCAAAAGACGTAAGTGGATGCTCCTGTTTCACCATATTCACTTTGGGAGGCTTACTAAATGAACATAATTTATTGCTTGAGTATGATATCAATAACTATTAACTTTTGCAATAGTAGATAACTCACAATGTGAAACAGTTGCAGCTCCTTACAAATATAACATGTAAAAGAATTATACTGGCAGTTAAAAAGAGTGGCTACGAGTTTTATTGCCCGTTCTTTCTCGTGGTTCTACCTATTGCATTGCGAACGTGGCAGTAAATGTAAATGTAGAATCATCTAGTAATTAACTTTAATCTTTGACATTCATAAGCGTCACTTTGTGACCTAAATGAATAAATGATTTTGAGTTTGAGTTTACTGACGCCTTGCAAAATCTGTACGTACCCGCGGAGAGTAAGCCACAAAATCTTTTCGTCGCCTAGTCTGGTTTTCTAGGTTATATGGAGTGCGTTTATGTAAGTATAGTGTACTGTTTAAAAGGTATAATTTCCTCACTGATAATAAGCCACATACTCTTTATAGGTCGACTGTGGGATATCTATATGGCTTAAAATACATCACCCTTTATACAGAGGGTGTATGCAGGTAGACTTAATACCTTGGGAATTCTTCTCCCATTTCACCTTCGAGTGATACAGATAATAAAAGTAGCTGTATTATACATTGTGTTGATTTGCATTTGCTAAATAATTCAAGGAGTGTATGTGAATATGTACTATAACTGAATACAAATACATGAAAAAGTAAGTCACTATAAGTAAAAAAAAATTGTCATCATACATTTTGAAAATTAATTCGGTGTATTGATCGCCGCCGCTCAGCTGATCGCCATTGCAGGTGCCTAACACACACAAGCACACGTATCTATAGCAAGGCGCCATACAGTTTTATTCTGCACGAGCCAACATTTTATTCTGATTGACTAACTAAGTAAATTTTAATGAAAATAGCGTTTTATACCATCGCACACTGTTTGAAATAATTTTAGTTTAATAAATGAATCCCCCCTGAGGGATTTCCACCTTGTCGTGGTGGGGGGGGGGTCAGTTACCGTGGTTAGGGCACCCACGGTGAAGCTAAGTGACATCCCGGGAGTGGACATTCTGCGTGGGCTTGATGGAGGCCTCCGCAGGATGCATCCAAAGGTGCGGGTGCGGGAGACAGTTACTGTTCTTTCTGTCCCTCGCAGTCGGGCGCGATCGCGGGAGGAGAGGCGTGTCGGTGTTGCGATGCCACGCGCCTTACTTCCCGCGACCAAATGGGGGCGCACCATTTGTTGCGTCGCGGTGGGGCTGCAGAGGAAGAGGAGATGCAGTGTTGTCAGGTTGCCGTCCTCCTTATCCTCTGCGGCCGTTTTAGTGCCTGCGGACGGCGAGCTCTGGGGCTGCTCCCCGTCCGTCAAAAGGCAAGGAGGCAGCGTGGAGTCCGCGCCGCCTCCCAAGTCATAACGAGACGGGGCCCGCCAACACCTACGGCGGGCCAATCCCGGACGGGGTCACGCAAAAGTATGCTATCCGCGAATCGCGTGACCCCGCCACTGCACGGGAGCCGCAGGGACACCGCGGTGGTTTTAGTGGGTATGCCCCGCCTTCAGGAGAGAGCGTTCACACACCTCCTCCGCCAGTCTAAAGCCCGGTCAATCACACTCCGGCCGGGTTGGCGTCGAGTTGAGATGGCCCATAAGGAGAGTTTCCACCGAAGTGAAAAAAATAAGTTAATAAATGAATACTGTCCATGTTTATCATTCTCATTAAAATATTTTGCATATGCAGATCAACATATTGTAGAATTAAATTGGCAAGCACTTATTACTACATATCATTATATAAAACATAGGAATATAATAAATAATACCTATGTTGTATTAAGGTCATCATCAGACGGTAATAGAAAATAAAAGCCAACTGTGAGTCGTGCGGACCATTTATGTGCCATGCACTATAGTAAAATTGTGTTCTTATCTACTATTTTGATGTTTCAATTTTATGTGTTGCAGTTAATTTTTTTGTGTGTTGGTACAGACACGGTTATCAAGTTTATTAAATTATTAATTTTTTAGTATACTACATGTCGGATTTGAGATTTATTTATATATAGAAACATTACAAAGCTTCTGTCAAAGGAATTCTAATAAGACAAGAGACAATTCTACAATACAGACTAAGGTCGCTAAGATAAAATATGTCATAGTTACCAAGGAATCTGTGTAATTATAGTTAGTTAAAAGCGGAAATAGAAGCACTCAACGAACAGATAGCGATATTGAACAAAGAAACGGAATCTCTACAGAGCGAAATAAAAAAACTAGTGAGTAAACCTTCTTCTACTGAACATAACACATACAAATTCGTACTATACGGCTTTAAGGAAACCCAAAGAGAACCTGAATATGAGCTTCATGATAGAATTATACACATGTTCCGAGAAACTCTACAAATATACTTGTTAGTATATATAGAGGATACCTATAGAATTGGAAAACCAAACCATAATAGAACCCAGCCCATAGTAATAGAACTTATAAGTAAAAGAATGGTGAAATACTAAATTAATAATAATCGCCACCTTTATGGAACTGGACTAAGAATATCAGAATTCTTGAATGAAGAAGAACAGAAAGAGATGAACATAATGAGAGAAAAAATGCTTAGTGCTCGAAAACAAGGTCTTCACGCAGTGATCAGAAAAAATAAACTAATTATAGAAGGAAAACAAATAAATAAACAAGATAATTTGGACACATACATTACTAGCAAACTCAGAAATAAAGAAACTTCTTATATATTTAATTTCTACAATCAGGGTGCAGACAAGCCGCAAAATGTAGTCCTAATCCTAAGTACCTAGGTACATATAGCACACTGACGCTTACTATTTAATAAAATTACACTATTACACGTAGGGTTCCACTTTTGACACCACATTTGACTCATTTTATTTAAATTTATTTATTATATTATATATATTCGTACATTTTACACAACGATGTAATATATTTTAGTCTACTGAAATAGACACTCCGGCGCCGACGCCAATAAAATGGATTGCGCAGAATACCAGTGTTGCGGCTTAATAACCGCAACGTATACCGAGCGTTGTCCATTTTCTGGCACTAATGAGACACACACTTCCACGTCTTATTTAAAACTTAATTTATAAATAAATTTAAATGATTATAGATTGTTCACTGTGTCACTGACAATAATTTATTATTGTATATCAGCACCGTTTCCGCTGTCTATCGATTCGTTCGATTGGTCGGCCGGGTACGCATAGGGTTGCCAGTGACCAGCAATAATATTCTACCAATTAATAATCAGTAGCTGTATAATCATATGTTACTTTTGTGTTTTTTTTTATTTTCTGTCATAATTTAGTTTAGTGCTTTAAGTTTGTAATATCTTATTTTAATATTTTTTGTCTACTTTTTAAGTGTGTGCCATTGGTGACAGAAATAAATATTTATTTATTTTTTTTATTTATTAATAGCAGGAAAAGCGACGCCAATGAAACGAGTACACCTCTAATCAACACAGAAAACCATACATTTCGGAACAGATCCACCATTTAGTGTACTATTCCAGAATATTCAAAGTTTATATAGTAAACAATACACAATGGAAGCATTTCTTGAAGAAAATATGAACTATCAAGTAATATGTCTAACAGAAACATGGTTAACTACCGATAAATTAAATATGATACATTTTAACAGATACAAAATTGCAGCATCCTTTTGCCGACAAAACCGAGGTAGAGGTGGCGTTTGCATCCTCCTAAATGAAGACTTAGAGTATGTAGAAATAAACGAAATATCAAAGATGTCAATAGAATATATATTAGAAACTTGTGGGACTGAACTACCAAGAAAAAATATATTAATAATAACAATGTATTGGAATAGGAGAGAGGAAGAAATCTTTTACCAGCAACTCATAAAAATATTAACTTATTTAAATAAAAAATACTCCAAATATAAAATAATACTCGGAGGAGATTTTAATATAGACATACTAAAAATAGCATGAAAACCAATACCTTCCTTGACCTTCTGTTTGAATATAAATTAACACAACATATAAAATATCCTACCCACATCACACAAACAACATCTACCTGCCTAGATTTGATATTCACTAACTTTAATCTAAAAAATCTACACACAACAGTAAAAGAATTAGGTTTCTCAGACCATTACAGCACTATAATAAACTTTAACATACCACAACAACAAAAACTAATAAATTGGCACATGAATAAGCGACTGTATAATACAAATAACATAAATAAATTTAAAGGAGAACTAACTACAGTAAATTGGGATAATATAATAACTAAAACTAATAATATAAACCAAAACTACAAAGCTTTTAATGACAAATTATTAAGTATACTAAATAAAACCATACCAATGCGTAAAATAAAAATAAAAACAAGTTGTAAAAAATACTGGTTAACCAAAGGAATAAGGCTTTCAAGCAAAAATAAAAGACTTTTAAAAATCTTAAGTATAAAGTCAAACAACCCTATTATCAAGAAATATTATAGAAAATATGAAAAAAATATTAAAACTTACAGTAAATAAAGCTAAAAAGTTTCATTACATAAATAAACTAAAAATGTCGCAAAATAAAACTAAAACCATGTGGAATATAATACATGAACGTACTAATAAAAAAGCTACTCGAGAGCACCATAATATTAAACTTCAAATAAATAATACTCTAACCTCAGATCCCAATCAAATAGCTAACGAATTTAATTCATTTTTTGCATCGGTCGGCGAGACGAGTAAACTAATACCAGACAAAAAACTGAAAAAATTACCCGTATCCAACACCACCACAAACACTTTCTTTCTTGAACCGGTAAACTATCGGGAAATACATAATACGATAAAAAATCTTAAAAATAAACAAAGCTTCGGTATAGACGAACTCCCACCATTCCTTATTAGACAGTGTGCTGACGAACTTGCATTACCCTTTTGTATATTAATAAATCAGTCCTTTGAAGAAGGCGAGTTTCCATATCTACTAAAGAAAGCTATAATTAAATCAATACACAAAAAGAAATCAAAAACAGATCCAAGCAATTACCGACCCATAGCCCTACTACCAACAGCTTCAAAAATCTTCGAAAGAACCATGTGTGACCGCGTTTACCGTTTCTGCGAAAAATACAAAATTTTTGATGAGAGCCAAAACGGATTCCGTAAACATCGTTCAACAACCCTTGCTGTCTATAAATACATACAGGAAACTATAAATATAATAAATAACAAACAATATGCAGTTGGAATACTCCTAGATATGACGAAAGCATATGACAGAGTTCAATTCAATATTCTACTGGAAAAATTATATAAAATAGGAATACGAGGACAAGCACACAATTGGTTTGAATCATATCTAAGAAATAGAGAACAATATGTAGAAATAGAAAATTATAACCCCAACCTTAAAGAAATTGTTAACATTAGATCTGACAAAAAAATCATAAACGCGTCAATACCACAAGGCAGTGTAATCGGTTGCTTACTTTTTTTAAGTCTACATCAACGATCTCCCGAAAATCACAAAGGAACCGTGTGTATTATTCGCGGATGATATATCACTGCTTACATCATGCAAAAACGCGAATGGGCTAAATGAGCGTCTCCAAAATATCTTTGATAAAATTGCAGAATGGATGAACGAACATAATCTTGAAATTAACTACGGCAAAATTATGGCATTCTATCCATACCAAAAGACTCCTCTAGAAATAGACTTTTCAACTAACGGTATAAAAATAGAACAAGCCAAGGATTTCACTTTATTAGGAATACCTATAGACACTAACCTCAATTGAAAAACTCACATAAAAAACATTCGATCAAAAATATCTAGATTTGCTTATGCTCTCCGGGAAATTAAGAACACTACTGACTTTCATACATCATTAATTACATATTATGCCTACGCATATTCTTGGCTTAGCTACGGAATTATTTTGTGGGGTCACAGCACTGACACACCTTCTCTTTTCATTCTCCAAAAAAAGCTAATCCGCATTCTAACTAACATAGACCAAACCGATAGCTGCAAACCATACTTTATAAACCACAAGATACTCACTTTACCATGCATCTATATTCTGGAAATATGTAAATTCGTTAGAAACAATATTACCTTCCTTACTACACGTGGAGACAGACATGCAAATAGATCATTAAGACTCAAAAACCGATTAATGATACCTACATCTAACATGACTCTCCATTCCAATAGCACATATGTTATGTCAATCAAAATTTATAATAAACTTCCAGAAGCCCTAAAAGAAGAACCTAGAAATATAACATTTATTAATAAACTAAAACAAATACTCATAAATAAAGCCTATTGTAATATTAAAGAATACTTTGAAGATAGGGAAGATAATTTATAAGTACACAAATTAAAACAGATACTTCGGTATATAAATAATCACAAAAAGACTGATAAATAATTGAATGCATCTACATAAATATTTTCATAAAGTCATAATAGAAAGTGATATCACACATATCATATTATATTTATATCTCCTGTATGTATAATAAGTACACATATAATTATGCAATATAAATATATGAGTAATTGAAATAGATATTTAAATAATCACAAAAAGACTGAGAATAAATAATTTAATGTTACTACTTATATGTATTTCAATAAATGACCTATGCATTTACCTAATAAAAAGTTATATTACCATCATAGTTAGTACACATATCATATATCTACTACTTACATATGAAATAAGTACACAACAATATACATACCGCAATTCTTATATATTTTTGAGTAATAATAATATAATAATATATTGATAGTAAATAAACAAAATTAATATTCTAAAAGTAATTGATAAAACAGTGCAATAATAAATTTAAATAGTTTTTTTTTCATAACAAAGTTGAAAAATAGCATCCTCCTCTCTTCTACATTATTATATGTTGCCGTGCCCTACAGGGTCCATAATGTATCTTATATTGTCATATTGTAACACCTTATGTAACTTATGGAGTGCAATAAAACATTGATTATTGAGTATTGAGTACATTCGCGAAGGAGGAAAGTCGTGCCTCAAGCGATTATATTATGGAAGCTGGATAAACAAAACGTTGTGAGTTAATGCATGTTAGTTTATTAGTCAGGTTACAAATTTATTATAGAGTGGCAGAGCCATTCTAGATACTTATAGCTTGAATGAATTAGTTCTACAGGAATGTATTACTTTTTCCTTATATTATTAACGTAGACTTGTGGTCTACAGCCAGCGGTGGACTAGGTCAGGCTTATGATTATGATGTGGTGATAGTACTTCCTGATTACGTCAAACTATATATTGCCAAAGAACCTGGAAAATACCTGAATAAAAGTCACACGGACAAAAGTTACTCTAAAATTTTATTCTGAACACATGGCGTATAGGCTTAACGTTGCTTCAGGTTTTTTTTTAGTCTCCGTTGATTGAAAGTTTGTAAAGTCTACTATGATTCAGGATTAATTCTTAATGAAGAAGTTTTATTTTTGTGTAATATGCAGCAAAAGAGCAGACGGATCGCCTGATAGTGAGCAATTACCTCTGCTTATGGTCATTAGCATCACCAGAAGAGGCGCTAGTGTGTTACCGGCCTTTCGGTAGGGAAAAGAAATAAGAGGAGGTCGCCTCCTCTTATTTCTCTTGATGGATTGGATAGTTAGATTTGGCTGAGGGAGAAGGAACAGAGGATGGGGCCTCCGGCTCTCTCCCTGAACTAAACGCAACGCATATAAGTACGGTAACTTTACGTCGATTTTGTGTAAGAGCGTAGTACTACAGATAATATAATACTTAATAGCACTTATAAAGACATAAAGACATATTTATTTCTGCATTTTGGTTGTTTACAACACTTATACATGTCAAAACCCTATTCTAGATGAAGCCGGCTTTTCCTAGCTAAATGACTTCTT
This sequence comes from Euclidia mi, assembly GCA_944739405.2. Lineage (NCBI taxonomy): Eukaryota > Metazoa > Arthropoda > Insecta > Lepidoptera > Erebidae > Euclidia > Euclidia mi. The sequence goes on along the minus strand of OX123191.2, from coordinate 43,180,222 downwards.
GAGAAGAAAGGCCGAAACAAACTCAGAGTCATTGCTTTTTTGTCATTTCATCTCTTCGTTTATATTCTTTTGAAGTCCAGACATAATAGGTTTAGATGCGAGTACAATGCAGGATATCATCTGACGCTTATAACTGACTCATCCCGCTGATGGCCCGCATTCAACAGCCATCGTACGGCTCAACCTTGATTGAGGGAGCCAGCACGACCTGAATCATTATGCCTCCACGTCATCAGTAGGTGTATGCATAAGTATGCCAGCCTAAGCCACCAGACAGGTTGCCACTAATATTAGTTGAAAAGTTTTCTAATTCCCGCATTGTACTTGCTCCTTACATTTTATCATAAGGTTGAGTAGGTACATGTTGCAAACAATAAAATTAAAATAATAAAAATTATACAATAAAATGTCATCTAATTAAAATGCCACTAAATAAATAATAATAATTAAATGTCAATTTGAAAAAAAATTATAATTATATAAAATTATTAAATGTCACTTAAGTTATTAGAAATGTCAAACATAAATAAAATAATTGAATGTCAATTTGGAAATGTCAAAAGCATAATACAATAATTACTATTAAAGTAAATAAAAATAATCTGATGTCATTTTAGAATGTCAAAATATAAATAATAACAAAATAGATAAATTACAAATGTCAAATATTCATAATTGTATACTATTTACATGACATTTTAGCCTGCGTGTAAATTGGTGAAACTCAACCCCAGGCATTCTTGTCTTCTAAGTAATCTTTTACTGAGTAGTATGCTTTGGAACACAAACTCTGCTTAACAAATACTTTGAACTTATTTAAACTTAATGCCTGAATACTGCCTGGAATTTTGTTGTAGAAGCGTATACTTTGACACTTATACGAGTTACTGATTTTTTGCAGTCTAGTTAAAGGTAGCACTAGTTTATTTTTATTTCGTGTATTTTTACTATGCATGTCACTTATTTTCGAAAACATATTTATATTTTTCCTAACGTATATCAAGTTTTCATAAATATATTGAGATGCGACAGTCATTATTTTAATTTCCTTAAATTTTTTCCTCAGAGAATGCCTTGATCCAAGACTGTAAATTGCACGAATAGCTCGCTTCTGCAGTACAAACACTGTTTGAATGTCAGCTGCATTGCCCCATAATAACATGCCGTATGACATTATACTGTGAAAATAACTGAAATATACTATTCTGGCTGTATCTGTATCAGCTAACTGACGAATCTTATAAACCGCGTACGCTGCAGAGCTAAGTCTATTCGACAACTTACTTATATGTGGGCCCCACTGTAACATAGAGTCTAAAGTTATGCCTAAGAAAACGGTGTTATCTATAAGATCCAACTCTTCTCCATTCATCCGTATATTGGTTTCAACTTGTTTTACGTTAGGTGTGGAAAATCTAATACATTTTGTTTTTCTTTCGTTTAAAAGTAAATTATTAGCACTAAACCAATTAACTACTTCAGAGAGAGCGTCATTTACATCGTCATTAGTTGATTGCTGTCGTCTAAGCTTAAATATAAGTGATGTATCATCAGCAAACAACACTATCTCTTCATTGTTTTTCATAATATATGGCAGATTATTAATATATATAAGAAAAAGGAATGGACCAAGAATTGAACCTTGCGGCACTCCCATTGTGACCACTGAACCCATAGAACGTTTTCCATTAACATCTACTCTCTGTATCCTGTTACTTAAAAACGAAATTAAAAGATCTAAAGCAGTGTTCTTATCTCCCTAGTGATGTAATTTCCTGATCAATGTTTCATGAAAAACACAATCAAATGCCTTTGATAAGTCGCAAAAAACTCCTAGAGCATCATGCGACTCCTCCCAAGCATCGAAACCACTATTTAAAAGCTCAACACCAGCATCGGTTGTTGAGCGACCCCTAGTAAAACCAAATTGTTTACTGTGAAGCAGTTTATTATTATTAAAATGAATTTGGAGCTGGTCTAGAATTAATATTTAATATTTATTATTATATTATTATATATTATATGACTCGATATATGACGACGAAAAACACAAGTAAGGCAGGTTGAGCTTTTGAGCGCACACGAATACAACAGCTGTCACATGTGACAAATAGTATGTAGAGGATTCACTTCATTATACGCGGGACCATCGGCGCCCGAGACCTAAGCCTATGTTTAAGTACGCGTGAGAGGACGACTTTACGTAGCGTTACGATATAATAAATGTTTGCGGTTATATTTAATGTACAGGACAAATATGCTGGTTATGCCACTATATAATATCGTTAATTCCAATTTTCCAGCTGCCATCGGATTATTAATGAAAATACCTATTGTTACAAGGGCCGCTTTGTGGCGTTGTATTGACGCTGCCATGATAGCTAGATTAAACACTTGTTTGCTTTGTCAAGTCAGTAAATAAAGAAATCGGCCAGACTGTACGATAGTTTGGTAGTTATGAGACCAGGAATGTCCAAAAAAATACGTCCACACTACAAGCTAGATTTCAGTCGGCCGTCCTAGTTATAGTTGGTCGTGGGTTTTCCGCACTTAGCCACTTATTTAGGCCATTGTGCGTAAGTGGTGACTTGATTGACGCCGCCTACTCATACCACCTTAGCTCCTTCCAGAAAGCCATTAGTTGGCTGGTGTCGTTCAAAACCTCACACATGGTTCTGGGGTTGTTCAGCAGCTTTGCCCGTTGATCGCTCACACTTGTGCAGTGCAGAATGAAGTGAGCGGGTGTTTCTTCGGTTTCCATGCAGCCCCTGCACAGTGGGCTGGCTGTCCGTAACGCCTATGTTGAATAGGTGCTTGTTGAGTGGACAGTGGCCGGTTATTATGCTTGTCAGGTGTTTAAGAGTTTTTTTATTATAATGCAGCAGCTTGTGCGAGAGTCACTTGTTCAAGAAATAGCATATTTTGTTTGTCTGCATTCTTTTATGTCTGCCCACTGTTTTTCGTGTTCATGTGTGGTTCTCTCGCGTAGCCACGTTTTGAGTTGGCTTGCCGGTATCGGTACAATCGGCTCGGGTCCCATTATCATTGTGTCCGATCCTTACCGTGCCAGTTGTTCTGCGGCGTCATTGCCTGCGGAGTTGCTGTGGCCTTTAATCCATTGCAGCGTAACCCATTCTTCTCTGCAATCTTTTGCAGCTCTAGGTGGCATTCCATGATGTGGCCGCTGTTAAAGCAGTTGCTGCCGAGAGCTTGTAGTACAGAGACACTGTCCGTGATAATGCGTATAGACAGGTCACTTACGTTCCTAGACGCGATTGCTGTTGTGACTCTTGTTATCACAACACACTCGGCTTTGAATATGGTATTAAGAGTACCAAGGGATGTGGAGATATTGATATTTAAGTCATGGGAGAATACTCCCGCACCTGTCCCATGCTTCGTTTTTGAGCCGTCTGTGTATACTCTGACTTCGTGTATACTAGAGCTGTCTTTGTGTTCCTCCTGTAATTGGATGCGATATTTTTTGTCAAAGACAAAGGTTTTAGGGATGAGATCGCAAGCGGCCTCTAGCATCGGGATCTCTTTGGTTAAGGTCCCTTTTAGGCGTGCGTGGGTAATTCGATCATCCTTTCTCCACAGCCCGAGTTTGTCTAGACGGATTGCTGCAGCGTCAACTTCCTGCTGGATCATTAGGTGCAGCGGTCTTAGGTCCAGTAGTATCTCCAAGGCGGCTGTTGGGGTGCTCTTCATGCAGCCTGTTGTGGCCAAGCAGGCTAGGCGTTGAAGGCTCTGTAGCTTTTTTGTGATTGTGCTTAGTTGCGTGCGTGGCCACCACACTACTGCACCATATGTAAGCATGGGGCGTATAATGGCAGTGTAGATCCACAAGGTGATAGATGGTTTGAGACCCCATTTCTTACCTATGATTCTCCGACATTGCCAGAAGATTGTGCATGCTTTTATTGTTTTAGTGCTGATGTGCTTACCCCAGTTTAGCTTATAGTCAAGTATTACGCTCAAGTACTTGACTTCATTCGATAGGGTGAGCTCCGTTCCAAAGAGTTTTGGTGTTTTGCACATATGGGTTTTCCTTTTGTTGGTGAAAAGTACTAGCTCCGTTTTGTTGGGGTTGACCGTCAGTTCATGTTGGTTGCACCATTCCTCCATGATCCTGATGGCTGCTTGCATCCGATTGCGGATCGTGTCTTCTGAGTCACCTTTGATCAGGATGGTAATGTCGTCTGCATAGCCGACCGTGTAGAATCGTCTGTCGTTTAAGTTCCGTAACAGATCGTCCACGACAATGTTCCACAACAGGGGTGAGAGTACACCTCCCTGAGGGCAGCCTTTTGCAACTATGCCCCTCGTGGTGGAGTTTACCGTGAATTGTATTGCCCTTTGTTTCAGCAGTTGATCAATCCAGCCACTAAGGGTTTGCTCAACTCCGAACTTTTCGAGGGCCCGGCTGATACTGTTGAACTTAGTTTTGTCGAAGGCACCTTCTATGTCGATGAAGGCCCTCAGTGTCATTAACTTGTTGGTAAGCGCTGTTTCAATGGTTCCCACAACGGAATGCAGCACCGATTCAGTTGACCTGCCACTTCTGTAGGCGTGTTGATGTGGGTGTAGTGGCTTGCGCAGTAATGCGCCCTCAAGGAGGTATCAGTCCGTAAGTCTCTCCAGCGTTTTCAGTAAGAAGGAGGTCAAGCTGATGGGTCTATATGCTTTCTCTTGTGAGTAGTCAGTTTTGCCAGGTTTTGGGAGGAATATGACTTTAACTTCCCTCCACCTGCAAGGTATGTATCTATATGCTATTGAGGCCCTGTAGATGTCAAGCAGGTGCGGCACAATCGTTGTGCCGCACCTGCATTCCCATTGTAGGAATGCTGGTATGATTTCATCCATTCCTGCGGATTTGAATGCCTAGAAGCTGTCAATTGCCCATTTCAGCCGGTCTGTGGTGACCACATTTTCGGCTACCAGCCAGTCTGTTTGGGTCGGTGGTCTGTAGTCTGTCTCGTCCCACAGACGGTCATTGGTTACTTTACAACCTGGGAAGTGAGTTTCAATTAGCACTTGTCTAGTTTCAGCGTCCGTAGTTGCGTAGGTTCCATCTTGCTTTTTAATGGCGCCAAGGGTTTTGTTGCTGTCGTGAGACAAGATCTTTTTCACCCTGGCTGCTTCATTCGTGGTGTTCATACCGCTGCAGAAACGCCGCCAGGACTCGCCTCTGCGGAATCTTATGCGTTTCTTGTAGTGTAACTAGGCTTCTTTGTATTTGAGCCAGTCTGCTTCCATTCTCGTGTTTTTAGTCCTGTTAAAGAGTTTCCTCAGGTTTTGCCTGAGTCCCTCTAGTTCTCTTCCCCACCACTGGGTTTTACTAGACGACTTTGGGAGTGTGAGTGCACAGGCTTGCTGGTAACTTGTTTGTATACATTCTGTTAGTAAATTGGTGTTATGCTCTATTATGTCAGTGCTGGTTGACATGTCCTTGAAATAGAACCTGTCAACCTGTGATGCGAGAAGCGTCTTGTATTTAGCGATGTTTGTTCTACGAGGGTTGCGCCTAGGTTGTGGGACGTTCTCTTGTACACGTATGTCATAGAAGATTCGTCTGTGGTCAACAAAGGATTACTCAGCGGACACATGCCAGTTTGTGACAAGTTCCGCGGCCCCATCCGATGCTAGCGTGATGTCTACTATGGTTTGATATCTGGAGCTGACAAAGATGGGCTCCGAACCGTTGTTAACTACAGATAGATTTGTTGAAAAGAGTAGAAAGTATATTCAGTCAAGATCTCACCTCGTCTGTTAGCATCGGGGCTTCTCCACAGCGGATGGTGCGCGTTCGCGTCCACCTAGATGATTACCTGCCAGCCGTGGTCCTCACAGTGCTGCACCTGCTCGGCCAGCTCTTTAGATGGGATGTCCTCATCACCAGGCATGTAGACCGAAGCTAGTACTGACATCTGTTTGTTGGGCCCTGTTTGGAGTCCTACGGCAGTGAGGTCTCTAGAACAGAAGTTGGTTAGCAGCAGTGCTGGTATTGTTCGGGGAATGTATATGCATGTTCTCGGTTTAATGACCGAGCAGTTGTGCAGTAGCTTACCTCCAATGTTGTTTAGACCACATATGTTGACGCCTCTAATCCACGGCTCCTGGATTAAGGCTAATGTCTGCTGATTAACCTCCAGCAGCCTGTGTAGGGTAGCCGTTGCAAATTGCTTATGCCGGAGGTTAGTTTGTATGACTCTAGTCTGACGAAGAGTCGAGAACATTGCTGTCCATAGACTCCCCGTCAGACGAGTCATGCTCGTCTTTTGCGTCCATCGCAGCGGTGGGTGTTTGTGTAGTCGCTGCGGACGCCGGTGTAATGTGGGCTATGCCCGAGGTGCTTGGGATGGCTGGTACAACTCGTCCCGCTGTGTTTTTACCTTCACTCGGCGTCTCCTTTGGCCCTAAAGCCGCCGGGCTCTCCCCCACGATGGAAGCGTGGAACATCCCGTACACGCTGCCAGCAAAGAAGGAAACCCAACGAGTCGGCCGTCCTATTAACCACTAAGCAAACTCAAGGTTCAAACAACCTGGTATCCACTGATGATGTTGAATATAATAGTACCTCACTAGGAGTAACGAATGCCATTCACCGGTCCCTTCGGATGAGCACCGTAATAAGCGACTTAATGTACCTAATGCTTTGCCTTATAATATCATTTAACGATTATAGTTGAACACATTCGACAATATTTTGAATAAACCATAGGTTATACTTTATAGCAGTTTGTACAGGTCACAAGTATAAACTAAGACGTATATTAGAGCCACGTGTCGTGTACAAGTATTACATCCAACATAAAATTTCAGTGCATCCTACCCGCGTATTTCAGAGCACACATTCGTAAGGTATGAAATAATATAACACGCAAACCTCACAAACATTATACAATAATATCATTTTATCTCTTTCATGTAGACTAGGCAATATAATTCACATTCGCTTATCTTTACGTGCACTCTAAACATGGAGTACACAAAAGCAATTTTGATGGAGCCAGTGAAACATACGACTTGACAAATTGACGGACGACGCTCAGCTATTGCGTTTGTGCGACAAACTATTTCATTTGTCCGGTGTATAGCTCGTAAAGTTACGTAATAGGTGGGTTACAAACGAGAGTGTGGTGACGATGATATATTGTTTATTTTTGTCTGAGGTTATTAGGTACCGATATGTTATTTATTACTTGCGGTTGGCATGCTCACCGCATTAGAGTCTACATTCAACGTGTATTGCCTTCTTATTGCGTGGAAAACTTTATTGTCTGACATCTTTTGTGTTATATCAATTTCGCATTTTTCTAAGTAGCTTTTTTTGAAGTGCTTGGTAATTGAAATTGTAATATTCCACCGTCTGGGTATTTTGTTTATAATAATTAAATAAAGTACGTTGAATTATAATAATAAATAAATAATTTATTGGTCTCCAAAAAATACATTACAGGTTGTCTTTAAAGGTACCTATAGAAAAACATGTTACAATAATTGCTGTTAATAACTATGAATGTTGACAGCTGTACTAGTATTAAACTGTGTGACGGCTGTCAGCGCCTTCCACCAGTTCAATATTCGCTTTTTGTAAGAAGACAATTAAATTTTTTAAATGAATAATTACAAGTCCATCAAATACCCAATCCCATAAACCAATTAAATAAGGCTCCACATATTACAATAGTCTTACATATGTTGCGGCTAGTCCATAGCTGTACTCAGTAGTGCAGTTGTGGAGGCTCCGCGGCTGCCTCATGACAGTCGGCGACGACGTGGAAGACCCAAACGAAGATGGCGGGATGACCTGGATGCATTTGACAGCGACTGGACGAGCTTACCACAAGACAGGGATGCATGGCGGTCCAAGGGAGAGGCCTTTGCCCAGCAGTGGGACACACAGACAGGCTGAAAAAAAAAAATGAATAATTGTGGTTTAAGAACAAAAAATTAACATATCTTAATATATAAAATCCTTGCGTTACTGACTGACTGACAGACACGCTACAGCCTAAACTACGCGGCGCAAAAAACTGAAATTCAGCATGTATGTTCCTTGGGGACCGTAAGAGTGCACTAAGACGGGATTTCCCGAAATGCCCACGGGATCGGGCAAAACCAGAAATTCGAAAATATGTGCATGCGAAGCCGCTGGCGTCGACTAATTATTTATAAGATTAGGGCATGCAAAAGATCTGTGTGTGTGTGTGTGTGTGTGTGTGTGTATGTGTGTGTGTGTGTGTGTGTGTGTGTGTGTTTGTATGCAAGTATGTCTATATATATGATGTATATGTGTTTGGATGTTAGCTGTATATTTTTATTTCAGTAATTCTTCTGTTTCTGCGTATGTTAGACTCTGGAGCCAGATATTAATACTTGTTTGGCTTGCCTTTACTTGAGTTTGTGAATATTAATTAACTCATTTGCCCTATTGTAGATACGGGTGCTTAGTACGTAATACTGCCGACCTGCCAAAGCAGTTCTGTGGGTGACAGTGGGACAGAATCTTTTGTTCCTGCGATTGGCATTTTCCTTGTTATAAGGCAGACTTATGTGTTTACGCAGCATTAGTTGCTTAACAAAGAGTTGTCTCACTGTAAGAACTGCACTTTCTTTGTATAGGGCAGTAGTGCTATACCGTCTTGGCTAACCAAGTATAATTTTAAGCACTGCTCTCTGCGCGCGTTCCAGTCTTATCATGCAAGTAGGGCCTATACCACCCCAAGCCAATATACAATAAGACAGTATTAATTGTGCGAGTGCATAGTATACAAGAATCAGTGTTTCTTGATTAGCTGAGAATCGTAGCTTCCTAAAAATTGGCATCAGTTTTCTAACCCTAGCGACCAAATTGTTTATATGTGGCTGCCACGATAATGTACTGTCTGAAATTACGCCTAGGTATTTAAATTCTTTGACATGCTCTAACCGAACGCAGCTGCATATTTTGACTTGAGAGTTGCAGGAGTGCGCTTTTAGGCAAAGCGAGTCTACTAGAGCAAGCGAATTATACCGAGGGGAGAAGGTGATGTACTTCGTTTTTAAAATATTTAGTGTTAGTAAATTACTTCTTAGCCACATCATTACCGCCGCCGCCAGTAGAGCCGCCTCACTGAATTTACGCACTTGTTGCCAGTTCTTCCCATGTACCAACAGTACTGTGTCATCTGCATACGCTAGTATTTTACAATGAGGCAGAGCTTTAGTACACAGACTATTTATGTAGATGAGGAAGAGCGTCGGACCAAAAACGCTGCCCTGCGGAATGCCAAAAATAGGACTGGCTGCTTCACTCATAATCATATCAACTTTGACATATTGAGTTCTGTTGGTCAGATAACTTTTGAATATATCCAGGATAGTGCCACGTATTCCCAGAGATTAAGAAACAAGTATGGGAATAGAGACAGTATCAAAGGTCTCGATGAGGTCCAGAAATATACCAGCAACTTTTGATTGATTATCAAGGTGTTTGACTACTGTTTCCGTAAGTTCGAGTACAACATCTTCTGTAGACTTACCTTTCATAAAGCCAAACTGTTGTTCTGAAATAAGATTTTTTTCTTCAAGGTACTCGATAAGCCTTCTATTTAGTACTCTTTCCAGTATTTTGGAAACAGTAGTAAGTACCGATATTGGTCTATAATTTGTGATACTATCTCTATCTCCACTCTTGTGTATTGGAGTAATTAGGGCTCTCTTTAAGAGGTCGGGAAAGACACCCTCACCAATACAGAGATTACATAGGTATGTGATATGGGGAACAAGTACATTTCTTGCAGCTTTGATTACTAATGCTGGTATACTATCCACGCCAATTGCACAATCATTATGCATACCTACGAGAATTGCGTCGATCTCTGATTCATCCGTATCTATGAGTGCCATTGAATCGCGTTGGTTGCTGTGTTTTGAATTTTTAGTGTATCCTAATAGGAGTGTATGATTTAGAGTACTGTGTGTACATATTTTGGAAGCCAGGTTCTCTCCAATCTCTGCAAAAAAATTGTTGACAGAATTCACAGAGTTTTCAGGGCTGTTTAAAAGATTAAGTAATTACAGGGGTGGTTTTGTTAATGTCGTCATGTTAGTTATATTTTTAATACTATGCCACAGCGCCTTGCGGTTGTTTTTATTTTTTTGTAACTCATTTTTATCGTACTGCGATTTTACTTTCTTAAGGAGATTGTTGCAATAGTACGTGATTTTTAACATTGTGTTCTGTGGAGATAAATTTGCTTTAAGGTGTAAGTTATCTCGGTGCCTTATGCATCTTACTAGGCCTAGTGTTATCCAAGGTTTGATACATGTTTTCCTATTTGAAGTGCTTTTAAGCTTTGAGTTTCTTTTGATGGCATTTGATAATAGGTTGAGAAAAGATTCTACTGCAACATTAGGATCGAAAGTTGAGTATACTGAGCTGAAGTCTATATTTTTGAGTTCTAGTAACAGGTTGGGTAAATCTATTCTGTTGGACTGTGTCAAGTGTTTACGTTAAGGCAGAGGAGGATAAATACAGAGAACGATTGCCGCGTGATCGGTAATAATAGAGTCGAGAACAAATGTGGTGCAACGCTTGGTAGATCTAAGCATAATGTGGTCTATACAGTTTTCTCCACGGGTGGGCAATAGATGCCCCGGTAAGAGTCCATGCGACGCCGTTAATTCCAGGTAGTGCTCTGATATGGCATCTCTCTCTTGTGGTGTAATATTTATATTTAAATCGCCAATTAGAACGACATTTTTTACATGAGAAAGTGACTTTAAAACCTGATCGAGACTTTCAACAAATATGTCAAATGCTTGATAAGCAGGAGAGCGATAAATAGAGATTATCGCGAGCTCATGTCCGCATGAAGTTATCAAGCAGCTTTCATCCTAGAATAATGGTTCTGTAGTATTGTGTGAGATGAGAGTTTTTATATAAACCACCACACCATCGTTCTGATTTGAATAGCCAGATGAGTAGGACATGTAACCATCCAATACAGAAAGATTAGTTACTTATCTCAACCAACATTCCGTAAGCACGATTACATCAAAAGAAATACCCGTCCGCGAAAGAAGTAATATTAGGCCATCAAAGTTACAGTTTATGCTTCGGATGTTTCGGTGTAGAATTATGTTTGATTTCTCAGTTTTAAGAATATGACTTTTTAACTGATCTGGAGAGCAAATTAAGGATTCTGACACCGAGATTGAGTCGATATCCTGGAATATATTAAATAAAGTTGTCATAATTTGTGGACAAGTGAAATACCCGTATTGTTAGCAAAATGTTCTGGGTATCTGTTTAGGTTTTGGGGACAGCGCTGATTTGATGTATATAACAGCTAAATAAATTGTAAGTGTATGCATCATTTATTATAGAAGCGAATTGTTAGTGTATTATTGAGTTCTAAGTAAGTGTGGTTTATACATAAGAGTAGTGATGAAAGTTTGTATTGTGTGCTTTGGCTGAATGATATCAATGTGGAGTGGTAAATTGTGTATATGATGATGTGTGTGTGTAGATTTTATAAAATTTACATTTGACAGTACACGGTTCATTATAATTATTTGCAAAATAATAATTAGGAACATGCAAGTAAATAAAGTATACAGTCGGTAGACATTTTTACGGATAGTCATGCCGTTTCCTGCGCTTTTAGAGTAAGTAAGTCTTGTTCTGAATCTATACGGATGTGAGACGCACCTGCTTTCTTCCTGAGATATATCTTGCCATTGGTAACCCAGCAGAAAGTATATTCATTCTGTTTAGCATATTCTCTGGCCTTAAAGAATAGGTTTCTAGTCTTTGTTGTTAAGTTTTCAGATAAGTAGACAGGTGTCGGAGGCCCAGCAATCTTCAACATAGATGTGTTTAATTTATTTCCTACATTTCCAGTATTGTATTTCTTGCCCTTGAGTAGTAACTTTTCCTTAAGTATAGTGGTGGTAAAGTCGACGATAATAGGTCTATTTACTTCCTTCTTCGTCTTAATGCGATAGATATCCTGGATTTCTCAGTCTTACACGTCTATTTGAAGAACTTGACCGATGTTATCGACTAGATTTTTAAGATTTTCTTTGGTTTCGCCGCTTTTAGGGGGTATATGTATTTTTTATCTCAGTACTAGATGATCTCTGGGACTTTTCGAATAAATCCATTTTTAATTCAAGATGTGTACTAAAAATCCCTTTCTTTCTGATTCGATGGTTCTCAGCTGTTTCTCCATATCTTCATATTGCTTCGATATAAAGGACATAGATGTTTTAATTTCGCTATTTGGATCCTTAATTTCTTGTATTGTGCTAATTAGGGTGTTATATTGATCATCCTGCTGTTTCTTTAGTTTATTCGTACTCTCTTTTACCTCATTCATAAATACCGACAGCTCATCGTCATGTGGGCGTTTGCGCTGCCGCATTCGATTTGAAGCACGACTCGATGCCTCATTTTCCGTGTCTGTTGCGGCGTTAGAGCTTAAATTGGTGTCAGACCCCGGTAATTGCTTCCCAGATTTTGGTGGTGTATGCTCAGTGGCATTCGCACACAAGCTTTCATTAGATACTATTTTTGATGTGAATGGGTAAAGATACTAAAAAGTTACAATTTTTTTAGCAATGCAAACAATTGTCGCCACTACAAGGATTGCAGAAACTTTGTAGCAGTTATTGTAAGTATTGAATGAATCCTTTGCAGCAAGTAGTGTAAGATTAGTACGCAGAATAAATAGTATAAGTTGACCCCTCGTTTGTATATGTGTGTGATCTGTTAAGCTCGTAGTTAAAGATGTTGTATAATTGACTCACATGTGCAGATGTATGCGCGTAGTTGACGTTCCACACGAGTTGTCTTGGGCGCCCGCTTCTGGGATGATGATCGCCTAGTACTTAACGGCAATTTATTATGATTTATTTTAATTAGAATTTGTTTTAATTATTTAAATAACAGGGATAAGTTATACACGACTGATCTGCTCAGCGGTCCGGGGGGGAAGGGGAATTGTTTTTTTTACATTATTACTTTGTTAGTATTTGTTCATTTGCGTGGTGATCAACAAGTTTAATGTAAGAGTCGAAAAATATTGAATGCGATGCCCATTGAAATTAAACTACAGTTACAGTACAGTTCACAATGGAATTAGAGGCAAACAATTCTTCAGCTCTTTTAGATGTACTTGTTATCAGGAATAAAAACAAGTCTTTAAGCCACACTGTGTATAGGAAAAAGACCCATACAAATAAGTACTTAAACCGTGAATCTCACCACCATCCTAAACAGTTAGCTACTGTAGGAATGTCTCTGTTTCAGAGAGCCTGGGGATCTGTGACAAGAAACACCTGGACGCTGAGCTTCAACATGTCAGGCAAGTTTTGCAAGACAACAAGTTCGGCTTACGGCGCCACTGTCACAGATCCCTGAAGAAAGAAAAACCAGCCACAGTGGAAAGACAACCTGCTGTCCTCCCATACATCAAGGGCGTTACCGACAAAATTGGCTACATCTTGAAGCGAGCTTCAATCAAAACTTACTACAAGCCGCCAACGAAGATATGTCAATTTCTATCAACAGTCAAGTGTCAGTTACTCTTGCAAGAGGCCGGTGTCTACAAAATAGACTGTGAATGTGGGCTCTCATGCATTGGCAAACAAAGAGAAGCATAGGCATCCGACTTAAAGAAAATATAGCTGACATAAAACATAAACGCTCAACAAAGTCTGCTGTGTGTGAACATGTAGAACAAGGACCCAACCACTATCTGCGATTTGATGAACCACAGGTACTCGCAAAAGAACACCGTTTTCTATATATACGTGAGGATATTGAAATTTAAATACACCTTAATTTCAATAGGGAAGACGGTTGGAATGTTCCTCCAGCTTGGGACCTTGTCATAAGGCTAATGAAATCCAAGAAGGACAAATTCACCAGTAGACCTAAGGACACTGAGAGCTCATTCTGCGTACATAGTAACACTAATAGTTGAAAAATGTTCGGGTACTTTGAAATAACTTATACAATCAAGAAATTAGACAAAAATCACCTCAGTCTACCGTGAACATGAATCCTGTAAAGAATTCGAAACGTCGGCTAGTAATAAAAATGTAGTTTCTAGATCATTCGGTTTAAATGTAATAACAGTGAAACCAATATAACGCGATAAAATCCGTAAACTGTAGTTTAATTTCAATGTGTAACATTTGCGTAAATCCAAGAAAATACTATGAGATGCCCATTTCATAGTTGAAGTACGTTCCCGTATGTTGTTCCACGTCACGTCGCAGTCTTGTGTTATGTAAATATACGAAGTGCATCGCAGAAATTACAACATGAAGTCACAATGCACAACATTTTCCGAACTATGTCTTTGCTATATTTAATTGAACACTTGACTTGACATTGTGGTCACGTTTTGGACGCGTAAATTCTTGTCGTAGTTTACACTTGAGCGTTTTTGGTACATCATTAGGTAAGTTATACCCCGTTTCATGCCAATACTTTGCCCTCTTCATTTTTAGAACAGAATAGTATAGCGTGATTCATAGCTGTTTGAATAAGGTCGGCAAAGTTAAGGCACGCTTGCACAGGTCGCTATTTGGATGGGTGACCACTTATGGCATTTACATCAGAGCGCTGCTGTGCTTCGGAGGGCACGTAAAGCTCTCGGTCACGGTTGGTTAAGCTATGTTTTTGGACTGCTCTGATCTAATCTCCCGAAACCATAGTTGGCCACAAACGCACATGAAAACAAAAGTAGTAAAGAAGGACAAAAATTAAACACTTTCTTAACCAAGCACTAAATTGCATAGACTCAAACGAGAAAAGAAAAAGTTTAAAAAAGAAAATTATGTAAATGCAGGGCAAGCTTGCCTTCATTTTATATACTCCTATATTAGATATACTCCTATATGTCGCAAGATTATATTGAATATGGTTAATGCAATTTGGAACAGGGATCATATGTCTTCAATACCTGTGTTGATTCAGGTGAGAAGTCCTTCACACTGCTATTAACATAAGCAGATTATAGTTTGCATTCGTAAACATAGTATTGAGTTGTGTGGTGATACATTTGAGTATAAGTCGCGCTTGTGCATAATTTGAGGTAAGCAGATGTGTATAATCGTTTTAAGGCGTAGGTTGTAGGAGCGGCCTTAACCTCTAGACTAGTCTAGACTCTAAACTGGTCGTCTTGTGTGAGTTCAGTGCTCATTGGTTCAAATAGTTCCCTGCCTAAGCCGTAATTGTTTTGGATTCGATTTCCATATGAAATAAAATGTGTTTGTGTTATAAATTATGTGGAGCTCTTCTAGGTGTGAGTGTTATTTTTATTGGATTTTTATTTATATGATTGCACCATGTAGATCTAAAATAAATTACAAGTTCTAGAGGAATTGGCTCTGAGTATGCAATACTCAGAGCCAATTCCTCTAGAACAATATTATTTAGCGGGTCTTAGTTGCGATAATTTATTTATTTCAAGGCATAAATACCTCTGTTATTCTCCTACGTTTCTACCGGCTTGCAACGGTTGCGGTCGCGGAGGGACTGATATCAGCTCAGCGCCGTCCTTGTGAAGCGCGGGTTTCGGCAGCTACCCTCACTTGTTTTGTATTTTTGATATTTTTAGTTCTATCCGCACTGTCGGTACTTCGACACACTACACTTATGACGTCTACACACTGATGAGTTGTGTTACTGCGGCGTTGTTTGCATTTGTTGATAACTGGGTTCCAAGTGGTCGATAGTCTGTATCCGTCCTCCCGGTTGAAATTTCTATGCTTTTTGATTTCAACCGCTTCACGTACTATCCTGGAGTAATAGTGGCGATCGGTGGATAAGACTCGTGGTTGATGTAATCCTATCCAGTGGTTTGGTCCAGATTCCAGCAAATGCTCAGCTATAGCAGATTTATTAATTTGTCGATTTTTGACAGCTGTGATATGTTCTTTGACCCTTTCAGCGATCGTTCGTTTGGTCTGTCCGATATAGGAACTACCACAACTGCAATCGACCTTGTAGACGCCTGGTGTTTGTAGAGGAATTACGTCCTTTGGGATACGCAGATTGTGTGCTACCTTGGAGAGGGGACTATATACAGTCTTAATGGAGTATTTCTGTAGTACTGTTCCAACTTTGTCCGTCACTCCCTTGATATAAGGCATGTAAGCCGGCACTCTGCTTACTTCAGGTTTGCGGTCCTTCCTCTTCCGACGGGGTATCTCCTTTTTGTATCCGTTGCGCCTTAGTACCTCCTTAGTGTGTAGACATCATAAGTGTAGTGTGTCGAAGTACCGACAGGGCGGATAGAACTAAAAATATCAAAAATACAAAACAAGTGAGGGTAGCTGCCAAAACCCGCGCTTCACAAGGACGGCGCTGAGCTGACATCAGTCCCTCCGCGACCACAACCGTTGCAAGCCGGTAGAAACGTAGGAGAATAACAGAGGTATTTATGCCTTTAAATAAATAAATTATCGCGACTAAGACCCGCTAAATAATATTGTATGATGTATACAAATCGCGAAAGTTTAAAAACTGGGTACCACTTATTGCACCACTGAAATAAACTTTCCCCTAACAGACCTGAATACCTAAGCCTAGGCGGTGTGTTGTCGCCTCGATCCCATTAAATGAAGAAACTGTCGCTAATACTTTGACATTGGAAAAATGGTCTCCACTGCGCGCTTCGCCAAAACGGGCGTCGGCCCTAAAGGTTCTAATCTCAATAATCTCGCTGTCAATATATGACAGCGTGATTACTTATAAAATATGCCGGTACAGTTTATTCAACAATTGTTTTCATAGAAGTGATTTGTATTCAGCATTGTAATTATTTACTGCGCCTAAATATGAATTAGTCATTATGAAGTAGAACTAAAGAAATGCCACATGCAAAGTTAAAACAGATTTTATACTGTGTTTTTACAAGTAATCAGTTATATTATTATTTTAGTCAGTATTTATTTATGTAACTAAAATATTACGCATTATAATTCATTTACTGTCGTAGTCAACGAATAACCGACTACGCAAAATGTTTGTACACCGAATCTGAGATAACGCTAGGACGATGATAATGGTTCAATACTCAGAACCATTATCATCATCCTAGTATTATCTCGGTGGCATCGAATATTTCTTGCTTGGAGCCCGGGTCCACTATCTAGTCTAACCGGCTTTGACAGAATCTTAGCACTTATACAGAGCGACCGTCGTCTGACCATCGCCACTCAAAGGGATAGTTCTACCTGTTGGTATCTCCACTGTGGTATCGCTGCCTCGGATTAGGTATTAAATGCTTTTGTTTACGATTACTAGCAAATTAGTGTGCTTATTTAGTTATAATTAAATAAATGTGGCATTTGATGGCAGTGAATGAAGCAGGAGAGATATGTCAGGATCGTTGCAAATGGCATTCCGTAGTTTCTGCCTAACCCTCCGGGAAGCAGGCGTGAGTCCATATACCTATGTATGAGCTATTTCGCGTCAGGAGCAAATAGATATCCAGCCGACGTAGGACAACAGTCCAGTGTCTACGTACGCCGTCTGGGGAGAAAATATTTGACGGATTTGTTCTGTACGGCACTTGGTGGATTCGTATGACCCCGCTAAGGACACTAGAAAACACCACAGCGATTTTAGGAACTAACTTTGGGAATAGATCTAATAAGATATTTTTATTCCAAAGGACTTATAACAGATGGCTTCGTCTGCATCTATAAGTTGCTGCAGTCTCTATTTGTGAGACAGTAATGCTGAATAAGAAAACTATGAAACGGGAAAAGAAGCTTCACCACATTCTTCCCAACTGCAGGTCCAGTTGAGGTCCAATGGGAGAGCGCATGACGATTTACGACCATTTTAGCCTGCGAAGGGCGAGCCAAAGTATGATGTGGTCGACTTTGAGTGGTGCAGGAAAAGCGACTTCTAGAGCTATTACCATCTGCTTTCTTAATATTGCTACTCTTGTAAAGAGCGCTCTACTATCATCATGTACACTTAGTTTCGCAATTAATTATTTTTCATTTGGCTTTCCACCGCGACACCAATATAAAGGCTGCATCTGTAAGGTACCCTTATGTAAATTAAACCTCTTTGTTTAAACCAGCTTATGGATGGTTTCTAGTCAAGACGCATTGACTCCAACGCAAACATCTAATAAGTGCCACTTGAGTGATTATGAACATTATTATAGGCCACGTCGCGAATTATAAGAAGAGCTATATTTCAGAACTAGGTATATGAGATGCGATCACTGCATAGTATGTGTGGGCGAGACTGATTGATAGAATTCTGAATGTAACTATACGAGAGCGCAGTGGATTGAAAGAAGATGTTGTGACATGGATTGAGAAAGGAATACTAAGGTGGTTTGGACACGTGGAGCGAATGAGTGAAAAAAGTATGATGAATCAGTTATATAAGGCAAGTGTGTGTGGGCAAGTCGGTCTCGGCAGACCTCGTCGGGTATTCGTGGCAATTTGAGACGTTCTAAGAAACGGACAGGTCCGAAGTATCCAAAACCGGTGAGCATGTATGAAAAAATAATGTGGGTAGAGGAAGCGCGTGAGGTTTGTTAGGAAAGAAGCAAGTGGCGTTGTGTGGAGCGAATGAGTGAAAAAAGTATGATGAATCAGATATATAAGGCAAGTGTGTGTGGGCAAGTCGGTCGCGGCAGACCTCATCGGGCATTCGTGGAAATTTGAAACGTTCTACGAAACGGACAGGTCCGGAGTATCAAAAACCACTGAGCATTTATGAAAAAAGTATTGAGTGTAGAGGAAGCGCGTGAGGTTTGTTAGGAAAGAAGCAAGTGGCTTTGTGTGGAGCGAATGAGTGAAAAAAGTATGATGAATCAGAATTATAAGGCAAGTGTGTGTGGGCAAGTCGGTCGCGGCAGACCTCGTCGGGCATTCGTGAAAATTGGAGTCTTTCTAAGAAACGGACAGGTCCGAAGTACCCAAAACCGGTGAGCATGTATGAAAAAAGTAATGAACGTAGAGGAAGTGCGTGACGTTTGTTAGGAAAGAAGCAAGTGGCGTTGTGTTGTATCTGCCTAACACGACGGGAAAAAGGCGTGAGTATAATACATATGTATGTATGTATTAATGTACGTTACATACCTACAACCGCGAATTATAGGAAGAACTATATTTTACTATAGAATGTTTAGTAATAAAATATAACTCGTAGTTCCAGAGATACGCGCGTTCAATCAAACAAACTACAGTTTTATAATAATTTTATGCGTTTAAAACTTAATAATGCAAATGGAGAATTTAAAACATTAGGTATATTATATTTTGTGTTCAAGTCACTAGAAATAGTAACTCGACTACGCAAATTATAAGTTCATTTCGATATTTTGTTTTTGGAATTCGGACACAAAAACGTTAGTTTTTATTGTTTTAAAAAAGTGTTATACACAAGTGTACAAATTTTGTTGCCAGTGCACGACCGCAATGTGAAGGGAAAATGAAAAATAACAAAACCGATGCTCTATTTTAAGTAAAAAAGAAATAGGTACGTCATTCAACATCATCAACCCCATAATGTTATCCCGATTTTACTAACACTTTATACCGTTAAAAATCTTTATGACAAATAAAAAAACTGATTGATTTAAGGCATGGAGTAACTGATACTTAGTTAATATTTTTATAAGATACTAGAGGACGCCAGCAGCTACGCCTGCAATTTTTTTTAATTTACCCGTTTTGGATAATCCCGTGGGAATTTTGGGAAATCCCTTCTTAGTGCACCCCTACAGTCCCCAAGGAACATACATGTCAAATTTCAGCTACCTGCGCTCAATAGTTTCGGCTGTAGCGTGTCTGTCAGTCAGTCAGTAACGCAAGGATTTTATATATTAAGATATGATGCTGCTATGAACACGAGATTAAGTACAGTTGTTCAATAGGCTACCGCTTTTATATAATATTACTGCGTATTATTTAATTACATACGCACGTTCTATAATAATAGCAGCTATTTAATTTACTGTCGTAGTCAACGAATAACCGACTAAAATACAAAGAAATACGTTATGTATAATAAATATTTATAATTGTAACTTTCAGGGACTAAAAAGTCTAACTCTATTACAATTACAAACACGGCATAGGATACATATAGGCAAAAACAGTCCCGTAATGTTGTGCTCCAGTGTACAGTGTGTTGTGTGTTGTCAAGATTCCATTATAAATGTATCTCTGATAGAACACACGGAGAAGTTAGGTACTTCACGTTCGTTTTGTTCACAATGATACTAGATTTACCGCGGCGTCGCAACTTTGCTCAGGAATCTGTTGTTACTTTTATTAGGTTTATGTGGATCGTTGGAATGTTGAGTTATAAGGTAACACTGAATGTGTGTTCTGGATATATGTGGTATCTGTTTAACAATATTTGTGTTATGTTTTTCGTTCTAATTATTCGGCACTAAAGTTAAATTATTTATTTGCATTGGTTATTACAACAATGGTCTCGGGATAATTCATTGGTGATATTTTTTATGGTTTAGGACGCAAACGACTGACGACCTGAATGGGAAGAGGAATTGGAGGACGAGCAGAACAAAGAATAGAGTAGAAGTTGCCTCCGGTACTCTCACCCACTAAAGGAAAGGCAACAGTATAAATACTGTTACTTTACGTCGATATTCTATAGTACTTCTCCAGTCAAGCCGATTTCATGCTGAAATCAATAAAGCTCTACTACAATCACTCAAGTTTTCAATAGTCCTGTTACAAGATGTCGTAATGATAATCGACGCAATTATTAAAGCAGAAAAATATAAAAAATGCTCACGTATGCATATGTAATCCATACAAGTGTAAAAAACGCGAACAAAACACGAAGAAGTGTCGAAGTGTCTGCCTGAAATATTAGACTATTTGCTCAGCTTGCCTTCCACATTCAAATAAAATACATAATTACACACACAACTACACATCCGAGTCGAAACCTCGAGCGCTTACAATAAATCCTTCGTGATGAATGGGGCCAACTCAATGTCACCGTCGAGCGAATATCTGAACATTTGTTTCAATGTTTTTCACCGCAAACGTATAAATATTTTTTGGTTAAAAATATATAAGGTTTAAAGATGAATTATTGGTAGGCGGTTCTACAGTCTTTGTATCGACATAATTATAGTGGAGGTATCGGTGTTGAGGTTTCTTCCTTTCATTTTGGAACCCATGGTAAGCGAGCGTTCCCACTTTGTACGGCTGTTTGGCCGGTCCGGCTGTTCACCCAGTCCCGCGAAAAATGCGCCAGTGGCAGAACAATTTGTATGAAACTGTTTACACTTAAACCGTAAGCGTACCGTCCCTAGACTATAGAATATCACTATCTCTTAGGGTTGCGGGGGTCAGACGTCAACTATTATGTGGAAAAGCGAACGTTCTGTTTAATCTGGTTAGACTAGTCCGAGACGCCTGAGCTCAAGAAAGCCTTGGGTGCGTCTGGGATAACGCTAGGATGATGATGAATGACTATCGTCATTCGAACATTACTCGCAACAACGGGTGGCGAGACAAACAAAACATATTTTATGAAATCATCCTCTTATTTCCTCTTCCTAACAATTCTTGATTGTCTCTTCAAATCTTTTATCTGAATAACCACCGACATATAGCGAGGGTGACAAACTGGCATCTT
Source organism: Euclidia mi (assembly GCA_944739405.2). Classification (NCBI taxonomy): domain Eukaryota; kingdom Metazoa; phylum Arthropoda; class Insecta; order Lepidoptera; family Erebidae; genus Euclidia; species Euclidia mi. The sequence continues at coordinate 43,158,561 of OX123191.2, read as the reverse complement.
AACTAGACCACCTGTAATAGCAAACATGATTCCTTAAATGCAAATAGTTCATCATAGATTTTTATTTACACAAGCATTACGGACATAATCGCCATAATGTACGTACACAAAGGACTTGTATTATTATACGACGTCGAAACGAGCTGCGGTTAGCCCTCACTGGTATTGATGCTTTATAACGTCATCCACAGTCACTACACAATGAATATACGTGTAGTTACGCGATATGGAAGTTATGAAATATAATCAAATGACCTTTTCATAGTGTTAGGTAGCTCGAGGAGAAATGGAAAGAGTGAGCATACCCTTGGCACATGTCAAATAATTATGACCAAAAACTTCGAATAGTACATTGTTCACCGAGGGAGGAAAGGAACCGATTACTAGTGAGGGAGCAGTTTGTGGCCCGAAGGCGCAGCCTAGGGCCACAATACTCCCGAGGTAGGAATAGGACTTTCACCCGAGTGCTACACAGTGCTTTATACTACACCTGTGAGGAACATTTAAAGACTTATATTGTAGAAAGTATTTAATAATATGAATTAATTGGTCATAAGTTTGGTTGTATTTTTTCTTCGATTTATCCGGTAGTAGGTTTAAAACAGCTGTTTCCGCAGATGCTTTTATGTAAGGTGGCGTCATTTCAACATCACTTTCACTGCTAGAAGTCGACATTTTACTTTATTTTTAAAATAAAATCAAAACGTAAGAGACCATGTAAGACACAATTTAGTTTAGAATTTGACCGATATTTCACTTTTTTTTTTATTCTTCACAAAAGGATGTCAGTGGCACGGAGATTCCATATTTAAATTATATGAAAACTCCTTGGGCAGGCGCGCGCCATTATAAGATAACATATGAGAAATGAAAATTCATACAACTTTCTCTCCCGCTAAAACACGTTAGAAATGGATTTTCATACATTTTTCCTCCCGCTTATTCAGGCCAAGGAAAAGACTAACGTTCTCTTTTCATTTTCAGGGTATATTGACTACTGTTCCGATCAGGTGTGGTATAAAAGAGATATACATATAATTCGGTGTTGTTTTTTCTCTTAATATAACACTGAAAATAATAAAAAGAAAAAAGATAGTGGACTCACCACTCACTTGGTTTGTTTCTACAGAATGGAATTTTTAAGATATCCCATATTCGTGTCCATCTATGAGAAGCGTGAGGCACGTACAGCTATTGACTATTGGCGGTTGTACACGAACATAATAATGTAGTAAATGTCACGCAATCAACATAATGTAAGATGATTGTGTCTCAGTACGAACCATTAGCAAAAGAAACTATTTTAGGAGCAGCCTAAACTGTTAACTGTATAATGAACAAGCACAATGTAAATAACACACGTGCAAAAAAATTTATGAAAGAAAAATAATTGTTTCGGTGTACACAAACTTGGAACAGTTTACAATACACATGTAAAACTCCGATACTTGGAAGAACTATATGTAAAGTACTTATTTTTTCTCGAGTGAGAAGAATTAATCCCACAACAGTAGGTCCTCAAGGCTATTACCTAAAGTCTTTACTCATAAGTGAACATAGAACACACCATATTTACAAATCCCAAGATAACTAAGTCGTATATTTATACGTCATACTTTTAATAAAAGAAAATAGCAAAGGTCTCTGAAAACCTGCTTTAACCACCTATGCATCTAATGGATATTTTAACGACATCTGAGAATTTTTATTGCGGTAAAACTTTTCGACCATTTTGGTTAAGCAAATTTCTCAAATTTTAACCCCCATTTAGGTACCGGGCCTTTTGAGCCCGTTTACAACACTTAACTAGTTAAGCTAAGTAATGTAATTTCAAATTTAATTATACTGTAGTATAGGCTAGCTTAGGATGTAGCCTCTATGAGCAAACATTTTGCAGCTGTATGTAACTGCAGTTTTATTTGTTTTGTTTTGTTAGTTAGCAAAATAAATGCAGCTAATTAAAGTATTAATTTAATCCAAATAAAACATTTTGCGAATACATCCATGATTTGTTAGCAAGTTACATATAGGTGCATGTATTATTCTACGTTGTAATTCTTCATACTTGATATTCTGGTTCGGTTACGTTTAGGAAATATTTTGAAAAAGAGGCGGACCTAGGCAAAAGATTTACAGCAACATGTTTAAGCTGGAATGTAAAGCATATTTTATTAATTGGTTGAACCGTTTAGTATTCTGATAGGACCCATATTATTATGTATATCACAAAAAAATGTGGTGTGGTGTGGATTGTAGGCTACAAACTGACTCCTCAACTGCCATATGTATCTGCATACTTATATTCTTACGAGGAAAATAGTAAGAGACAAACTATTTGCGAGATCAATTACGTTAACTCGCTGTGGTACACAAGTAAGTTCATACATTTGTGAACACAGAACTGTGACTTTCTAGCTAGTATAACGTCAGCCGCGGTTGATCGATGTGTATCACGTCCCACGTAGCGCTAATGACTTACTGAACATTCACATTTGCATATTCTATCTAATGTTCAAGGTAAAACTTACGGTTTCGTTTCGTGTTAGTGCGATCACACCTTGTGCTAAATGGTTTTAGTTTTATAAAATTACGCTTATGTTATCAGACGCATTTTGTACTTTTTATCTTATTAGATCAAACACGTTTATGACTGACATCCTGCATGGAGGACGTAATGCATTAGAAGACAGCCTTAACGTTATGGCTAATTGTAAAAGCAACGCGACGGCACCTATCCAACCCAGTTATCAACTTGTCATTTAAATGTGAGCATCAAATCTCGTGGGAATTTCGGGTAATCCTTCTTAGTGCACCCCTAAGGTCCCCAAGGAACAAAGACGCCAAATTTTAGCTTTCTGCGCCTTATAGTTTTGGCTGTAGCTAGTCTGTCAGTAAGTCAGTAACGCAAGAATTCATAATTACGTGTTACATGACGTCAATATAAAAGCTAGCTGTATCGTTACGGTGCCGGTACATTTTACCTAGTGTTGTGGGTTCGATCGCTACAAGGGTCAATACCTTGTGTGATATATAAACAGAGTTCATTTGAGTCGATGCGTTCTTTCTATTGTTCGCTATTTTGTAAAGTTTGCTACAATGCAGGTTTATTTCCCAAAGGGCTGTATTCTTTAAAATAAGTTTGGATTGCTTATTAGCATTTTCTTGTTACGCAGCTTTGGTTACTTAATATAGCTACATACGTTTATACATTTATAGGAATCAGCTAAGTTATAAAATTATCATGGCATAATATATTTGCCTCAAAAATACAAAAATTCAGCCTGTAATTTTTAGTTAATATTTCAAAAACCGTGGATTTAAGCAGGCACATGACTTTTCTTAGGTTGAGGCAGCAACATTTGAAAGAAAGAAGAGAAATAAATTAAAGATTTTACACGTAATGATAAGTAACTTTATATTTAAGGCTTCGTAATTAAATCCATTTTTAATGAACCGTTCAATAACTCAAAAAGTGATTTCATGGAATTGTATGTACAATATATTCAGACAGAGCAAAGCGATCGAAGCATTGTCTCCTAGTCGAATAACTTTTACCAGTAGTTGTGTTCCAATGACGTCACACGACAAGCTTTGATAGATGTGCTGTACTAACGAGTTGAACGACTGACGGTACGTCACACTTTTAATTAATGATAGTTTAATAGGACTGACGAGTAAGTAGACGGCCTCGCTTGTTTGAACGTAGTAAGTGATTATGGTGGCTATTTTATGGATTACTGTTTTTCTGTGTATATAGAAACTCAAATGTACAGTCACGAGCATAAATATATTACTATGGGCAGATTAGCAAAAATATCTGTCCCAAGAATGAGTTCAATAATATCTGTCTGCACGTGCGCAGCAAAAATATCTGATATTATCGGGCACCTTAAGTGACATCAAAATTATGTGATGACAATGTCGAAGCATAGATATCTGATGTGACAGGTGGCAAAATGTTATGATCCCTTGTGGAGAGCAAATATATGTAACATTTTCTATTTCTGTAATTCCGCCCTAAAAGCATAAATATGTGACATCAACTAGGTGGCAATAATATCTGACATACAATTTATAAACAATAAAATATTTGATATTATGTATAGCGCCGGTAAAATAGGCCAAAATGTTTTATTGAATAGTATTAGTACCTATAATGTATTTTGCCGGGCAAGGAATATGAACAAAAACAAGTTATATTTGATTGAATCAGGCGTTACTTGGCGTTACTCCATTGTGACCTAATGGAAGGAAAGAGGAACCCACCACGCACCCTCGTATTGGCCACCCCAACTATTGCAATAGAAAAAGGTTGACAATACCGAACTTCTCTAAAAGGATAAGGGATATAGGAATTGTATGGGTTCCAGGAAAATACCTGACTTGCAGTATCCCGCTGTATGCGCCGACTTTTCTTCGACACGTGTTTCGCCTCTGCCTCCGCCTTGACGTCAAATGAGTGTCCGCTATTTAGACAATGCCCGTTTGAAGTAAATGCTAGGCAAAATGAGACTTTTGCGGCTGGTTGTTTCTAAACGCAATTAACGCTTGACAAGATGATTGGAAGAAAACAACTTAGTATGGCCAATTCACTTTTATATCCCTCTATAAAAGAACCTATAAATAATACTGCTGTTCTCACCTATTTTGGAAGTATAACTGACCATATGGCGCGTATACTGAGGAGGAGCGGTATCAGAGCAGCCTATAAGCCATACAAAACGTTAAAATTTCTTGGTAATGGTAAAGATAAAGTATACAAGAACAAAAAGTCCGCTATTTACTGCTTAACATGCATATATAATCACAGTATTTATTTCGTATTGTGCCCGTATTGCGCAAAATAAACTTGCGTTCGCGCTGACTTGCGGGTCGCACTTAACAAAATGGCTGTTTTGTACTAAAGTTAACTACAAAACCGCGAAAATACAAAAAATGGGGTTGCACAGTTTGGTAATAATTTAAGCGATAATGATGGATGTCTTTTTTTAACGTAAAATATCATCGATTTTAATCATATTTTTGCAATAAAACGATTTTGATTTTTTATTTATTTGTGGCGCTTTTGTATATAAGGAGCGATATGTGAACACAGAACTGTGACTTTCTAGCTCGTATAACGTCAGCTGCGGTTGATCGATGCGCGTCACGACTCACGTAGCGCTAATGAATTACTGAACACTCACATTTGCATATTCTATCTAATGTTCGAGGTAAAACATACGGTTTAGTTTCGTGTTAGTGCGATCACACCTTGTGCTAAATGGATTTATTTTTATAAAATTACGCTTATGTTACCGGACGTGTTTTGAGCTTTTTATCTTATTAGATCAAACTCGTTTATGACTGACATCCTGCATGGAGGACGTAATGCATTAGAAGACAGCCTTGACGTTATGGCTAATTGTAAAAGCAACGCAACAGCACCTCTCCAACCCAGTTTTCAACTTGTCATTTAAATGTGGCCATCAAATTATATATCGTACTAGAGTATGCCCGCAGTTTCGCCCGCACGTTTTTTCAATTAAACCGTTTCTAACTGTTCTCGTGGGAATTTCGGGCAATCCTTCTTAGTGCACCCCTAAGGTCCATAAGGAACAAAGATACCAAATTAAAGCTTCTTGCGCCTTATGGTTTTGGCTGTAGCTAGTCTGTCAGTCAGCCAGTAACGCAAGATTATATACAGATGACATAATTATGTGTTACATGACGTCAATATAAAAGCTAGCTGTACCGTTACGGTGCCGGTACATGATACCTAGTGTTGTGGGTTCGATCGCTACAAGGCACAACACCTTGTGAACCTCAAATGTACACTGTATACGAAAATCGCCTTGAATTCAGTTGATCTGGTCTGATTGATAACTTAGATTACCTAGGCTATTTATGTTACATATACACAGACTCAAGACGCGCAGGCGTTGGATTCTTCTGTCACAGTCTTGGCCAGTTCTTCTGTCCCTCGCAGTCGGGCGCGGTCGCGGGAGGAGTGGCGTGTTGGTGTTGAGTTGCCGCGCGCCCTATCTACCGCGACCAAATGGGGGCGCACCATTTGTTGCGTGGCGGTGGGGCCGCCGAGGAAGAGGAGATGCGGTGTTGTCAGGTTGCCGTCCTCCCTATCCTCTGCGGCCACTGGGTGTTTTTGCGGCGGAACCCAACACCTTCATCCGCCGCCAAGGGGGTTTTGTTCGGGGCTCGCCTGACCATCTGGCGGGCCAATACCTGTCGGAGGGTAGCGAGGGATGCTTCGGTGATACCCGACCCTCCAACACACGGGTACATGAGGAACACGGGTTGGTTTTTAGTCAGTAAGAGTCTGACAGTCCCCTTCACCTTGCCCCCAGGGCGGAGGGACTCCATGAGGATTTTCCAACCCGACACCAAAAAAAAAAGGCTTTGGATTCCCGTTTCCGAAATAATACTAAAGTAGATGTTACTTTCTTAGAACCCCTCTTCAAGCAAATTTAATATACAATATAAAAGTTGGTTTAATGCTCTGAATTAATCTCGAAAGCCGATTCTAGACTAAAAATACAAAAAAAAATAGGCTTCTTTTTTTCAAGTTATATTGTAGCTCTCATGTTTCTAAAACTAAAAAGCTGCTATAAATATTTTTTTTGCGGATTTAATTATTTGATACTCTGCTTCGATATAACCGCGTGACACATGTAAGTATACATACATACATAGACTCACGCCTGTTTCCCCGAAGAGGAAGGCAGAGGCATATTAAACGCCCACTTTTCGCCAGAGTTTTGATCCTACGTAATAGGTGGCGAGCCTATTGACGCTCATCGAGATATTTTGTTTGCCAGAGTTTCGTCCGTTGATCGGCAGGTACACCACTTGCAGGTGAGGTTGGCTTGGGACCCTAAGTTCTTGGTGGGAACCCTATGTAAGTATACAGTGTGTTTCATAACCCCTGTCAGATCCCGAAAGGACATATTACTGACTTGCCAGGCATGCCAGGAGAAATAATTTAAAAAATCTAGGCTATCACTAAACATCAGAATTTATTTTCTTAGCACAGTACTAACGAGAAACATTACCCGGAAATGGGGAAAATTCTCTAAACTAACAACACTCCCCTCAACAGCGGTATACTTTATGATTCTATTAATTCTATTATAATATCGTCGGCTTTCGCTGCTTTCCGTCCCGAACACGCCACCTTTTTAAAATAGTGCAATTTCAATCAAGCGAGCCGCCCGTACACAAAGGGACCACTCTAGTTATGTTTACGACAAAGAGATTGGATAATATACATAGAGACCGTCCTAGTACTCCCAAATTGAACACAGTCAACTGACGTGTAAGATACAATTTAGACAATATTATGCCATCAAATTATATAACCTTAGTGATTTTTCCTTTTATAACAGTTCTATCATGATTTTGAATTTAGTCGTATAATATTTATATCAACTTTTCAAGTGTTGTAAAAAATCTTATCGATATGTCTATCCACCGTATATTTTTACCTCGTTATTTTTTAGATTATATGTGCACGTGATAAAGATTTATAAAATAAGTGGATTGCTGCAGTATGTCGTGGAGAAAATTGGGTGCCTAAAAAGCACCATAGAAAGCATTTTACTGCGGAATGTTTTTATAGTAATGACAGATGGCTCCTCCTTTCTAAACATATCAGTGTGAGTGCTTAAACAATTACTTGCTATTATTTAAACTATCAGCAACAGTAATGAATTCCGAAGCTTGTTAGAATCCATCATATTACAAAAAAAATTAATGCACCTATAGAAAAAATCTGATCTTTCTTTACAAAGACAGTAATATTTAAAGGACAGTAATTTGAAGGCTTGATAAGAATTGTCTGCTTTCATAGTCACGACTACTGAGTGATTATGCATCAAAATAAGAGAACACTTCATTTGAAAGAAATTTTGTTAAATGTCATCTACCCAGAGACCAAAACTTGGTTGTTCTTGTTCGACTAGTGGACTAATATGTGCCGATCCCAAGATAAAATCGAAGGGCTAGTCTAGCCACATTTTTTTTCTCTCTAAATATTCTGTGTGTCACATGTATGATCGAAAAGTGTCCGATCATACACAACAACATACATTTTTTACACATATGTAGATTTGTATTACCTACACTATGTAATGAGAAAATTTCAATAAAGTGATTATTGTTAATAACAAACCTTTGGGCACTATTCAAGGTTTTGTCTGATTTATCTATTTTAAGTAAATTTTTATGTTTTTTGCTTGATAAAATCTATGTCGACTATCTCCTATCCTTGTAAAGAATTAATTTGGATATGCCATTCTCAGTTATCATAATGCTTAACTATGAGTTTTGCTTTTATCTTAATTATTGGCTTTCTCTAATAAAAATATGTTATTGAGATTAGAGAGAGAGTAGGGGGTGATGATTTATTTATTTAATATTTATTAATCCCACTTGCAGCTTTCATTACAGCTGAAAAACTAACTATAAATAAGTATAAATAAACATTTATGCCGAGGGTGTCGTATGAGACGACTAAGAGAAACAAGAGAAGGAAATCTCGAAATAAAACCCTATACGAATACGTCTGGCTAGTGTGGTATTATAGTAGGCCAAACCTCCACCGCGGAAGGTTAAAGACCAGCAGTGGACTTGAAAAGGCTGTTGATACGTAAAGAAAAATACCATGAAAATTAGAAAATAACGCCTCGAAAGATTATGTGCTACTCGGTACCCATTTGAAACAAAAATATATAAGTTCAGTTTAAAAATGCAAGTTTGTGTAATAATTATTTAAAGACTGTCCATCAACTAGCGTTCTGACTGCTGTGGACATAAAGTTACGGAATTTAAAATGTATAACATATAAATAACATACTTTACAAGTCCGTTTGATTTTGAACCTATATTGAAACTTTAATCGATATCGATAGCGGATTTGCTCAGTCACTATTAAATTAAAAAGTTACGATATTTGTGTTCAAATTGTCTTTAGCCCTAACTGACAAACATAGTGCCATCTTCTTCTGGCAACTCTAATTTATCATATGAGTGAAGAGTGTAGCTATATTCAATTTGTTCTTAAAAACATCGTTCCTTCCATGCTTCAGTTATTCTTCTGTGGTTTACGATCAACAGATAATATCGATTTATTTAAGTTTAACATGACATGTTACAAACTTGCAACGATAGCCTAGTGGAGATACCAATGGACTGCCATGCAGAGGGTATCGGGTTCAAATCCACGGCGTGCATCAATAATAATAATAATACACAATAAGATAATGACAATATGACTTTTCGAAGTTACGTGCGTAATAAATTGTTAATAACCGCTTGCCCCGTGTCTCGGAAAAAACACGTCAAACCGTCGGACTGACAGTCATGAAGATCTCTGACAGTCTTTAGCGGGAGTAGGTACCTTTAAAGAACTGATACTAGTCTAAACCATGGAATGTTTTTATTCAATAATAATAAAAAAAACATACAATTACACAAAGCTAACATTTTAGGGGTTTACCTACCGATATCGTATCAGGTAAACAATAACATAAAATATCGATAAAAACAGTATTCCAGTGATTATCATTGGTTACATATCTAATGATTTAATTTATTTACGAATTAACAATTTGCCTACTTGAACACTCAGTCTGTCGCTAGCATTCCTTTTGTTAAGAGTACCGGATCTCTTTTAAATTGTGAAATAGTAAATTCGTTAGGCATGTCGCATACGAACCCTAAATACTTTAACATGTTGATGTGTTTAGGTAGGAGTGAATGTAATTATGCAGGAGCTCGTAGGGAGTACGAGGAACTGTATGCTAGACCACGGGGTCTACCCGTGCTGTCGGAGCGCGCGTTTCAACGGCTTCAATGCGTACGCGTATCGTTGCAGTTTTTCAAAGCTTAAGCCCAGGAGTCTTAAATAGTGTGTGTTCAGAGATGGTGCAAAGGTGCCGTAAGAGTCTGGACGTGGGTGGCAGACATGTGGAGATTGACCGTCGCAACTTACAGCAAATTGATATTTTTATCAACTAAAGGTACTTACGTAAAATTAAGCCAGTTAAAAAGTAGCTATTGACGTAAATACCATAGCGTCATAGCGCGACTTGGCTTGCCGATCGTAATAGGTCGGCAGAGTTAAGCAACGGTTGCATAAGCCTTCTCTTAGATGGATGACCGCGTGTAACATTTACGTGAGAGCGCTACCGGGCTTTCGAGGGCACGTAAAGCTGAATCCAAGAGTGGGTAGGGGTGTCTGAAAACACTGACACCAGAGTTGGCCACGCACTCGCACGAAACAAACAGACGACCTAAATACTGCCTTTTGTTTTACCTAAACCTTTGAAGCGAGAGATCACCTGTTGCATCAAATGCATAAAATCTGTTATACCTACCTAAAATAATACTTGGCACGTGTAAAGGACGATGACGCGCGACGGCGGCTTTTGTCAAAAAAAGCGGTCGGGTGGCCTATGCACTCAAAGGCGCCACTTTTGCCGTCAAATTTTTATGAACTTTAGGTAGATACCTACCTATTACGATTTATGAGTCTTCAGTGTAGCCATTTTTTTTTTTGGTTTCGGGTTGGAAAATCCTCATGGAGTCACTCCGCCCTGGGAGAAGGGCGAAGGGGACTGTCAGACTCTAACTGACTAAAAACCAACCCGTGTTCCTCATGTACCCGTGTGTCAAAGGATTGGGTATCGCCGAAGCATTCCTCGCTACCTCCCGACGGGTATTGGCCCGCCAGATGGTCAGGCGGGCCCCGAACAAAACATCCTTGGCAACGGATGAAGGTGTTGGGCTCCGCCGCCAAAATTCCCAGCGGCCGCAGAGGATAGGGAGGATGGCAATGCAACACCGCATCTCTTCTTCCTCTGCGGCCCCACCGTGACGCAACAATGGGGCGCCCCCGGGAGAGGATAGGATAGGGAGATAGCACGCAACACCGACACGCCTCTCCTCCCACGACCGCGCCCGACTACGAGGGACAGAAGAACTGTCCCTCGCACCCACACCATTGGACGCATCCTGCGCAGGCCTCCGTAAAGCCCACGCGGAGCGTCCACTCCCGGGATCTCGCTTAGCTTCACCGTGGGTGACCTAACCACGGTTACTGAGCCCCCCCACCACAACTAGGTGGAGATCCCACGGGAGAGAGTCTTCAGTGTTGCCATGGGTAATCTGATATAATATTATTTAAAATTAATTCAATTTACAAAGGAAAATTTTATCCTGATTTTCCGTGAAATAATGACAAATACTTCATAATTTTACACTATTCTACAACTCTTTCATTGATTGGACGGAGGGTTATGAACTATCCTCTATACATCATTTATTTTTTGAGATGCTGTTCTGTCTAGTTTTCGGTTACAGAAAAGCCAGATGGCTTTTCTGTAACCGAAAACTAGACTTTTAGAGTTTTTTAGAGGTTTTTAGAGTTACAGGAACACTAAATAAGACAAAGAAAGGCATTCAAGATTGTCACAATACAAAAAAACAAAGCGATACAGAGTTATTTACAGGGTGTCAATCGCGTGAAATAAAAATTCAAATCGTTACACTCCGACCATTTAACCAGCTTACGGAAACGTAGTGACCAGTAAAATGGTTCAAACACAAAAACCTTGTATTTATTAATTATCCTAGTTTGAATATTACTCGTAGCTGTTATTTTAAAACCTTTTTACACATTTAAGGACAAAAAAGGACAAACAAGGACAGGGCAGAAGCACCCTTAACAGAAGAACATGCATGAGAAACTTGATGGGAGTGAATGAAGCAAGAGAGGTATGTCAGGATCGTTGCAAATGGCGTTCCGTTGTCTCTGCCTACCCCTCCGAGAAACAGGCGTGAGTCTATGTATGTAATATATGTATCTTTTTTTATGTTTTTGCTTATGAAGGAAAGCAAAGTTTGTTAGTTTCCAAGAGAACCGTATGAATGTAGTAAATTACAGATTGAACTGATTTGTTGTTCGGTTTTAGATTATATGCTGTTAAAAGATTATTATATTAATGCTCAAAAAAAATCTGATCTCAATCTTTTAGTATAACTTATGCTATAATAATTAAATTTATATCTTTTTATTTACCATAAAAATAATTGTGATAAACGAAGTACAACTAATAAGCAATAACGTTCCATCCATAGGATCCTACTCACCTTTTTTAAGCATTTGTTTTCTTTTCGTTTTTCGAATAAATATTTCGTATGTATAAAGTAGTTTTATTTTTTGTTCAGTTACGTAAAACTAATTGCATGTCGTGAGCTCCTCTTACCATTCTTTACTAGTCATGATGAACATATTTGCAACTTATACGTTAAAAACGTGAACTTACATCTAAATCCCATTATATTTGCTAGACATAAACATCACAAATGCATTTATTGGACATGAACCACGCAATGCGTTGATTATGCTCGGTAAATTAATTTTATTGGAGTCCATGTTTACTAGTCTTAAATAATATTTCGTGTTTTAAAACATTGAAATTAACTAAATATATTAAGATAGTATTGCACATTGAAAGTCCACATTTAAATGTACCAAACAAAATAAAAATGTTTGGAATATTGCTGTTAGTTTCAAAGAGACAACAAAAATAAAGAAAAAAACTTTAGGCGCGATTTACTCGAAAGTTACCGCCAAGCAAGTGCGTTGTTTATAATAAAGACGGCAGTTATGTTATAACAAAATCATAAGCACCTAATATAATATACACTTGCTTTCACATACACTTAATTGAATGCAAACTGATTCAATGAAAAAGAAAGATACTACGGCCCATTTGGACAGCCTTTTAAAGCACGAAAAATGCATTGAATTTTTAATTCATTCGATTGGATAGAACTTTCGAATAGCCAAATAAATTTAAAATCGAATGAATTCGCTCATAGTTCACTAAACATTTCCTGAAAAAGAAACAAAAATTACTGTAAAATGTCCGCGCATACGTCTATAAATGGTGCCATTGAAAGTTTTATTGGATTACGTATTGCAATATTTTTATTTCATCATGTCAGCCTAAAGACGTCCACTGCTGGACATAGGCCACCCCCAAGGTTCTCCACACAGACTGCTTTTGAGCCGCCCGCATCCAACCGCTTCCCGCGATCTTAACCAGATCGTCGCTCGGTCGATCTTGCGGGAGGCCTACGCCTGCTGCGGCGTCCAGTACGTGGTCGCCACTCCAGAACCCGCCTGCCCCAACGGCCATCGGTTTTTCGCGCTATGTGCCCTGCCCATTGCCACTTCAGTCTGGCTATTTGGAGAGCTATGTTGGTGACTTTGGTTCTCCTGCGGATCTCCTCATTTCTGATTCGATCTCGCAGGGAAACTCCGAGCATAGCTCTCTCCATCGCCCTCTGAGTGACGAGGCCCATAGTTAGCGACCACGTCTCAGCGCCGTAGATCATCATTTTTGAGACACTGCGGGATATCGGTTTATTTAGAATAGTTATTAAATATAGCTCTCTCCATCGCCCTCTGAGTGACGAGGCCCATAGTTAGCGACCACGTCTCAGCGCCGTAGATCATCATTTTTGAGACACTGCGGGATATCGGTTTATTTAGAATAGTTATTAAATATTTTTATTTAGATAGTTATTATGATACAGCCCTAATGTATCGCAAAATATAAAACTCTTTTGTTTCGAAAAATTTATATTGTTTCGAAAATGAAATAATATTGCCCGAGATGTCTACTATGTTCACTGTTTTAATATGCACTTTTTATTATATGAACTGTATAAATGTGATTTCGTTATAGTGCATAATAGTCTCAGTATGGTAAATAAAGTTGTTACGGTGTAGGGCAGCGATAGCTTAGAGAAAAACTGACTGCTACGCAGAGGATCTTGGGTTCGAATCCACGGAACGTACTAATGGCTTTTCGAAGTTCTTTTCTTGCTAACGGTGAAAGATAACATCAGGGAAATTCTTTTTTCAAAACGCATGTGAAATCTGCCTGTACTTGGCCCGTGTGGTGGACCATGGCCTTACCCTTCTCATAATGGATCTTCCCACTATGATAAGACACATATGTATAGTATACATCCGTAAAAATGGCTACCGCAACTGTGTCGAAATAATGGATACTCTCACTCAAAATTATAAAGTACGCTGTTTATACCAAAAGACAATTTAAAACATTAGTTTTAAAAGAATTTCTTTATTTTCCTATCTTGTTCATTGCAATTTATACTAACTATTGGTAACAATCCAATATGATCCAATACGGTTTCTATGGTACTTTACGCACTACATCTGAAATTCATCATCCAATTTCGGTGCGTGGATTCTAGAACTGTATTTTCACGGGTTCTCATCGCATATAATGCGAAACCGCTCTAATAGTTGGGGAGCCCAAGAAGGGACTTCGGGATTTACTTAAGCGCGTCAGATATTGATAGCATCCATGTCCTACGTATTTTCAATAAAGTACGAATGTTAATAGGGTGCATAGGGTTCCCACCTTGAAGTTAGGGTCCCAAGCCAACCTCACCTGCAAGTGGTGCATCTGCCGATCTACGGACGAGGCTCTGGCAAACAAAATATCCCGATAAGCGGCAATAGGCTCACCACCTATTACGTGGGAACAAAACACTGGTGAAAAGTGGGCGTTTAATATGCCTCTGCCTACCCCTTTGGGGAAGCAGGCGTGAGTCTATGTATGTATGTACGAATGTTAATCTGATCGTTTGCATAGTGGAGGTAAGATTTCAAAATGCAAAAAAAAAAAAAAAAATTAATCGAGCGTGTCAGATTTTCTAAGGGGATGTTAAGTGAACCTTAAAAAGGCTTTAATTGAATAATCTGACGATTTAGGTTTCACGCAAACTCGTGGCCATTATTGGCAAATTGCAAATGTGAATGAGTGAATTCAGCGTTTTGAAATACTCAAGCGCGTCAGATTAAGATTATATATGCTTCATCCTAACGTCCTAGACGTGCTTACTCATAATCTGACGATTATCTGGAGGATTAAGGCAACAGTTATTTTTTTAAATTTTGAAAGTCTCCAGCCGCTCCACTCACCGATGAAAAATTATACATTATTTACAGTTTTATCTTTTTATCATCTAAGCTTTGCAATCCAATAGGTCTCTATGACGCTCGAGTAAATCCCAATTTAGCATCGTGGGCTCCCCTGCCATAAAGCTGCCAGCTGATCTAGCGAGCCGTGACATGGAAGGGTTTTTGGCAAAGCGTGATCGCGTCATGCGTATCAAACAGCAGCCTATGTTCTCAACATTATTTTTCATCCAAGTATTTCTAGTAATTTTATACAAAAGGGTAATATATAACTAGGCCTAAAGTAGTTCAGTGACAAAAAATCCTGTGAAATCTTATTTTGTAGAATCCTTGAGGCTGAAATTTTATCATAGAAGAAATATTCAGATATACTTTAAATTGTTCACGGCAAGTCTCTAAATTTTGGCGGGTTTGTATAAAGCTTGAAGTTTTCACGCTTTTAATCTTGTTATAAAATCTGTTTAACATTTATTACAGAAATCCATGTATTAATAACTCGTTCATTCATCAAAAGTGTTATTTTCATTAACCATACTTTGGTATGGTTAATGAAAATAACACTTTGCACACTTACTGGGCCAGTGAACTGACATCCAGTGTGTTTAGCTTTCGGTACATACACACATGCAGTGTACAGATGTCAGACGTAATTTTCTCCCACTCTCTGCGTATAATTGTTACCGTTTAGCATAACACAATATCTTTGGACGACGTGTATTCTAAGAATATACGCGTTTTCTGACTCCAAAATAGTGCTCGCTTGGATTTATTCTTCTCCTCACCACTGGCAGACTTTTGTCGCCAACCGCGTTAGTAAATTAATTGAACTTGTTCCTGCTACTTGTTTCAATCACGTCGTGGGTATTGAGAACCCCGCTGATTGCCTGTCTCGTGGTGTTACTCCACTTAATCTTCTGCATCATCCATTGTGGCATCGTGAACCTTCTTGGATTTCTAATGATCCGTCAGAGTGGCCCATGCAACCCTTTGACCACAGTGCAGAGGACGAGGATGTACCCGAATGGAAGTCTGTTTCTCATCCCGTGATTGTTGAGGTTGCTGAATCTCCGATCTATACACTCGCACTACGCATGTCATCGTGGTCTAAGTTACTCCGCGCCATCGTTTGTGTCTGTAGGTTTCTTAGGCACCTACCTAATGGGACTTTTGTTTCGAGTACTTACCTTGAATTTGCAGAATATAAGTTACTACGAGCTGTACAGGCTGTTAATTTTAGTAACGACATTCAAAATTTGAAAAATAATGTAACTTGTTCTCCCGCTATTCTTAGGCTCAAGCCGTTTCTCGATGAGCACGGCGTCATACGCGTTGGTGGTCGTCTGTCAAATTCGGATGAACCTTATAACTACAAGCATCCTTGCATTCTACTGCGTAATGATCATGTTGTCGACCTTCTTGTTGATTTTTATCACAAGAAGCATCTCCATGCTGGTCCAGAGTTGCTTATGTCCTTACTTAGGCATAAATATTGGGTTTTAGCTGCTCGACGAATAATTCGTCACAGAATACATAAATGAAACGTCTGTTTAAATTTCGTCCGCGTCTGATTTTCCCTCCCATGGCAGATCTTCCTAGCCAGCGCGTCAATCAGGTTGATAAAACGTTTACACAAACCGGTTGTGATTACGCAGGACCACTGCAGTATACGCCAGTGCGTGGTCGAGGTCTTAAAAGCCGTAAAGCTTGGCTATGTATTTTTACATGCTTAACGACGCACGCTACGCACATTGAAGTTATGACGGATTTAAGCACGGTGTCATTCCTGGCAGCCCTTAAACGATTTGTTTCACGACGCGGCCCTATACAGTGTTTGTACACGGATAACGGCACTTGTTTCGTGGGCGCAAGCTCTTATTTACGCGACCTTTATAAGTTTCTCAGGGAAGAATATCGTACTCGTCTTCAGGAAGAACTTTCCATAAATCATATTGACTGGAAGTTTATTCCGCCAGCATCACCACATTTCGGTGGATGTTGGGAAAGCATGATCAAAGTAATTAAAACGCATCTTTTTAAAGTTATAGGTCAACAGAACTCTTACGAAGAGCTTTTAACTGTCTTTGCACAAGTCGAGGCGCTGATCAACTCGCGTCCGCTCACGGCATTGAGTAGTGACCCTGCAGAACCATCCGCATTAAGCCCTGCACATTTTCTGAACACAGTGCAGACTCTTCAAGCTTGCTCCAGAGACATACTCTGCTGGATAAACTCGTGCAGTCGTTCTGGCAGCGCTGGCGTGCGGAATATATCCACCAGCTTCAGGCTAGATCTAAATGGAATAGTCCTGCATCTCCTATACAGGAGGGTACGTTAGTCGTCATAGTACATGATAATGCTCCGCCGCTTTCATGGCCGTTAGCCATCGTGGAGAAACTGCACACTTCCAAAGACGGTACAACCCGCGTTGTTACCGTGAAAACCGCGAAGGGGAGCTACGTGCGCCCTGTTGTACGTCTCTGTCCGCTTCCAACTCAGTGAGATGTAGCCTGAAGTTAGATCTACCTCTTAGTTTAAGTATTTAGTTTGTAGTTGTCGTTATAATTGTTTCGCTAAAGTTAATTTAGATTAATTTTAATATCATATCGCTGTCTTAGCCTATTGATGGGTTATGCGGTAGTACATCCAACATAGCTAAGTTCAATTTTTTTTTTAAGACAACCCCTTAGGGCCTAGGGATATGGTAGCGCCATCTATCTTATCCATTTGTGGGCAAGCTAGCCACGGTAAGCCTCTATACTTTCTGTAGCAGACTGGCAGAAGGGTGCAGGAGAAGAAATGAAAAGAAGAATGCTACCTGCCAGAGTATTCTTTATTCGGTCCCAACAGCTTCACAGGTACATAGAGAGGCGCAATACATTAAGCACAAGCAACAAGCAGCTTAGGGCAATTCTTACACTATTTTACTTCTTATATTTCGTAAGCGCGAGGCTGCGGCGGCGGCGCGGCGGGTGCGCGAGCAACACGCGTAACGCGTTCAGAGGTTTGTGACAGACTAAAGAGACAACTGACTTTTTATCCTCGGGCCGTCGCGGGCGCCGGTGGAGGCGCGCTTCTAGAAATTTCCAAACGCTCCGCCCACTTGTGTCGTCCTTCCACTGCTGTAGGACCGCACCAATTGCCAAATCGGACGCATCTGTAACTAAAGATAGTTTGGTGCTGATGTCCGGATGTGCCAACATTGCAGCCTGACAGAGACCTGTCTTACAAGCTTCATAAGCTGCTTCTTCTTTAGAGGTAAATTTTACCGGATGAGAACCTTTTACTGAACCTTCTAACAGAGCATTCAGCGGGGCTTGGTGTTGTGCAGCGTTTGGAATAAACCGCCTGTAAAAATTCATCATCCCTAGAAATCTTCTTAGCTCGCGTACAGTTTTAGGTGGAGGGTAGTTGTTAATGGCCTCAACTTTTTCTGGTAACGGTTTTGTGCCGCTAGCGCTAATGCTGTATCCTAAAAACGTTATTTCCTCAGCTCCGAAGACGCATTTCGAAGGGTTGATCACCATGCCGTATTCCTGTAATCTGGTAAACAGCTGACGCAAATGGGTTTCATGGATTTTATGGCTTTTTGAAAATACCAAGAAATCGTCCAAATATCCGTAACAGAAGTCCCCCAGACCTCGCAACATTTCATCGACAAATCGCTGAAATGTCTGCGCAGCGTTGCGAACGGTGTGGTGATCGCGGTCTTCTGTATGTCCTCGGGGCTCACTGCGATCTGATTATATGCCTTAACTAAATCTATTTTTGAAAAGACCTGACATCCCGACAGGTTATGCGAAAAGTCATGAATGTGGCGAATCGGGTATCTGTCGGGAAAAGTTCTCGCATTTAACATTCTATAATCGCCGCATGGACGCCAACCATTGTCCTTTTTAGGCACAAGGTGTAAGGGTGAAGCCCATGGTGAGTCGGAGGGTCTGGCTGTACCATGCATGAGCATAGATTCAAACTCCTCCTTAGCGATTTTCAATTTATCGGGGGCTAACCGACGCGGTGTACAAGCTACCAGTGGACCAGGTGTAGTGCGTATGTGATGAATAGTATTATGTGTAGGTGTACGGTGTATACCAGCTGGTCGGGTAATGCTTGGAAATTCTCGTAGTATATCGTGATATTTTGTGTCACCAATTCTTACCTTCACCGAAGAAACAATATCGGAAGAGCGGGCAGGCGAAGCAGGGGCGGCGAGCGAAGTGTCGCCATCAATGAGTCGTTTATTTCGTACATTTACTATCAAATTGTAGTGCGAGAGAAAGTCGACTCCTATTATTGCCCTTGTGACATCTGCAACAATAAATTTCCAAACATAGTCACGACGTAAACCTATATTTAATTTTAAATTAATATAACCGAACGTATTTATTACACTACCGTTCGCAGCACTAAGTTCATAAGTAGTTTTATTACAACGATATTTAATTGCTGACTTGGGGTAAACACAAACGTCACTTCCGGTATCAACGAGAAATTGTCTTTTTGAAATTTTGGTCCGTTACAAATAGGCGACCGGTATTGTGGCAGCCGTCGGTCGCTGCTACTGACTGCCTGTCCCTTTTCCCGCGTAGTCGCATGCTTTTACACATCGGGTGGACCTATCGCCAAATCTATAGTGAAACCAACATACCGGGAACTTCCTGTAGTTCGAGTTGGAACGCCTGGATGGTAACCGTCCGCTTCGCCTGCTGTGTGATCGTTGCCTGGGCCGTGACAACCTTTCCACCTCCGAGGTTAGGGCCTGCACCTGCTTCGTCAACGCAGCTATTTCGCTTGCCATCTGGTCTGCGTTACTGCTGGGCGTGTTCCTCAGTGCAGCGGATGCGACGTTAGGAACCGTGGGCACGACCTCGTGAATGCGGTCCGCTACCTCCTCCAAAGTCGCCTTGGTCTGAGACGCGATAATGGTTTTCGTGCTGCCAGGTAGTCGGCTGGTCCAAATAGTGCGTAAGAAGTCATCAGGCACGCTCGGTCCTGCCAGGAATCGTAAGTGGCGCAGAAACGCCGAAGGTTTCCGGTCGCCTAGCTCCTCATGAGTTAGGAGCTGCAGCATTTTCTTCTCGCGAGATGCCGACAGTCTCCTCACCAGTTCTGCCTTCAGCCGCTCGTACTTGTTCGGGGCGGGTGGTGCCGTGATGATGTCCTCCACCTCCGCTGCATACATCGGGTCAAGGCTACCGATAGCATGGTGGAATTTCGTGGCATCGCTGGTTATATTAGCCAACACAAATTGGCTCTCCAATTGTGAAAACCAAAGAGCTGGTTTTTCCAGGTAAAACGGGGGTACCCTTACGCCCACATGGAATACGTCGCAAAACTGGGTGTGGTCGCCTGCATTTCTCGCGTCGCCATCTTTCTTCTCCTGACTCATTGCGCTATCACGTCGGGGTCACCAATGTGGGCAAGCTAGCCACGGTAAGCGTCTATACTTTCTGTAGCAGACTGGCAGAAGGGTGCAGGAGAAGAAATGAAAAGAAGAATACTACCTGCCAGAGTATTCTTTATTCGGTCCCAACAGCGTCACAGGTACATAGAGAGGCGCAATACATCAAGCACAAGCAACAAGCAGCTTAGGGCAATTCTTACACTATTTTACTTCTTATATTTCGTAAGCGCGAGGCTGCGGCGGCGGCGCGGCGGGTGCGCGAGCAACACGCGTAACGCGTTCAGAGGTTTGTGACAGACTAAAGAGACAACTGACTTTTTATCCTCGGGCCGTCGCGGGTGCCGGTGGAGGCGCGCTTCTAGAAATTTCCAAACGCTCCGTCCACTTGCGGTGCGCGGCCATGCGTCGGAGCAGGACCGCAAGTGTGCGGAAGCGAGACAGTGAAAACAGGTCGTCCGCCAGCCGAGCCCCCGATCACTAATAATAAAGTTCGACGTTTGTCCCGATGTACATTTTTAAATTTATTAAATATTTATATCAATGTTACATATGTACATCAATCAATGTTCATTACTTATTCTTACAAGATACTTAATAATATTATTTGTTACAAACATATTTATACTAATTAAGTTATACACAACAACAATATATTAAAACCATTATTATTACAGTGGCTACGCCACACATTGATAGTTAATTATGTCAACACCTAGCTAATAAATTCCTTTGCATACCGCAGTGTCAAAACGAGCGATCTTTTATCCCTTTCATTCCCAAAGGCACGCCTCGCTCTAATTGGTCTCGGAATTCAATGACGCTGCGATCGAGTCGAAGATCAATTGTCACGCTGATCGGTCGCGTGCTTACGCAGCCCTGCGCCGCGACGAACGTGTGCAATACCGCAATATTTACCGCTTTATACTATAAACGAGAACTAAGCCGCCCGCAGGTGTAGTGGAGTGATCTATGCAGCTTCGGGCTGGATCCAGGTGGAGTGATCGGTTTTATAGCCCGACTCTTGAAGACGCCAGCGGCCGCCATTTTGTCAAGGTAAGTCGTGCCTCCTTATAATATCCTATACTCATAAGATCGCCCGTTCACCCACTCTTCTAGGCGATTTACCATTCTTGATACAGTCCACAATATTAATAATTTTCCATATCACGAAATCGCCTAGTACATATTTCGGTGCAACGTCGAACCAACAATAAATATAAACTTTATCGTACCACTATTATACACGTGTAAGTTTGGGAGGGTTGATGGAAACAGATTTTTTATACTATAACAAAAAAAGTACTAAGCGGACTTTAACGAAAGTTTGCAGTGATATTTATAGCTTACTAGCTTTTGCCCGCGGCTTCGCGCGCGTTATATTCGGGGTTACACAAATATCTTTACGAATACTTTAATATTTACTTTAATATGACAATATGTATGACGCGACAGTACTGACAGATACGATAGCACATGCGCAGCACTCAATTATTACAGCGCATGCGTTCTTACTTCTAACAGTTAGATTTGCCCTACAAACTTTGACCCTACCTACAATCCCTCCCAGATTAATTTTTGCAACTTATGGAAGCCTATGTCCGTCTCAATGGTCCAATATATATCTATAATAAATTTCCAACAAAATCGGTTCAGCCGTTATAGCGTGAAAACGGAACATACATACATACATTCACATCTTCGAATTTATAATATTAGTGGGGATGTATCGTAATAGCAGCAACAAGTTACATTTTACCAGTACAGTGTAAAAGCAACATAATAATGAAGAAAAGTGTGAGGGCGCTACTGTGCGTAAACAAACAAGTAACTACGTATTTAATTGTGAATAAAAATAGTTAAAGTGATTATTCTGAAGCAATTAACTGTTTAAAGTTATGCGTTAGTGACAAAAAGTGAGTGACATTGGAGTACATTGATATTATTCACTTAAAAACGGCCAAAAACACTAAAACAGTGCAAGAAAAATAACGACCGCCAATTTTAAATGATGTGTAGTGAGCGGCAATAAAAAGTGAATAATAAACATTTACTGACATCTTTTAAGAAACATATGCAGGAAGAAAGCATTAAAAGGTACCAAATACATGTATTTCAATTTCAAAGCTAATGTATATTAAAATTAAAAGGAATTATTTTCATATGCGAGTAACGCCATCTATCGACCAATAGCAGAACCAAGACATCAAAATCGAAACTGCCTAGTACTTGCTACTTCATACTAGATGTCATAACGTATTATTCTCGGAAATATAAAATAATATATTCCCTTGGCTGCCTACTTATTGCGATATGGCACCAACAACTGTATGCGCAGGATATCACCAAAAGTTGCCAACAAGAGAATATATAGCAAGCTCCCTATGCAAGTGTAAATATGACATAGATTGTGCCAGCTTATCCAAGGAGTACTATACCAAATTAATGTCCTTAGAGCAAAAGAGATCATGGAAATGCCCTGCTTGTCTAAGTAAAGTACCAAAGACCAACAACACATATTGCCCCATACGTGTGTACCCCAAAAAGCCTAGAGTGTAGTCAAATCTTCATCTCCCCGACAAATGAAAACAATATCACAACAAGAAAGAAACCTTCAAATACAACAAATTGTACCATCAGCTCTGAAGACTTGAGCATCCTAGGAGACACATTAAACATGGAAGATCATCATCATCAGCCCATAACAGTCCACTGCTGGACTAGGCCTCTCCTTTGAAAGGAGGAATTGGCCTACTATACCACGCTGGCCAAACGGGTTGGTATAGGGTTTGTATCAAGTTTTCCTTCTCTTACAGTGTTGATCTCTGCATAATATGGTCCCTCTGTCGGCTCTTACGACACCCATGGGATGATATGGGGTGGTGACATTCCGTATTCTTAATCCGTCACCACACGGACAAACATGGAAGATAAAGTTGAAATATTAAATGATACAAATACCTCACTTACAATGCAAAACTTGATAGCAATGCGACTTAAAGAAAATAATAGATCTATTTTAGAGGAACTACAAAGCACAATCCAGACTGAAATAAAGCGAGCAATAGCTGAAATACAACAAGATTTTGATTACAAAATTAACACCTAGACCTTGAAGAGTACTAAATGGAAACAAGAAATAGACAATATAAATATCAAGATAGAAAGAAAGAAAGAAAGAAAATATTTTTATTCGTATCTCCAAACAATAGGTACAGTTAACTATACAACAATATAATACAGACAGTCGATTCGTGGAGACCAAATAAGGGACCTGTGTCAGCTCTTGTTGCAGTTGAACTGCAACACTGATATTCTCACAGGACCTTTTAATTATTATAAACTATAAGTATATATAAATAATATATCTATACAAAACACTTTATGTCTAGTGATACATTAAACGAACTACAACAACTGACACAATGTTTTTTTGTAAACTAAGAGAACTAAAAACAAACAAAAGAACTAGGTACAATCTTTTTCAACAAATAAATACAGAAGAACAACATAACAAAATACAAGAACAAGTCAACAGAGAATGTACACAATACCAACAACAAAACAATACAATAACACCAATTTATAAGCATGACAACCATATTTATATTAAACTTAAGTACGTTCTTAATTATAATTATCATACAGGTAGGCAATGGTGTCTCAGAGCTACAACAATAATTTTTGTTTCTTTAATAAAATTTCCTTTAACTTATTTCGGAAAGTATTTACAGATTTCAGGCTTCGCAGAGGTGGCGGTAGGTCATTCCAACATTTGGTAGCCGAAAATCTGAAACATCCTCTGAAAGCAGAAGACCTGTGCTTCGAAGTCACCAAAAGATGTGAAGCGCCCCTTGTTCTATATTGATTGAGATCGCGAGACCACGTCAGCTTTTTATAAAGGTACTCGGGCTTTTCATATAAAACAATGCCAAAAAGTAAAGTTGCTAAATGTAGGTGCCTACGAGCAGACATCTTCATGAGGTTCCCACTGTTCAGAAATGGAGTGACATGGGTACGCGGTGGGATATTATAACAGAATCGTGCGCAAGCGTTCTGTACTCTTTGGATTAAGTTTTGAGTATTATAGTACTATTTAATGAAAATGAAAAGCTGGAAAAAGAAATTAAAAAAATATCAACACATTCAGTCCAAACGCCGAGCATAAACGAAAACAAATATAAAATAGTGCTGTATGGACTACCAGATTATTATAAAGAACCAGAAAGCGACCTCTACGACAGACTTGTAAATTTATTCTACGACATTACGAATATAAATATAACGGGATACATAGAAAACATTTACAGGATAGGTAAAAGAACTTTAAAGAACCGCCCACTTGTCATTGAGTTACTCAGCAAAAGAATGACGAGACTGGTCATAGACAACAGCCGCATATATCTATGCATATATCTGAGTTCCTAGACGCAGCAGGCAGAAAGAAAAGAGTCCAGCTATGAGATGAACTGTTTAAAGGCAGGAACAATGGCTACTTCGCAATTATAAGAAACAACCAAATGTTTATCGATGGAAAATGCGTAAATGTAACGGACAATGATTGTCATGAGCAGCATCCGGCCACAACTTACGAAGAGGATACGATTTCGTTGGGAATATCTCAACAACCGTACATCAGAAACATAATAGATCAAAGAGAAAATCGTACATTTCGAAAATAAAAATCTACAATTTAAAATACATACATACGTATACTCACGCCTTTTTCCCGTCGGGGTAGGCAGAGACAACAGAACGCCACTTGCTTCTATTCTTACAAACCTCACGCGCTTCCACTACACTCAATACTCTTTTCGTACATGCTCGCCGGTTTCGGGTACTTCGGACCTTGCCGTTTTTTAGGACGTCCCCAATTTGATCGAGGAATGTCCGACGAGGTCTTCTGCGACCGACTTGCCCACACACATTTGCCTTATAAATCTGCTTCGTCGTTCTTTCTTCACCAAACCACTTCAGCATTCCTTTCTCAATCCTAGTCACGACATCTTCTTTCAGACCACTGTACTGTCATATAGTTACATTTGGAATTATATCGATCAGTCTCACCCCACACATACTACGCAGTGATCGCATCTCAACTGCGTTAATTCTACTTTCATGCCTTTTCTGCCATACCCAACTCTCACTTCCATACATCAACGTGGGGACAAGCACTCCATTATGAACCGCCAATCGCGCCTCTTTTGGCACAGTCTGGCTGTTTATAAAGGCATACAGTGGCTCAACTCACAGTTACCGACAGAGAATGTATTATTAATTGTTATGTACTGGAACAGAAGAGAGGAAGAAGTATTTTACAAGCAAATGAAAAACATTCTAACGTTTGTCAACAATAAATATCAAAAGTTAAATATAATTATAGGAGGCGATTTCAATATTAATATTTTATCTGATAGATTGAAAACTAACCAAATTATAAATTTCATCTTAGAATTTAAATTAACACAACATATAAAAAGTGCAACACGTATTACCCCAACTTCGACAGCATGTTTAGACCTTTTATTTACTAACTTTGCAAGCAAAGAAATGGTTGCGACTGTGAAGGAACTAGGATTCTCAGACCACAATAGTACAATACTACATCTAAATTTAATACAGCAAACTACGAACACAACCTGGTTCGCCAAAAAGAGAATTTTGCAATGAGACAAACATAGCAAAATACAAATTAAAATTACAAGACATAAACTGGAACAATATTATAAAGCCCAATAAAAATATTAACGAAAATTATAAAATGTTTAATAATACCCTTATGAATATTCTAAATCAATATATACCAATAAGAAAAAATAAGTTTAAGTCAAACGTTAAAAAACATTGGCTTACTACAGGCATAAAACAATCTTGCAAAAACAAGAGATTATTAAAAATACTAACACAAAAAACCAAAAATTCAGTCCTAATAAAATACTACAATCGCTATGAAACAATACTTAAAAATCTATTATTACAGCCAAAAAGCTACACTATAAGAAAAGAATGATGAAATCTATATCCCTAAAAATAAAAGACAGACTATACCTACTGAGAACCGACAAAGATAGCTGATATTTTCAATAACTTCTTTGCTTCTGTGGGAGAAACTCACTCACATTCTACCTCCAGCAAACGCTCACCTATACTGTCCAGTACTGAGAACTCGATCTATCTTTTCCCAGTTGAACCATACGAGGTAAATTAAAATACTTAATAAACAAAAAAGGTCATGGTACTCATGAACTCCCACCCATCTTACTTCGAAAATGTGCCGATGAACTCATTCTACCATTTTATAATTTATTAAAACAGTCTTTAGATAAAAGCACTTTCCCTGACATGCTAAAAACATCATTCATAAAACCGATCCATAAAAAGAACACAACAACTGACCCCAATAACTATCGCCCCATAGCTCTCCTAGCAACAGCTTGAAAAATATTTGAAAAAGCCGTGTGCAAACGTGTTTACGAGTTTTATGAAAAATTTAATATTTTAAATAATAATCATAATATTCTACCACATACACACATCACCATCTAGTCCCAAGCTAAGCAGAGTACTAGATAATGGATAAACTTACATATATACATTTTTTTGTAAATACATACATATTATACATAGAAATACCCAGACCAAGACTTACATCCATGTTCATGCACACAAATGTTTGACTTGAGCGGGAATCTAACCCGCGACCTTCGGAGTAGCAGTCGTTTACATTCCCGATGCGCCAACTGGTCGTCAAATATAATAATAATTGCCAAAATGGATTCAGGAAAAACCATTCTACTATATTAGCTGTTTACAAATATATTCAGGAGGCCTTAAACATTATTAACACAAAAAAATATGCAATTGGCTTGTTACTCGACATGACTAAAGCCTTTGACAGGGTGCAATTTAAATTACTAGTAGACAAACTATACAGCATAGGGATTTGTGGCAAATGTTATGACTGGTTTGTGTTGCACCTACAAAATAGGAAACAGCTGGTAGAAATAGAATTTTATAACCAGAAAACAAATAAAATTGAACTTATCCGATCCAACAGTAAGATAATTAAAGCCTCAATTCCACAAGGAAGAGTGATAGGATGCCTTCTCTTCATAATTTATATAAATGACCTGCCAAAACACATAAAAGAATCAAGTGTCCTCTTCGCAGACGACATATCAATACTTACCTCCTGTAATAATAATACGAACCTAAATGAAAAATTAAACTCAATACTTAGCTCTACTACTAACTGGATGACCGCAAATAACTTAGAAATAAACTTTGATAAAACTAAGTTAATAAAATTCCACCCACGTCAAAAGGCTCCTATTAACCTTTCGTATGCTTAAGAGCAGATCTGCAGGAGACACAATAGATTTATAATTATATTATAAATCTATAATATAATCTATAATATCTATAATAGATTTATAATTATATATGTGGTAACCCAGCATACGAGAGGTTAATATAAACTTTACTTTTAATAATAAAACAATTGAAGTACTTAATGAATTCACCTTATTAGGCATAGATATAGATTTTAATATTAATTGGAAGTCTCATATCAAAAGAATAAGAGTTAAGTTTTCAAAATTCTCATACGCTCTACGAAAAATAAAAAAAAACTACAGACCTAAAAACTGCACTGGCAACATACTACGCTTACGCATACGCCTGGCTCAAGTACGGTGACATCTTGTGGGGAAACAGCACTGACGAACCTACGCTGTTTACATTGCAAAAGAAGCTGTTAAGAATAATAGTTAACATAAATGAGACAGAAACCTGCAAACCTCATTTTCAGGAGCTAAAGCTATTGACATTACCCAGTAACTACATCTTTGAAATCTGTAAATTTGTGTGAAAATATCCAGAACTATATACTAAAAGAGCAGACATAATCACAAACATGACACTACGCCATAGAAACAGACTTAAACTACCCACCTCTCAACTTGCCATGCACTCAAATAGCCCATTCGTAATGTCAATAAAAATATATAACAAATACCAAATACAATTAAATGATTAATTTAACTTCACTAGTCTAAAATATTAATCTCCAACTCCGACCATTTTAAAACAATAAATATAATAAATGAAAAACCCCATTGGCTAACTAAAATATTACATTGAAATCTATTTATGTATGAACATGACACCATGAAAACATATTGAGAGCAATAAAATATTTCAATTTGAAAATAAACATATTTCCATCCACGTGTTCCTTCAACGCAGATTTCTCTGCACTAGCCACACATTTTATATATTTTTTCTGGCTTGCGATCTTGGTAACTAACTGAGCGTAGAAGTGCTTTAGAATTCATGCTCTTTTGTTCAGTGTGAGCTAGATAAATGTTTTCGTATTTGTACTGATATTGTTAGCTGATAAGTGTTTAATGAAATTATTTGTTTCATGGATGATGATGAACTACACGAAAAAATCAACAGTTTCAATAATTTCAATAGAGAGGATGGGTTTCAACTGTCGAGTATCTGGCATCCAGTGGTGCGTCTATGTAAAACTCATGAAACGAAAAATCTCAAACCGCGAGCTGACGTAGTGAGTATAGTATGTCGTGATCAGGTACAGTGCGATAGTGAAAACAGTGGCAGTGGTGTTGTACGCAAAAAACGAGTAAGAAAGCGGAAAGACTGTTATACTTGCTCGTAACATTCATCCACCCGCAATACCCTCAGTATATCCGTGAACATGGCGCTTGCAACAGTGCCAAAATATCGGTTACTCCAAACAAAGGTACGTGGTATTTATCCCGAAAGACAATTTAAATAAAAAATATGATTAATTGATTACACGAACTTGCGACTTACCGATACAAAGAATGTCTATTTAGAAGGCGCCATGAATTATTCATAAATGATAAAGGTGTTGATGGTTTGGATTAATCCAAGAATGTCCATGTACAATAATAACAAAATTAATTATTGACGGTACCTTGAGAATTTATAAGCTATTTATGAAAATTAAAACCAAGTCAGTGTCTTGTTCCAGGAGAACTAAGTGGCAATATTAGTAAAATATCAATTTCATGGCTGAATTAAATCTGTTAAATTCGTTTTTACTAAAAGTTTTAATTGACATAGCTTAAAAATTTTGGTAATAATACATACCTAGCTTAATAAGTTTATCCACTCTATTTCGTCTTCTAATAACAGACAACTCCGGCTCAAATTGAGTCGCGAGAAATTGAAAAATATTAAACAACTAGCTTTTGCCCGCGGCTTCGCACGCGTTAAATTTGGGGTAACACAAATCTTCTTTCAGTCTCAATTTGTGTGAAGATACTCCTGATTACTCTACAAACTTCAGAAAAAATATAGGATACAAAGTAATTCGGTCAGTATCCATGACAGTATCTACCGAAAGGTACATAATAACATCACCTTGCATACAGACAAATGTCGAAGCCATGTTCAATTTAAGTATATCTATGAAAACTTTCGCATTTATAAGTTGAGAAAATCGTTTCAGCCGTTTTATGCGTAGTATATAATTATTAGTTTGTAATAATACATGCGAATAATGTTAACACCGTGCACAATATGACATTATGTATGATGTGACAGTACTGACAGTGCTATGCGATAGCACATGCGCACTCAATTATTACAGCGCATGCATTCTTACTTCTAAGAGGTAAAGTGCCGTACTAATTTCTACCCTCCTTACAATCCCTCCCAGTAAATTTTTTGCAATTTATGGTAGCCTATGTCCGTCTCAATGGTCCAATCTATCTTTATATAAAATTTCAACAAAATCGGTTCAGCCGTTTTAGCGTGAAAACAGAACATACATGAAAACATACACACTTTCGAATTTATAATATTAGTAGGGATTGACACATAGAATATCAAACAATTTGTGGATCATACAAAATGTTGTTTGTGTGTGGTTCGAACCCACATCACTCATTGAAGTAGTGTTGTGAAAGAACTGAGTCTTTATAGTCCTAATATTGAGACTCGAATCTTTTTTTGAAGATTCAAGTTGAAAAAGAATAAGTGAAAGCTCAAGCCTCTCTGATTTTTTAGTCTTCTTAAAAATGACTCCAGTCTTGCCAAAGAGAACTCGAGACTGAGTCTTTTAAAACAGCTCACTCTTTACAAAAAGAACTCAAGACTAAGTCCTTTAAATAAAAACTTTGCTTTCCTAAAAAGAACTAGCAATTTGAGTCCTTTTAACAAAGGGCTCAGTCTTACGAAAAGAACTCGCGACTGAGTCATTTCTTTCAAAGAGCTCTGAACTCAAACGTACTCGTACAATGTATAATATCAATGAACGTCCACCAAGAATGGATTTCGCATTAGGGCCTTGCAAATGGAGCACAAAATACTGCACAAAATGCTGCAGTCCTCTATTTTATAGCTCAGGACTCAAAGAACTCAAAGGCTTTATGACACGAGGCTTTTTGATTGGACTGCAGTCCTGCTGTATAATTCACGACTCCTAAGACTTGAAAGAACTTAAAGGACTCAAAGAGCTCAAAGGACTGAAAAAAAGAAAGGACTTCAAATAAATTTAACGACTCAAGAAATTTTAGGACTGAAAGAACTGAAAAGACTCAAGAGAACTCAAAACTCAGGACTCAGAATACTATTAGTCGTAAGTTCTGCAAAAAGAACTCATAGCCGCAAAATGAGGACTAAAAGACTCAGTTCTTTTACAACACTGCATTGAAGTGTTAAACATCGAGGTGGCTGCTTCAACCACGACGTAAAAATCCTGATTTTATCAACGAGAATATTGTTGAATTGAACAAAACGCACCGCCGCGGCCGTGCCATTTTACCTGGATTTCCTTTTTTTTATTCTGAAGCTCATCTACATTTACTTCTGTTTGTAAGAAAGTTACATTACATGGACGTTTACAAATGTGTACTTACTGTATAACAAGAACAGCACAGCCATATCTAGCTGGACTATAAAACCCACCTTGCTTAAATATCTCGATTCCATTTTTTTAATACATAAATAGGTTCGCCTCGCCGTTTGACACTACGCAAGTCGTAATTATTTTCGATCCTCACATGGGAATGCACTTTATGTGATCCACAAATTGTTGTGCTGAGTGTGGATGTCCCTTGTGTCTTGAATGTTTGTAAAATCTGCCGTGATACAGAATAATCATGTTGCTAGTGAGCCATTTTATAAAAATACCTTTTCGTTTTCCTATCAGTGTCTCTTTCTCTGCTGAATGAAGAATGATAATTGTATTTTACAAAGTTTAAAAAAACAACTATCATAACGATCGGTCAGTTTTTATTGTCCAATAATAACTTTGAATAATTATTTTTATTTGTAAAACTTTTCATATATTTTTTTTTATATTTTGGACCCATATGCACCAATTAGTTATTAGTTGTGGCTTAAAGTTTATAAGTTAAATTACATTGTTTGTGGAATTTAGATTTATATTAATTGGACTTTTAATTAGTTGTTTTAAAAGGGCTTTAGTGTCATACGTTATAATAAAAGTGCTACAGTAATTTAGATTTACTATTCGCTTCAAAGATAAAACACAAAGTTGTCCCAAAGGTGTCGAATTCAATTAGAAGAAAAGTAGAACTAGTAATGGAAGTTAATTTTCTCTTCCTTACTCAAAGCTGGAGACAAAAAGGACTATTGAGGGCATTAACCTCTAAGAGAACGTCTTTGTCATTGAGTGTACTGACTTTGGGAGGAAAAGACAGGAATGGGGATTACAGATTTCTATTGAAACTGTAAAACATTAGTCGATCAAAATCTCTATGAAATGAAACAGATGGTTGGGTCTACTTTAGATTGGTGAAGATTCGATTGATGGCTCCGTAATGACAGTGCATGTCCTTTGACTTTAAATAATATCTAATGTAGTCAGCGTCATGGTTTAATTTACGTTTATATTTCATTGGTCGAAAAATCAGGCTAGCAAGAAGACCATAATATAGAGTGTACTCGCAGATACACCCGCACGTTTGTTTTAATATCCGTTTTTTGCGCCCAATAGTTTTAATGTGCGTTGTCTGTTAGTGAGTAGATCACACCAACTAACGCTTATTCAGATATTTTTCAAGTGAGTACTTTGTAAGACTAAAGCATTAGGTTCGTTTATATTACAAAATAGCATCAACTGCTGGCTATTATGTATTAATTCATCTTTCTGAATTTAATTTCGCAATTAAGTGCCTAAAACAAAATGTATATCGCCATTTGGCTAAAAGTGCTTCAGACGTTTGTTTAAAGGACTAAAACGTAATCCGTATTTGGGCCCTATGTTGTAAAACTAATAGATCGTCTGGTTAGTACTTTAGTCTTTCTACTACTTTTCTTCTTAAGGAACAAACAAAGTTGTAAATCACGGTATAGATAGCTATGTATGTATGTGTAATACTCTCAAGATCAATTGAATCGAAGACCGAGTTAGAGCTACATACATATGTGGTTTAAATAAATACGGAGGGACTAACTTATATATCTAAAGAGCATTGTGTAAAGAAACTCGATTAGTAAACTTGCTTGTTCAATCAAATTCATAGATTACGTAGATATACGATTATTATACTAAACGTTGTATACAGAGGAACGCATATAGAGGCTTTTGATTTTGTGAGTACGAATTACTGTGTTAATAAAAATTGTGTTTTGGTGAGAGTAAGTGTTTGTCTTTGTAATGTGTATACAGTATACGTACTAATTTTATAGATATTATTTTTTTATATTGTAAAACAGGCAGACTGGCTGGTTATCATTTGAATAGCAAGAGGCAAAATGATTTACAATTTTGTAATGAAGAGTAGGAATAAGATAGAGAGATATGGAAAATTTTTAGGGATGATATGGCCCTGCAGTGGGCTAGGCTGCAAATAAGTGTCAAAAATAACTGTACTCCTTGCTGACAATGCAATCCATATAGTCTAAGATCCGTAGAAGAGATTTGCCAGGCATGAGGCAGGATTCATGATTTGCCAGGCAACGCCCAGTGAGCTATTGATAAATTTGTGATATTATATTGAACATTGACATTTGTAAAACTGTAAATTGTGAATCCTGTTCCTCGTGTTGAAGACGTCGCGTTCGGGGTATAAATAGCTAAGTACTTAGTTATAACACTCCCTCTATATTGGCCAATTTAGTGTGTGTTTATCTAGCTAGCCCCAGGACCAGGACGTAAAGATCTCCATGTAATTGTATTTTGATTCTTAGCGCCAAGAAACTCGGCCATATGTCAGACATTCTTGTGTTGATCTAGATAAGTTGATGTAATCCAAGCTTCCACTGGCGTCTGCAAACTATTTCCATTGTAAAAAGGCCAAACTTTGAACACATTTTATGGTACCAGTTTAATGTCAAACCAAAGTTCAATATCATGTATGCATAACCTCAAATCAGTCCTTGATAACTTGAATTTGTTGTTGTAGTGTTAATTGGTCAGTTTTGCTTAAATACATAACAGTTATATGCAAACATTGAATTTTAAGCATTATAATAACCACGTTTGACTTTATATAGATCAACTGGTTATATTGATAAACTTACAACTTTATAACATTGTTTTTATTGCAATATATTGAAACTATTAATTTTGTTAGGTAATATATACTTGTGTTTACCTACGGCTATAATATAAATCCCAATTTTTTGTTGGTTGCAAAGAATTAACTAATTTTAAGTTTCAATTTTTACTTGTCCAAGCCCTTTTTGAAGTTTAGTATGTCGGCTATCAAGGACTTACGTTCAGCTACAGGTACCATTTCTTTACATTTGCGCTGGTTTTCCTCGGCCAGCGCTCTGATAAACCGGTCTGATCGCCAACAGGCGTTGATATAAAGATATGAGCAGATTAATGATCGGTTGACAAGCGTCGAACAACAGTTTTGTGTTTTCAGCGCTTGTTGTCTCGAAGTTTCTGTTGTTGACTTCACACTGGACCAGCGAACCAAGGTCAGTGAAGACTATGCCCAGATTTTGGACATAAATGATGCTGTCTCAGATTGTGCAAGGCAGTTGATTGCAGATAAGGATGGTAACCCTAAAGCAGGAGCTTTCTAGGCCAGCACCGTGACTTTTGAGTCGGCTTCCCACATTGAACCTCCCGCACTTTGATGGGTGCCTAGGAAGCTAACTAGGTTCCTCAACCTCTTTGATAGCCAGGTCGATGCCAGGGTTGACCTTTGGCCATTCCAAAAGCTGGCATACCTAATGTCAGTTTTGGATGGAGAGGCCAAAGGCCTCATCCAACATCTGCCGGTGTCTGATGAGGCCTACTAGACAGCCCGGGACTTGATCACCCGGAGATACCATAACAAGCGTAGCCTCGCAGACACCGACATTGTGCAGATCCTGAGTTTGCCCACGCTCACCCGGGTCTCTGGTTTGCGCATCCAGCTGTTGAACCCGCTGTTGGTGGCCATAAACGCCCTCTAGAGTTTGGATCTGCCCGTGGACCAATGGTGCACATAATTTAAAAAAATCTGCCTGCTGACCTACGGTCACGTTGTGAGCAGAAGTTTGGAAGGGATAGTGCAACTCATCTGCCCCCCTTTGAAGACCTTGAGAAGTTTTTGGACGATGAGTGCCGGGTTTTGGATAACTCCGGTGGTGACACGTTGGCCACCGGCCGCCGATTATGACCCCACACAGATGGCGCGCGGCACGAATCACTGCGCCTTTGAGGACTTTAGACCGCACCCACATTTTGATTTGCCTGGTCCTGGCCAAAGGTCGCCGCCCAGGCACAATAGCTAAATGATCCCTGCCCTATAACTTCAACCTCCCCCATTGAGACCGTTATTCTACCATCGGTTTCTATAAGTTTCTGGGGACCCACGGGGGCCTCTGTTGTTGTCCGCGCTATATTGGGCACAGGTTCACAAGGTTGCATCGTTTCCACTTATTTGGTAGGTTTAAATTAAATATGGGTTCTTTTCCAAATTGTATTCCGGCTATAGGTGACGTAGCATCTGCTGTTGAAGGGGAAGTAAAGGTTTTGTTTGCCCCTGTTGAATATTCACACCGGAGGATTAAAACCTCGGCTATTGTACTGAAGAATATTTTTGGGTAATCATCCATAGAAACAGCTACCCGCTGCTGTGGTGAATTTGACTTCGGGTTTGGAACTGGCAGACCCCAAATTTGACACACCGGGACAAGTTGATTGGCTCTGATGTCCTTGGTGGAATTTCGATTGGAGGTAAACGGGTCTTGGTGCCAAATGAGTTGAATGTCAGAACGACCATATTTGGATTTGCTTTGATAGGACCTGTAACTAGGGACCCCCCTTCACCCGAACTTGATAATTTGTTGACCGTAGGCTCCGCTCTATCTGATGCGGTTCAGAGGTTTTGGGAGGTAGAGTATCCCCCTTAAGCTGCTCGTTTGAAAACAGAACATGAGGAGTGCGAGTTGTTCTTCCGGAACAATACTGGTCGACTCCGTTCTGGTCGAATTATCACGAAGTTACCCTTTCTGTCTGTGTGGCCTCCCCTTGGTGAGTCACGACCTTTAGCCGAAAAGAGATTGTTGGCTATGGAGCGTCGCATGGGTCGTGGTCCGGTGCTCAAACAGAAATATTTTGAGTTCATGAGAGAATATGAACAATTGGGACACACGTCCGTGTCAAATTTGGTTTGGCGTTCGGTGGAGCATTACTTTCTCCCGCACCATGCGGTATTGAAGCCATCAACTGGCAAGCTGCACACAGTGTTTGATGGTTATGCGCAGACTTCAACAGGCCTACCCTTGAACCAATGCTTGCATTCTGGTCCCAAGTTGGTCAAGGACCTTTGCGACGTCATCACCAGCTTTCGACGACATCAGGTTGTCTTTGCGGCCTGACCATCAAAATGATTTTAGGCAAACGATTATCCACCCAAATGATCTTCGTTTCCAACTGATCCTTTGGAGATAGGATCCTCGGGATCCCATGGTCATCTACGAGCTCAATACCAATACGTAAGGGCTACGTTCGAGCCCCTACTTGGCAATGCTTTCTCTATGGGAGCTCGCAGACCGTGAAGGCTGACGTTTCCCACGAGCCTCTGCAATCCTGAAGGACGATATTTATGTTGATGACATTTGTTCGGGCGCATCCACTGTGAATGAGACGATCCTTTTACGGGACGAATTGATTGGTATCTTGGCCTCCGCTGGTTGCGCAAATGGATTTCCAACTCAGCAGCGCTTTTGGAAGGCTTACCAGATGATCATAAGCAAGATCCACATTTGTTTGAGATTGTTGACAACCCCGCCATGATGGCTGTTCTCGGCGCTTAGTACAGACCAGTTCAAGACATCTTTACGTATAACGTAGACTTGAAATTGCCTTTTTCTTAGACTAAACGTCTCGTGTTGTCTAGTTATTTGTCCAGTTATATTTTGGGCAAAATGCTTCTCGTAGAAGCTTTGGACAGCAGGATTTATTTGGGACAAACCTCTACGCGATACTCTTGTTGAAGAATAGACCTCTTTTGTATCCTTACTTCCTGCCGTCAATGAGATCTCCTTGCCTCGTCCCATCCTTTCTCCCGGGAAGTACAAAGCAACCCTTCACGGGTTTTGTGATGCTTCGGAGCGTGGTCACGCGGCCGTGGTGTGCTTGCGCACAGTCAGTGCCCCAAGTCAGGTGAGGGTTTCCCTGATCGTGGCAAAGAGTAAGGTTACACCTCTTCGGACATCTTTGACCATCCCGAAATTGGAGCTCTCGGGAGCAGCCCTACTTGTGCGATTGCTGAATCACGTGTCTAATACTTTGGGTAAAACAATTTGAATTAATGGAACCTACGCCTGGACAGACAACCGAATTGTTCTTTGTTGGTTGAAGGCGTCTGTCCACACACTGGAAGTATTTGTCGCTAATCGCGTTTCCCAAATACAAAAATCTGAAGTCACGCTTGTCTGGAGACACGTGCCAGGTGAGCTCAATCAAGCCCCGCTGATTGTGCCTCGCGCGGATGCTTGACGCCTAGTTTGATAGGCCATTCGCTGTGGTGGGGTCTGGAATGGTTGAGTCGACCAGAAATTGATTGGCCTCGAACGCCAGTTTTGGATACTTCCTCTTTGCTGGGTCTGCGAACACTCGCTCTTGAGTAGGTGGAATGCGCCTTCGATTCCGATTTCTTGTTAAATCGCTACAGCTCCCTTGACAAATTGTTAGGTGTTACTGCTTGGATGAAGCGTTTTGATTTTAATCTTAGGCTATGTATTAGTATATGATGATGATGATGAACCCACAACAGGAACAACTGACACCGTTTCTCTCACCACAGGAACGACAGGAGTTCCTCACCTTTTGGATTCGTTCTGTGCAATTGGCACTTTGAGAAGGAGATTGCTATCCTTAAGTCAGGGAAATTGAAACTGTCGGGAGCTGTATGTAAATTGAACCCCCTTTTTACGTTACGGATCTACTGCGCGTTGGAGGGCGTCTCAAGAACGCCAACCTCCCTTCCGGGGCACGTCACCCCCTTTTGTTACCCAAGGACGGTAATTGGGTACGTATGTTGGTAACTGACCGTCACCATAAAAATTCGCGTGCTGGTTGTAATGCTCTGTTGGCCATTTCGCAATGCGGGTTTCGGATTTTGTCTGCCCGAAGAATAATTCGGAGTGTATTCTTTCACTGCATCCCTTGCTATAAGCTCAAGGCTTCTACCATGCAGCCCTTGATGGGAGACTTGCCTGCGGATCACGTAACAGAGAACAGGACGTTTGCCGGTCCCCCCCCCCGTTTGATCTCCAGCTTGTCGTGTTGGGGGGGCTCAGTAACCGTAAATTGGTCACCTGCGCCTTTACAGAAGCCTAGAACAATAAAAAACTGGATAACAAGGTATTGTAAAAACAGGAGCAGCATTAGTTTTAGAGGATATTCGCTCCGCGGTCTACGAGACAAAACAATATATTCCAACAGATTTTTTTTCCAAAAAATATTGTCAGCTGTACCTGAAACTTCACGCGTTTTCTTGGATACTACTACCTCCCTGGCCTACTGAAGGATACCACAAAAAAAAACGCGCCACTTACTCTATCTCGTGGAAGTGTGGAAATGAGTTACTTGGCCGAAAAGCGTGTTAGAGTGGACTTCGCGGCTCTCGTACGCTGAAACTATTGATTTTACAAAAAAGGTTATTACATTAATGTATTTTGCTTTAGTTAAATATTTATTCACGTATGTTTATTGCTAGATATTAATACATTATTTATTTATATATAAATAATTATCTATACCTATGTTTTCTGATATCTCTTCCGTGAGTCACTAGAGGGCCCAGTTGAAAATCGGAGCCAGGTATGGGCCTGGCACATGCCGAATTGGGTCCTGTTTTGACTGCACCCGACCAACCCTTTAACCACCGTCTGCATACATTTATCTTTTCTCTTTACTCTTAGTCTTTTATTATGTTTTTTTTTCTTTGTGCTTATGATTGTTCTTATAATATATTCTTTTTTTTTTTATTTTACTTACCTATATGTAACTTGTGTTGTGTGGAGTCAAAATAAATATTATTTCATTTCATTCATTTCATTTCATTAATTGTAGGAAATTTTCTTTACTTTAATTCATTTATAACTATTTTTATGGTATAATGAGTTAGAACGGAGTTTTTCTCAAAAAAACTTTATTTGAGCGCATTTTTTTAATATGGGGGCGCGAGCGGCAAAGATACGAGGTCGCAAAGTATACATTCGAAAAGATTACGTCGAAATCTATAAAATCACCAATTCGCAAAACTCCCGGAAAACTATCCAGGTAATAGTACCAAATGACTGAACTATACTATGTACCACACTGGTCAGACGGGTTGGTGTCGAGTATTTCGTCTCTTTCCAAAGATACTATTATTTGGTTTGTGAATTTTCTTTAGTTGCCTCTTACAACACCCACGGAATGAAATTGTCATTAAGTAAATCATGTCTAAAACACATCAAATGAGAAACATACGATACCTTTGGGTAGAAAGGTCGTATAAACCAAAACCCGACTTTTCAGGAGAGCAGAAAAACGATTTCTTTTTTACATAAAAATTCATAACTTTTTTGTTTTTGTAGTTATAAAAAAATTATCTATGAGAAAGTTTCTTAGAATTTGCGAATGAAAAAGGTTAAATCATCATAACCTATCTATCTTTTTTAGTTTTAAAGTTAGCTTGGATTTGCGTCTAAGAAAAAATAAATTCTTGGTTAATACATCCCATGAAAATGTATTTTAAAGAAACTGTAAA
Source organism: Euclidia mi (assembly GCA_944739405.2). NCBI lineage: Eukaryota > Metazoa > Arthropoda > Insecta > Lepidoptera > Erebidae > Euclidia > Euclidia mi. Next base: position 43,118,918 of record OX123191.2, on the reverse strand, counting down.
GGTCGTATATCCATTTTTGGTAAGCTTTTGGTCACATTTACTGTCGTGAAAACCCATACATGTAGTTTTTTTGTATTATAAACCATTTATAAACATAGATCAATTGAATTCTTACTAATAAACAATCCTGTTACTCTCAGAATTAGTAGGAATTCAATCATTATTATTCTTATAACCAATAATGGTCGATTCAAATAAAATAAAACTACCTGAAATACGGATTCAACATTAATTAAGTATTATAATATCTTCTAATCAACACTAACTATCATTTCAATAATGGTACAACATACCTATCAGGTTTAACATTTTAAATTGAAAAATTATTATAAACACCTTAAATAGAAATGTGAAATGAAAAATCGACTTAGTCATAAAAAACAAAAATTATTCAAACTTCTACTGAATTAAAGTAATCAGGCATTTTAATCATTTATAAAATGTTTGATATCTTTTTAAAGTTTTTGTACATATTTAAATGTACTTAATTCAATAAATTATTGAATTAAGCCTTTGTACTAAGGCTTACTTACTAACAAATTTATTGAATTGCAACTAAATAAAAAAGCGATCAAGCACTAAACGTAACTAACTTATGTACTAAAAAGTAACTTATTTATGATATAAATTTGTGTTCAGAACTAGTTTAAAAATATTTATGAATTGTTACTATAAACTATTTTAATTATTATTATAAATTATTTTAAAACGAATTATTAATTATTGCTTCCAACATTGCAAATATATCGGTTTCTCGAAACAAAGGTAGGAGGAGAAGAAGGTACGTGGTATATAGCCCGAAGCACAATTTAAATTTCGCGATACCTACCAGATTAAAATTTCTATATATTTTTTTTATAGACTCACGCCTGTATCCTCGAAGGGGTAGGCAGAGGTGTAATATTACACCCACATTTCGCCATGAGTTTTTAGGTCCCACGTAATAGGGGGCGAGCCTATTGCCGTACCGGGCATATTACCAGACTAAACCCAATAACACTTTGCCCGACCCGGGAATCGAACCCGAGACCTCCCAATCCCACGCGCACATTTATGCCGCGAGACCAACGAGGCAGTCTATATTTTGTAATTACATTTCAGAATCAACTTGAAGTTACGTGAAAATTAAATTGTAACCCATCCCTAGCAGATCAAACAAATGTGTTGTAATTTAAATAAATGGATATACGAGTATAAAAAGAATCATTCTGAATTAGAACTTACCGAACTCAGCACCTACTCGCATGAGTATATGCGAGTAGGTGCGACAAGAGTGTTCTAGCCTTAATAAATTGTAGCACGTAGCTATTGCGATTTGTAGGTATTAATCATAGAGTAGTAGTAATAGCCTCATACGACTGATCAGTGACGGTAGCCTATTAAAAAAATCATAAATATCTACCCTAAACTGGGAAAATTCAACCGCCAAGAGCCTTAGTATCATGCACTGAATCACTGGTATCGGTTTATTATTTATTTACACCCAATATTATTATACACCTAAAAGATACACTTTATTTAATACAATAAAACCGTTTCAACAAAATTATAGATGGAATATAAATCTATTATGCGAAAGACCCGCTTAAATATCAATCTACCAAGTACAGTCCGAGGGGAATAATATTTTGCACTAAAAACAATACTCTTTATTAATACAAAAGCAATTTCAATTCTAACTCAATAAAAAAGAGTTCATATTTCGATTAACTTGTCTTTCAGTACCCGTTCCCTGAATTATTAGTCAGAATTCAATTGATCTATGATTATAAATGGTTTTAAATACAAAAAGAACTACATATATGGGTTTTTACGACAGTAAATGTGACCATAAGCTTACCAAAAATGGATATCCGACCTATACAGTTTTTTTTAAATACATTTACAGAGGGTGTATTAACCAAGAATTGATTTTTTCTTAGACGTAAATCCAAGCTAACTTTAAATCTAAAGTACATAGACAGGTTTTGATGATATAACCTTTTTCATTCGCAAATTGTAAGAAACTTTCTCATAGATCATTTTTTTATAACTTCAAAAACAAAAAAGTTATGAATTTTTATGTAAAAAAAAGTAGTTGTTCTGCTATCCTGAAAAATCGGGTTTTGGTTTATACGATCTTTCTGCCCACAGGTATCTGTTGGGAAACGAACCCAACACCACCACGCGAGTACATCAGCGGCGCGCGGCACCGATACACCGTACCAGTCGACGTCATCCGGACCGATCGCCGGCGCGCCTCGCGCGCGGTGGTGCGGCTGGCCGGCGCTTATTACAAGGACAGCACTCGCGAACACCACCGGTGACGGACGATCCTTTATACATTATATCGTGTTTTCCGGGGTTCCGATTTTGATGTGAAGGCGTAAAATAAACCAGCAGAAATACAATCCACATTCATTGAACGTCCTAGGACGCTAACAGTATCGATATATGGGTTTTTACGACAGTAAATGCGACCATAAGCTTATTAAAAATGGATATACGACCTATAAAGTTTTTTTAAAGTACATTTTCATGGGGTGTATTAACCAAGAATTGATGTTTCTTAGACGTAAATCCAAGCTAACTTTAAAAGTGAAGAACATAGATAGGTTTTGATGATATAACCTTTTTCATTCGCAAATTGTAAGAAACTTTCTAATAGATAATTTTTTTATAACTTCAAAAACAAAAAAGTTATGAATTTTTATGGAAAAAAAAATAGTTTTTCTGCTCGCCTGAAAGGTTTCTACTACCTTTCTACCCAAATGTATCGAATATGGGTTTTTACGACAGTAAATGTGACCAAAAGTTTATTAAAAATGGATATACGACCCATACAGTTTTTTTAAAGTACATTTTCATGGGTTGTATTAACCAAGAATTGATTTTTCTTAGACGTAAAGCCAAGTTAACTTTAAAACTAAAGAAGATAGATATGTTTTGATGATTCAACCTTTCTCATTCGCAAATTGTTAGAAACTTTCTCATAGATCATTTTTTTATAACTTCAAAACCAAAAAAGTAATGGAATTAGATGTAAAAAAAATTTGTTTTTCTGCTCGCCTGAAAAGTCGGGTTTTGGTTTATGCGTCCTTTCTTCCCAAAGATATCGATAATTGGGTTTTTACGACAGTAAATGTGACCATAAGCTTATTACAAATGGATATACGGCCTATACATTTTTTTACAGTACATTTTCATGGGTTGTATTTACACCCAATATTATTATACACCTAAAAGATACACTTTATTTAATACAATAAAACCGTTTCAACAAAATTATAGATGGAATATAAATCTATTATGCGAAAGACCCGCTTAAAAAATATCAATCTACCAAGTACAGTCCGAGGGGAATAATATTTTGCACTAAAAACAATACTCTTTATTAATACAAAAGCAATTTCAATTCTAACCCAATAAAAAAGAGTTCATATTTCGATTAACTTGTCTTTCAGTACCCGTTCCCTGAATTATTAGTCAGAATTCAATTGATCTATGATTATAAATGGTTTTTAATACAAAAAGAACTACATATATGGGTGTGGAGGAAGAAAGGTGTGGTGTTCCTCCAACTAGAGGGAGGATCCTCAAACCAGGCTGGGTGATATTGCCTGGTGGACTGTCAGTCCGACGGACGTATTTCAGATGTTGTATATATACAACTCGGCGCGCGAACTCTGCATGTGCGATTCAGCACCTTGATATCCGTCGCATTGTGTCCGATAGATGTCGCCGTGTTGTTGTTGTTGAGACTTCATCGTCGCTCGCTAGATGGCCTCAGTTGTATGTAGCTACCGCTACATCACTCCCCTCCAAGACCGGAGGTCGATCTCGAAGGTGATGAGTCAGCTGTCGATGCTTTTGAAGAGCGTGCCAGTGCCAGTGGAGAGATGCCGCTAGTTCCAGTGGGTCGGAACTGTGTGCCGCTAGTAGGCCCAGTGAGTCGGGTCTAAGTGCGGTGCGCGGTGAGCTATCCCAGTGAGTCGGGATAGTGGCTTCGCAATGGTCCCACGGTGAGTCGGGGAGAGGTTGCGAAGTTGCTGCGCAGTGAGTGTCCCACGGTGAGTCGGGGAGATGCTGCGAGGTTGCTGCGTAGTGGCTGGCTGCTGCGTTGCCGGTGAGAGATGTCCTCTTCTTACGTGAACCGGGTGCAGGGTGCTGTGCCTAGACGCTGGAGTGGCTGCAGAGAAGACCAGGCATGCAAGCCTGCATGGCCTATGGTTGGTCCCTGGCCAAAGATGCTGGCTGGCGGCGACTTGATTACCGCCCATCGGGTGACGTGCGGAGTGAGGCGAGACGAGGCGAGGATGAAGACGAAGCTGATCTGACCGGTGGAGGCTGCTTCAGATCACGTCGGGAGCTGCTGGTAATCTGACCAGTGAAGGTTGCTTCAGATCACGTCGGGGTCACCAATGTGGAGGAAGAAAGGTGTGGTGTTCCTCCAACTAGAGGGAGGATCCTCTAACCAGGCTGGGTGATATTGCCTGGTGGACTGTCAGTCCGACGGACGTATTTCAGATGTTGTATATATACAACTCGGCGCGCGAACTCTGCATGTGCGATTCAGCACCTTGATATCCGTCGCATTGTGTCCGATAGATGTCACCGTGTTGTTGTTGTTGAGACTTCGTCGTCGCTCGCTAGATGGCCTCAGTTGTATGTAGCTACCGCTACACGGGTTTTTACGACAGTAAATGTGACCATAAGCTTACCAAAAATGGATATCCGACCTATACAGTTTTTTTTAAGTACATTTACATTGTACTGTATGGTGTATTAACCAAGAATTGATTTTTTCTTAGACGTAAATCCAAGCTAACTTTAAATCTAAAGAACATAGACAGGTTTTGATGATATAACCTTTTTCATTCGCAAATTGTAAGAAACTTTCTCATAGATCATTTTTTTATAACTTCAAAAACAAAAAAGTTATGAATTTTTATGGAAAAAAAAATAGTTTTTCTGCTCGCCTGAAAAGTCGGGTTTTGGTTTCTACTACCTTTCTACCCAAAGGTATCGATATATGGGTTTTTACGACAGTAAATGTGACCATAAGTTAATTAAAAATGGATATACGACCTATACAGTTTTTTTAAAGTACATTTTCATGGGTTGTATTAACCAAGAATTGATTTTTCTTAGACGTAAAGCCAAGTTAACTTTAAAACTAAAGAAGATAGATATGTTTTGATGATTCAATCTTTCTCATTCGCAAATTGTTAGAAACTTTCTCATAGATCATTTTTTTATAACTTCAAAACCAAAAAAGTAATGGAATTAGATGTAAAAAAAAATTGTTTTTCTGCTCGCCTGAAAAGTCGGGTTTTGGTTTATGCGTCCTTTCTTCCCAAAGATATCGATAATTGGGTTTTTACGACAGTAAATGTGACCATAAGCTTATTAAAAATGGATATACGGCCTATACATTTTTTTACAGTACATTTTCATGGGTTGTATTAACCAAGAATTGATTTTTCTTAGACGTAAATCCAAGCTAACTTTAAAACTAAAGAAGATAGATAGGTTTTTATGATTAAACCTTTTTCATTCTCAAATTGTAAGAATCTTTCTCATAGATCATTTTTAAATCACTTTTGGGTTTTGGTTTATAGGACCTTTCTACCCAAAGGTCGATATGCGATAAGGATTTACGACGTCGAATTCAAACTATGCTTAGGTAATGCATTCAACACGTTAGGGCGTATAAACCATTTACAATTAACGACTATTTTTACGCCCTGAGTTAATAAAAATTATGGTCATTACATCATAACAAAACTACAAAAAAATAACATGCGGCTTTTACACTGAAAATTTACCGTTTTTATGAGGCTATGAACAAAAATTTCTGGGTCGTATTAACCATTTTTGTGCGAATTTCTACATTTCGTATATACAGATCGACAGAGAAAAAAATTCTGAGAAAAATGGTATATATAACTCAATTTAGCCAAAATGGTTTATACGACCTTTCTACCAAAAGGTATCGATATGTCACTTGCTATCCCTACGTTACAAAAATAATATCTGAGAATCAGAGCATCAAAGAGCGATTGACGAAGGTTCGAATAGTTGGATCGAGTGATTTTCAGTTGAATCACGTAGAAACTACTCAATTTTCAAAGTTCTTTATTTCAAATTTGAAGTGAGTCTGGAATATTTTCAACTGGTTATGTCACTTTGGATCGATGTAATGAAATGATCGCATGCTGTGATAGACTTTGCAAATGTAATTATTTATTCCTGTGTTTATTTTTGTGGAACGCCCGACGAATAGTAGCAGAGATAAAATCTTTTTATATGTTTTGGCGCAAAAAATGCAATACTTCATAATATCAACGCCTAACGCCTACAGTAGTGACTTTTGAAGATACGAACTGACAGCCATGTAGAAGATATTGGGTAGATCATGGAGTGCTTTAAATTTATGTGCGAATAATATTGTTAATTATCACTTGCCAAGTCACGAAAATCTCTGTCATTATGTGTAGACTGGGGATTTACTAACACTGGTCTAAGTCATGGCATATCGCTATAATCATACCAATCTGGTTGTCCGAATGTATTCGCAAACAATTTGGCACTAGTTAATAAATAATCTAAAGCTCCACAATTTTATTGATATTTGTTGCTTGTTATTTTTTTGTGTACGTACGCTAAGCGTGTGCCGTGTTTAGGGAGAATAACATACAAACATACATAGACTCACGTCTGTTTCCCCGAAGGGGTAGGCAGAGGCATATTAAACGCCCACTTTTCTTCTTTCAATCATGTTTGTGTTTTATCCATATTTTATGTGATAGGGTGTTGTGAGGGTGATAACGGAGGTGAACATGTTTTCTGTTCTCTTTCCATTTTCGCTTGTTGTAGCTGTGACGTCATTTATCCGCTTGACCGCGCACAAGTGACTATTTTCCTTTTTTGCAAAAACAGATGAGCGCGTAAAATGTAATTTTTCCCACGCTTTTCCGCTGCGCACTAATCTGTTTGTGGAACTCGGATAACTTAACCGATTGCAGTATGTTGCATATCAATAGACGCGTAATTAAGCTTTCCAATGATTTAAATTTAAACCATGTAATATGGCTGAAGCCCACGTAAGGGCAGTATAAAGTGAAAATTAGAATTTTTTTCCCGCCAATTTTGAGCGCGATTTTATATTTCTGACATATTCCTTTTTCTCGTCGATTTTTATTATGGGGGGTATATAAGTATTATACACAATTAGAAAGGTTTTTTAATTTAATTTTAGAGGAAATAAATATAATGAAATGAAACATTTTAATATTAAACATAAAAAAATAAAACAAAGATATTTTTTTATTGGCGCCAATTTTCATATTTTATTTTTTAAAATACTGTTTTATGTTATATATCAGATTCAAACCTAGAAAACTTTCCTTCCAACTAGATTTCCAAGTATAAAAACCAATTCTGATAAGAATCTGATAAGAATTGTTTTTATTGGAACCTGCACAGTTGTTTACTTTTTCCCGCCAAAAAAACTGAAGTTCCCGCCAAAATTTTCGATACCTAATATCTCATAAATAATATGAGTATTATATATTTTATCAAAGGTTTATTTATATACTCATAATAAAAAAATAATACAACGCATACATGTAACCTTATATACATACATACATAGACTCACGCCTGTTTCCCGGAGGGGTAGGCAGAGACTACGGAACGCCTTTTGCAACGATCCTGACATATCTCTCTTGCTTCATTCACTCCCATCAGATTCCTCATGCATGCTCTTCTGTTCAGGGTACTTCTCACCTGTCCTGTTATATACATACATATATGTATTTAGACTTTTTTACATAAAATAACGTTTTTACGATAATTTTTTGTCTATAATTAAAGTAATACACATTATTTATTTATTGTTTTGCTGTAACTTCATAATTAATCAGTTAATTTACAATAAAAACATAAAAGTATGCTATATAATTACATACTTTGCTTACAATGTTGTTTTTAATCCATAATTACGCCCCACGCGCGAAATGCAAAGTCAGCGAAATATATATATTTTTTCAAATGCTTACATCTAAATTATTTTCTGCAAGTATTGCTATAACTTTATTTAATTACATAGATAATATTACCAGGTACTTGAAAATACAACAGCAAACCAGATTCAGCTTATACTTTTATTATGATAAACAGAAGTGTCGAGTAAAGCAGGCCGCACACCAGGCATACATTTGTAACTCGATAATTGTAGCGCCACATTTGAAACGCGACACATTTAACGCCCCCATATATTTGTACGTGAGCACGCACACCGAGGAAACATTTGTAGCGGGCGCACTTTGTAGCGAGACGATGTCCACGCTACACGAATCCAAGATCGAACACGTTCGTTTTTTGTGTCGCGTTGGTTTGCAAAAATGAGAGACAACATAGAATTTTACGTTGAGTTTATTGCAGAGGTTGAAAAAAGCCCTATATTATACAATCATACGCTCAATGATTATAATAACAGACGGATTACAGAAATTATTTGGACTAAGATTGGCGAAAATTCAATGAAAAGAGTAAGTACCTTTCTTTGTACATTTAAAATCGTGCTACACTGTGTAATTATTTTGCCATGACACCAGCCCGTATGGTTTTAAGAAGTAATAAACACAAATATTCTCGATTTTTTGTAGCATCGTTATTCGGTCTCCCTTGATTTATATAATTGGTAGTGGGGTTAGGTATATATACATAGGTTAGGTATTAAGTCAGCTGAAATACACTCTCTGAAGTTTTTGTTTCGGTAAACTTAACTAAATTTAATAATAGCTTGTATGTGTTTTCAGACATTCGATAATATAAGAGGAACTTTTCTTCGTCGGATTGTAATTCTTGCGAAATTTTGAAATTCCCGTAAATTGTACAATCTTGATTAAATGGATGAACCCAATAACGTCTTTTTTTCTCATTAATCGCCACATCAAGAAATCGTCGTCATCAGACGATGATGTCGACATTCTCAAAGCGGTGCCACGCTACAACTGTGCTTCCAATGTGCGCATATACAATACATTTGTAGTAAGCTGAATAGTAGGGCAATGATTGTGGCGACGTAAATGTTCGATGCGTGTAGCATGTGGCGCTGATGTGTGGCCTGCTTAAGTCGGTAGAGACGACATTGTTTACGTTACGGCCGCTCGCCTAAAGTAAACATTTAATTCATATAGTTTGTTTTGTACCATTAGAATGAGACATTCATTAGGTTGCAGAAAAATAAACACCACTCCTCTTAAATTATTAACAATCGCACAAAAACTAATTAATTGAGCGCGCCCGTCTTTAACTGGCGGCGCGCACTTGAAATTTGTCGATGCTGAGTAAGCACTTAAAAATGGTGAGTGGTCAAGTGGTTATGTTATTAGCAAGATGTTCAGGTTAATAGTACGTGAATGCTTTTTGCGGTGACTGGAAGACTTATTTATCTTTTACACGGTTGTATTTGATTCTATACTACATGCATTTTCATTAAGTTTCTATTATTTTTTTAAATAATCTCGATATAGATTTGCCACACTATCTCATGGTTAAATTTATTTGCAATCATATTAAAACTAACACAGCTAAATGACTATTTACGTATAAAATAAGACAATAATTTCTATACTTAAATAACTAAAAAATACATTTAAAAACAGGAAAGGAAAAAAACATATAGTTTCTAAATAATTATGATCGCGAATTTTCTTTATGATACGTCGCCCGCTCGATGATATCCAAGCGGCGCAACAACCTTTTGCTTATAGTTTTAGTAAACTGACTGAAACAAGTTTGGTGCGGTCTCAGAGACCGTTGGAAGGTTAAATTATCACCAATTAAGCAAGTACAAGAAGTTCTTGCCTGTAAAGTAAATACTATTGATAGCTTACAGCTGCACCTCTTTACAAAATTGAAACTAGATATTGTTCATCACAGAAATGAAATCTGGATCTTTCGATATTTTCTTAGTTAGCAAAGGTCTTGACAGACATTCCAGTGTGTATTCCTCGCTGTTTGTCATTGAGGGTATTCGATTTAACTTGCGCAATCAGCTGAGTGCCACCTCTGTTAGCTCGGTCAGCTCATGATAGGCTTGTTACACACGAAAGCCGTTGTACATACGTGCACTTCTCCATTGGGATTCAAAAGAATATACTAAGCTAATTGAATAGCAAGCTGGAAGTAGTTTGCGCGGATGCGAGACCAAATCGATTCCAGTTATTTGAATTTATTTTCTTTTTTTTATAGTAATAGGCGGCAAACGAGCAGACGGATCGCCACATGGCAATTACTGCCGCCCATGGACACAAGCAACACTACAGGTGTCAAAAGTGCGTTGCCGCCCCTTGGGGTTGGGAAAAGGGATAGGCTATGAAGTGGGATAAGGGAGAAGGAATAGGGGATAGGGCCTCCGGCACTCTCATTCACCGAACGAAACGCAACAGTTTAAGTACTGTTACGTTACGTCGATTTTCTGTGAGAGGGTAGTACTTCCCCGGTTGACCCGGCCCATTCATGCTGAAATCAGCAAGACTCTACTACCTTTAGGTCTGGGTTTAGTATTATAAGTTTTCTGTAGAATGTTAGTGTAGTGCAGTGTTCGGATTTTAAAGAGTATGTGTAAGGTACACTTCTGGTATCCATTTAAGATGACTGTTAATAATGAAAATTTAATTATCATGGACATATACAAATACGGTTATATAGGGGAAGGGTTAATAATTAGTAAGTAGTGTTTTTTGCGAAAGCAAGTAATATCCCAAAAATAATAGCTGATGTCGTAAGTAAAAGATTTTTAATAATTAATTATATAATGTGGTTGTAATATTTACGCCTTTGCCTTCCCCTTCGGGATACAGGCGTGAGACTATTGTAACGTATGTCCGGTACCTACCGCATCTGCGTCATAATACCGTCCATACGCTTGGCCAATCAGAGAAGGCCATCGTCCGCGCTCGCGAAGGTCACGTAGCGACTCCAACTCTGATGGAGGGCCCGGTATATAAAGGGGCCGACAGAGAGGCCGGTACCGCTACTCTATACTAACCTACTACCGCTACTCTATCCGTATACGTTGTACGTGTATCCTGGTCCCAGCTCTGGGTTCCAGGTCTACCTTAAGCTCCGGGCTACGCTACCCTAGACCGCTACACTTCCCTGCATCGTCTTCGGCGTCACCTCTGCCGAAGAGTCTGGCCCTGCCCTGCTCATCACACTCACACCGTCGGCGTCTGCCAGCTGAACCAACAGTCTGCGAGGATCTGCACCGCTACGCGCAGCCTTCGAACAGCCTGTCCTGCACACTACCGGAGGGAACAACGTGGGAGACTACAGCCCTTAGTGTTCAGGCCAGTGTCGTGTTGTTGGTCGGTCATACTCGTGCAAGGGAAGTGAGACAATACTCGGCAAATAAACGCATAGAACCACTGCTACGTTTTAGTACAAGAACCCGTTACACATAAATAAATAAATAATTATATAACGGCTACGCTGCAGGTAAGACGCAGTTGTTGAAGAAATTGATTCACCATTTATCATTGTATCATTATTTATAATTTGCAATCCAAAAACAGTTGCTCTGAGTTTGAGGGATCTGTAAGATCTTTAATTAATCTTTTTTATCATTATTTGATTGAATCAGGCGTTACTTGGTGGAACGCCATTGTAACCTAATGGAAGGAAAGAGGAACCCACCACGCACCCTTGGATTGCCGACCCCAACTATTGCAATAGAAAAAGGTTGACAACACCGAACTCCTCTAAAGACAAAGGATAAGGGATATACGGAATAATGCGGAAATGGGTTCCAGGAAAATACCTCACGTGCAGTATCCCGCTCTATGCGCCGACTATGCTTCGACACGTGTTTCGCATCTCCACGAGGCATCCTCAGGACCGATGGGCAACGCCCAAGGCGGGGATCTCCACCGTGTCGTGGTGGGGGGGCTCAGTAACCGTGGTTAGGTCACCCACGGTGAAGCTAAGCGAGATCCCGGGAATGGGCGCTCCGCGTGGGCTTGACAGAGGCCTGCGCAGGATGCATCCAATGGTGCGGGTGCGAGGGATAGTTCTTTTGTCCCTCGCAGTCCCGGGCGCGGTCGCGGGAGGAGAGGCGTGTTGGTGTCGCGTTGCCGCGCGCCCTATCTCCCGCGACCAAATGGGGGCGCACCATTGTTGCGTCGTGGTGGGGCCGCAGAGGAAGAGGAGATGCGGTGTTGCGTTGCCGTCCTCCCTATCCTCTGCGGCCGTTGGGTGTTTTGGCGGCGGAGCCTAACACCTTCATCCGCTACTTAGGGGATTTTGTTCGGGGCCCGCCTGACCATCTAGGGGGTAGCGAGGAATGCTTCGGCGATACCCGTTCCTCCGACACACGGGTACATGAGGGACATGCGTTGGTTTTTAGTAAGTAAGAGTCTGACAGTCCCCTTCGTCCTTCCCCCAGGGCGGAGGGACTCCATGAGGATTTTCCAACCAGACACCAAAAAAAAAGACCCATGGGTAACGACTGCGCCTTTTTTTTAAATTGGTTGATTTTATACTGAGTTTTAGTTCTGCATGAAACCGTTTGGATCGTAAGGCAGGCGCTGGAAATCGTCTGTGCATATTCCATTCTGGACTTTGCTGTTATATTGGAGTCGAGACATAATAACGGTGTTGCTTTTATCCGCTTTATTTTACACCACCATATCATTTTGCTGAATTTTGTTTTGTATAGATTTATATATTTTCAATTAACAGTTGTTGAAGTAGATTGATTAGTATGTATTTAAATGATGGACAGTTTAACTCTTGACAATATTATCTTTTTTGTTTCTGGTAATAGCTAGTTCTGCATCGACCGCCAATGTTTCCAAGTAATTTTGAGTATTTTTTTGAGGAATGCTTTACTTTAAAGTGAATTCTCGTCACATGTGAAATTGGTGTTCGAAAGGTTTTTTATTCTGGGATAAAATTTATGGTGACAAACAGTGTTTCCAGTATAGTCTCATGGTGTAGATAATTTTTCTATCAATTCTTGTAACTTCCTGCTTTGAGTGATATCCTTATCGTGAGCTACAGTTGATGCTAATTCTCTAGCTTTTCGGTGTAAAGAATCGAACTCAACATTGTGCAAATTAAATGAAAGCTCTAAATGGAGTATTTTTAAATGAAGTTTTAAGTTATCACGGACCGTGAACCAACGCCTTGCCTCTTCCCCCAACCAAATTTTTTGAGCTTTCTGTATCGCTATTTTGGCAGCCCGGGTGCGCGTATTGGAACGACATACATACATACATATACTCACGCCTTTTTCCAGTCGGGGTAGGCAGAGACAACAGAACGCCACTTGTTTCTATCTTTACAAACCTCACGCGCTTTCTCTACACTCATTACTCTTTTCATATATGCTCGCAGGTTTCGGGTACTTCGGACTTTGCCGTTTTTAGGACGTCCCCAATTTGATCGAGGAATGTCCGACGAGGTCTGCTGCGACCGACTTGCCCACACACATTTGCCTTATAAATCTGATTCGTCATTCTTTCTTCACTCATTCGCTCCACGTGTCCAAACCACTTCAGAATTCCTTTCTCAATCCTAGTCACGACATCTTCTTTAGTGACACTGTTCTCTCGTATAGTTACATTCGGCTTTCTATCGATCAGTCTCACCCCACACATACTACGCAGTGATCACATCTCAACTGCGTTAATTCTACTTTCATGCCTTTTCTGCCATACCCAACTCTCACTTCCATACATCAACGTGGAGACAAGCACTCCATTATGAACCGCCAATCGTGCCTCTTTTGGCACAGTCTGGCTGTTCATAAAGGCATACAGTGCTGCATTTACACGATTGCCCGCAGTCACTCTCCTCTCAATATCTTCTTCACATCTTCCGTCTCTTGTAAACACGCTACCTAAATATACAAATTCTTTTACTTGCTCTACTTTTTCATCTTCAATCGCAATATTACACTCAGTCAAACTTTCATCTTTTTCAACCACCATCACTTTCGTCTTTCTTTCATTAATTTTCATACCTTTAGCTTTAAAGCGCTCGTTCATGCAGTCAATCATTTCTTGCAACTTATTCGCCGATGATGCAAGGATGACTTGATCATCGGCGTTCAAAAGGCACTTAACATGCAGTCCTACCATATCGATCCCGCATTCAGTTTCTCGAATTTCTCTAATCCAAAAACAGTTGCTCTGAGTTTGAGGGATCTGTAAGATCTTTAATTAATCTTTTTTATCATTATTTGATTGAATCAGGCGTTACTTGGCGGAACTCCATTGTAACCTAATAGAAGGAAAGAGGAAACCACCACGCATCCTCGGATTGCCGACACCAACTATTGCAATAGAAAAAGGTTGAAAATACCAAATTCAAATTCAAAAATCCTTTATTCATTTGGGTCACAATGTGACGCTTATGAACGTCAAAATAATAAATTTATAAAATAATTACTTATACTCAAATTTAAAACATTATTACTGTATGCTTCTACATTAACATTTACTGCCACGTTCGCAAAGCAATAGGTAGAACCATGAGAAAGAACGGGCAATAAAACTCACGGTCACTCTTTTTCATCGCCAGGTTTTGCTTAATACACAATTTACATTTTGTAAGGTGCTGCAACTGTTACACCTTCTATATCACTTGTAAACTTGTATTTACTGTACATAATAATACTCAAGCATAATACTTTTGGTTAGCCTCCTCAGAATAGACATGGTGAAACAGGAGCATCCACTTACATTATATATACCTAATAATGCAGACAATCCGCGAAAGTGATCAGAACCATGATGGAAATGATGCAGTTAAATATTAAAATCTAATACCAGCCGCAAGACCGTCATCGATCAGTCATCGCAAGTAGCACACGTTCAGGAGTATGACACATGTGCCAGCCATCATCCCTTTCGCCATATTAGAGGGACAGGGATGACCCGACACACGACGCAACCACAAGAAATGACATTTTAGTGAGCATGACGACAACGGTATACGAACCAGCAGTAAGAAACAATCTATTGGTATACTGACAATGACCGCCAATTACCTCCATTTTCCAGATCGTTATCTTAATATATAAAATCCTTGCGTTACTGACTGACTGACAGACACGCTACAGCCGAAACTGTTGGACGCAGGAAGCTGAAATTTGGCATGTATGTTCCTTGGGGACCGTAGGGGTGCACTAATAAGGGATTTCCCGAAATTCCCACGGGATCGGCCAAAACGGGTAAATTTAAAAAAAATGCAGGCGTAGCTGCTGGCGTCGTCTAGTTATTAACATAAGTTAGTGGAACGCGTGAAGGAATGCAAATGTAGAAAGAATTTTGTGAAGGTGACAAGTGAACAATGATATGATCAGGGATAAATAATGTTAAACTACATTCAACATATCATAAAAATATCCAAATCCTGCAAAAATCATGTGTTCACGAGGCACCTCCACTTAACATGTAAATAAAATAATCGTGAGTTAAACAAGCCTAAGCCTATCCCCACGGTGTCTTATCATTTAAAAATTCCTTAATAGTGTAATAACCCCTTTGTAAAAGAAAGTTCCTAATTGTCCGTTTGTATTTGTGCATGGGTAAATTCATTATTTCAGGAGGCAATTTGTTGAAAAATCGTATACCAATCCCCGCAAATGAGTTCTGAACTTTATGTAGACGGTAGTTAGTTCTCACCAGTTTATGCTTATTCCTTGTATTCACTTTGTGCAAATCACTATTTTTGCGGTATAGAATTAAGTTTTTCTTAATGTACATTAAGTTAGCATATATATATTGCGATGCAACTGTCAATATATCTACTTCTTTAAATTTATCACGTAAAGAATCTCTAGCACCTAACTTATAAATTGCACGTATAGCCCTCTTTTGAATGACAAAAATAGTCTGTGCATCAGCAGCTGTACCCCATAACATTATTCAGTAAGACATAACGCTGTGAAAATAACTAAAGTAAACTAGTCTAGCAGTATCTATATCTGTGAATTCCCTAACTTTTCTAACTGCAAACGCTGCAGAACTAAGTTTTACTGCGAGACAGGATATTTGGGCGCCCCACTGAAGCTTACAATCTAAAGTTACACCTAAGAATACGGTTGATTTGACTAGTTGAATTGTTTCCTTATTTAAAATTATATTAGTAGGAACACTTTTGACATTAGGCAAAGAGAATTTAACACATTTGGTTTTGCTTGAGTTGAGTACCAAATTAAGTGTCGAAAACCAATCTAATACTTGTGCAAGAGTGTTATTGACGGTATCAAAGTTACTTAAATTACGATCAACTTTAAAAATTAGTGACGTATCGTCGGCAAACAAAACAATATCACATAAATTTTGTACAAAGAACGGCAAATCATTAATATATATTAAAAAAAGAAATGGACCGAGAATAGAGCCCTGTGGAACGCCCATTCCTACTGGCAAACCTAGAGACCTACTTTCATTAACATCTACATACTGAATTCTATCACTAAGGTAGCTGGCAACAAGATTGAGTGCGATATCTCTAATACCATAAAGTTTCAATTTAAGTAAAAGTGTATTATGTTCCACACAGCCAAAGGCCTTTGATAGGTCACAAAAAACACCAATGGCATACTTCGAGTTTTCCCAAGCATTAAAAATATGCTTTAACAAAGTTACACCGGCATCAACGGTGGAGCGACCCTTAGTAAAGCCATACTGTTCACTGTGAAATAAATTATTTGTGTGAAAGTGGCTCTCTAGTTGATGCAAAATAATCTTTTCAAAAATTTTACTAATAGCAGGCAAGATAGAAATTGGCCGAAAATTACTAGGGTCGCTCTTTGATCCCTTTTTGAATAATGGTATTACTTTACTGTGTTTCATTAGATCAGGAAATACTCCTATATCTACGCATCTGTTGAATATTGCAGCTAAATATGGAGCTAAGCTAGAAATAATTTGTCGCACAAGTTTAACAGAAATGCCCCATAAGTCAACAGATTTTTTATTATTGAGCGTCTTGAATACCTTCAGTATGTCATTGGTGTCAATATATTTAAAATTAAAAAGCACATCACACTCATTCACATTGCCCCTAACCAACATTTCTGCTTTGCTTGGACATGAATCTAGACAGCAGGTTGTGTTCACTGGTATGTTTATGAAGACATGGTTAAATGTCTGAGCAACATCCGTTTTCCTAGTAATAATTTCATCATTAAATTTTAATTCATAATTGTTATCTACCAATTTAGCTCGACCAGTCTCATTGTTAATAATGCTCCAAGTAGTTTTAATTTTGTTCTTGGATTCTTTGATTTTATTGCTTAAATATAAGGATTTGGCTAAAGCACATGTCCTCTTAAAAACCTTTGAATAATTTCTAATATATTGAATAAATTCAGGATCAAACTCCACTAAAGACAACATTCACAACAGGTACTGTCAACCTTTTACTATTGCAATAGTTGGGGTCGGCAATGCGAGGGTGCGTGGTGGGTTCTTCTTTCCTTTTTTATCTTCTGAAAAATATGCAGTGAATAGTACGATAAAATGTAAAGTAGACTTCATAAAATAGCTTTCGCTTTTCCGTAGTTATTTTTAAAGGCTCATCAGCTGTTGTTAATGTGCGAATTTATTATTTGAGCGTTAAATAATGCTGCCTTTGCACAATGACACGATGCCTGCTTGTGCTAACACTCGAGAAAATATGTTAACATTCTTCACCTTTGTTCATATACATCATACAGTTTTTTTATAGCCCACTGCTGGACATAGACCACTCCTTGTTTCCGCTACAATAGCATTGTGAGTAAATACCTTGGAGGAATGAGCCTTCTGTACCACGCTGAACATATGGGTTGGTATAATGTTTGATGTTAAGCTTTCCGTCTTTTAGTAAAGATACTATTGTTTTCGCGTCTTCATCTCACGATCACGCAATAAAATTGGATAGTGTCACTTTTTATTTTTAGTTGGTTACTTCACGGATGATAGATGCATTATCTATGTTGGAGGAAAGAGATTGTATGGTTTGCGATTTCACCCATTTTGTATCACAACATCAATGTTACCTGTCAGGTCCACTCACACCAATACACAAACTGTAGTAAGGCTTGATAATAAAACATCCTCGTTCATGTCTCCTATTACGATAGCCAATTACGTTATTATTCTGATTTGAAGGTACAATGTGACTACTGTCATAGATTTTCACCACTACCGGGACTTTTGAAGTTTTTGCTACCTAGTTACACATCTAGAAATCAGACTTTGGCAAAATAGCTAAACCTTCCGATTCTATTGAGTCATGCGGGTCACCATTTCGCCACATGCGTTCGAGCACTGTTGTTGAATTTTAGAGGCACTCTAAAATTCAACAACAGTGCTCGAACGCATACCAACTAAAACTTAACTAATTTTCTTCTAACTTACTTTCTAACTTAATTTACGGAATTACTAAGCTAAATTTGTGTAAACTGTTATGAATTTGTACCTAATTTGGAAACGATATTATTGGAAGTAATTTTAATCCATTACAAAATTATTTTCTGTGATAGTTAAACCTGTTTATTTGATATGATAACAAATTACAATTATTGGTATCGATAGAATAATAAACGGAAATTGTAAAAATATAATGAAAAATAAATAAAATTATACAATAGGGCTTCCTTGAAGCAATTGAATGAATATATAATATGAGTTATCATTAGTACAAATTACGCTTATATAATAAAAAAAATGAGAAAGTGCAAAATTGTGAAATAATGTTGTTTGTAGTTTGTTAAGGCTTTACATTTACCTATATACACCATGTATTTTAACAGTTTCGCTGTACCATGTATCATATGTGATTCATAAGAATTGATGTTCTATTGTGTCTCACGTCGGACTGCGAATGGGTTAAGTCAGTGTTTTCCCGAAAAGTATGTACTCAGTCCATGATATAGAAGCTACTACCTATAACACTTATTTTAAAAAAATCGGGCAAGTGCGAGTCTGACCCGCGCACCGAGGGTTCCGTACGCATTTTACCTTATTTTTATCATAATAAAGCATAATATTTTACCTTGTGAGGTACGGAACCCTAAAAATATACTAAAAAAATATTTTCTTTAAAATCAGCATTACACAGGCCTAAAATGTGTCGTGAAATAAGGGTAAGCTACTTTTTAGGTTATAAATAAAGTGCATTGACCTTACGAATCGACCGTCACGTTGGTATGCTATGAAAATTAATTCTGGCGAAAAAAAAATGCAAATAAAAAAATACCTTTTTTTTTTAATAAATATTATAAGTGGCATCTATATCATGGGCTGAGTGATCTACGTCTTAATTATGGGGATCGAACCCACATTGCAGTGCCAAGCGGCGAGACGGCGGCTTATAGCACTACGCCAACCGTGCAATCATAAGGGTACTGAATATGAGGATAAGTGCCGTATAGTGTCTCCTCAATTTGAATTGTAAATTGAGCATTTACTTAACCTGGATTGTTTGGCGTTTCGATCAAGTACGCACAAGTTACGTTCAACGCGGTCATTAAAACTGAGTGCATTCTCTTAGCATCAAGAATAGCAATTAAACAACTTACTTTGCAGTATCGGGAGTTTCTAACTTCTTTCTGCCGTAAGGGATTTTTACTTACGTACGAGTTTTATAAAAGTACGTATACTAAAATAAGTATTACTTATTGCTATCAGCTATTAGATGACTTCAGATTAATTTTGTTCTACGGAAATCTACAAGCGTTCTGTAATGTATTAATGTTTTTAAAATTAAGATATTATAACTTTTTTTTGGCGGTAGGTGCTAAAAAAGTCGACACGTATCGAAATTTGAAACTTTTAATTATAATTAGTTTATAATACAATTTAATAATATAATTACTTACTCTGGGTTATAAAATCCATAAGTATACTGGACTAATGTTAGTGAAAGCTTTGCATTACCGTATGTAAAGTTTTATCTGCTCGCTACACCACCTGCCAGCTCATCACACACATCAACACAAGTAAAACAACTAAATAGAAAACTTAACACACCAGGATGTCTGAACTAGCCAACATCAGGACTGCGCAGGACAATCTTGAAGAGATGTTCTCTAAACGGATGGCAGAGCTGGAGGCACAACTTCAGGGTGGATCTGCTAAGGATACCGTAGCAAAGGTGGCCGAGGAGTTCCGTACGTTTAGGGAACTGATGTATGCGATGCTTGGTCTTTTGCGCAAGCAAGTCGAAGACTGCACTCAAGCAATCGACCTCATGGAGACCAGGCACAGGCGCAAAGCCATGATATTTCTTGGGGTGCCGGAGGTTGAGCAGGAAGACTGTCGAACATCCATAGTGAAGATAGTGCGTAACATGGAAGTGCCAAATATTACATGTGATAGCTTCACTGCTTGCCACAGGATCGGTGCTTCAACTAAGGCTCATCACCGGCCAATCCTGGTCTGGTTTTCGGGTATGGAGTTGAGATCTGCCGTGTGGAAAGCCAAGACCCGATTGAAGGGCACTTCGGTGTCCGTTAAGGAGTTCCTGACGAAGCCAAGGCAAACCATCTTCGGCGAGGCTCGACAACATTTCGGCGTACGATCTTGTTGGACGCAAGACGGCGTCATCGTGGTGAAGGCGTCGGATGGCACGCGTCACAGAATTACCACCTCGGAGAATCTGAACAACCTGCTCCAGAAGTATCCCAAACAGGTATCTGGTCCTGCATCTGTGGGCAAGACCGGCGCCGGGGCTGTCGGGACGACATCGAACGCGAGCGCCAAACCTCGTAAATAATCATTACTATTACTTGCTTTAATTACTTTTTACTTTTAGTTTCAATTGGTTATTGTTTTTCTTGTTTGTAAAATCGTGTTGTTATTATTTTATCGTATTTTTTGTGAGGTTACGGTAATAAGAAGTAGTTTTGATAGTGACAATTTGACACTTTTGACAGTTCATCGTCTGTTTTATTACTCACTTGATGTTTGGTTGCGTTCGGAAACCGTAAGACGCATTTGTTTGTTTGTGCTGCGTTTCATTCATTCTCATTACGTTTTGTTTCTCCTTATTTCTATGTTTTGTATTTTGTTTGCTATTTGTATTTTTTTTAACACGCTTTTTAATGTTTGTGTTTGCTGGCGGGTGGTGCAGAGATGACTGGTACTTACAACTCATCGTGTATACTTAAATATTTGTATTTAAATTTATATATTTGTATTATATATCTTATTTATCTGTATATATTATTTTATATTTATAATATTTTATTACATAATAATATATAACTTCCTAGGTATTTATTTTATTGGATATGGACCATGATGACGTATATTTGTCGGCTACTGAATCTGTTTCCTCTTCTGACAATGAGCGACTGCTTACAAAATGCATTTGCATATCAGTCTCGGTCAATGCTTAACGTGTGTCACATAAATGCGCAAAGCATACCGAGCCACTATAGTGACTTGCTGGAAGGGTTTTCCAATTCTTGTGCACATGCCATTCTGATCTCAGAGAGTTGACTTAAACCATCTCTTCCTTCCACCTCCTACTCGCTGCCTGGCTTCGTTCTTATACGTAACGACCGAGTCGGACGGCGAGGTGGCGGTGTCGCTATTTACCTCCGCAGTGCATTTCCATATAGAATCTTGTTATCCTCACCACCCACTTCTTCGCCTGCGGAGTACTTATTTCTTGAGGTCGACGTCAAGGGGGCTAAAACCGTCCTTGGCGTTGTCTATTGTCTTCCTTGTATTGATTTTTTCTCCAGTCTCGAGCCGATTCTGGAATCTTTAGGGTCGGAGTACACTCATCACATCATCATGGGCGATTTTAATACCGATCTCCTTTCCCTACATTCCAGTCGCTCACGCAAACTTCTCGACATTGCTGAATCAGCCAGCCTTCACATTTTACCTCTGCAAGCCACTCACCACAATAGCAATGGGGAGGACACGTGGCTTGATTTAATCCTTACCTCTGATCCTTCTTTAGTTGCATCCCACGGCCAACTTCCTGCACCTGGATTTTCCCATCACGACCTTATTTTCCTGTCATACCGCATGAAACCACCCAAAACCCCGCCCAAAGTTCTGCACATGCGTTGTTTTGGTCGAACGAATGTAAATAAACTGTGTGAGGATGCATCTAAATTAAACTGGGATAGCATGATGTCTGCCTCCACGGTGGATGAAAAAGTAAAGATCTTCAATGACACTGTTTGCCAACTGTACGATGTTCATGCACCAGTAAGACAAGTGAAGCTAAAGCGTCCCCCTGCACCCTGGATTACGACGGGTGTTCGCATGGCAATGCGCCGTAGAGATAGGGCGTTTCGGCGGTACAGAAGGGATCGGTGCGAGGAAAACTGGGCACTTTTCAAGTCTGCAAGAAACCGGTGCAATCAGATGGTGCGCAACGCGAAACGCCGACATATTCTCGATAATATCACTTCTTCGTCAGCTGCTAATATCTGGAAGTTTCTTGAGACATTGGGTATTGGCAAGCAGCGGCATGTTGGGTGCCATGGGACTCTTAGTTTGGATGATATCAACCGTTATTTCTCCACTACCTTTTCGCTGAATCACCAAACTACGAGAGCTAAATAGTTGACAGTGAGTGTCAACTATTTAGCCGGGTTACCTCAACCCAAAATAGAGTCCTTTTTCTTTTCTCCAGTGTCTCCGGCTGAGATCAGGAAGATAATCCTCTCCATAAAGTCCAATGCTGTGGGATGCGACAGCATTAGCCGTCGCATGATTACGATGATCCTTGATCAGCTCCTGGCGGCCATATCCCACATCATCAATTCCTCACTAGTTTCAGGTACCTTTCCTTCCTTGTGGCGAAAAGCCTATATAATTCCCCTACCCAAAATCCCCAATCCAACTCTTCCTCAACACTTTCGACCTATTTCTATCCTACCCTTCCTATCCAAAGTGCTCGAGGCCTGTGTGCACACACAGCTGTCTAGTTTTGTCCATCACAATTGCTTATTGAGTCAGTTTCAATCAGGCTTCAGACCAGGTCATAGCACCACTTCCGCCCTCCTTAAAGTGACTGGCGATATTCGAGAGGCCATGGAAAACACTGAAATTACTGTTTTAGTGCTTATCGACTTTTCAAATGCCTTCAATACCGTCAGTCACGATGTCCTATTGTCTATCCTCTCCCATCTCAAGGTCTCTGCTGGAGCACTGGATTGGTTCTCAACTTATCTTCGAGGTCGTCAACAGTCTGCCCGCCTCGATGAGTCATCTTCGGGCTGGTTCGACATTACAACTGGCGTTCCTCAAGGCGGTATTCTTTCCCCTCTTTTATTCTCTATTTTTATAAATTTCCTAACCCAACATCTTCAGTGTGCCTACCATCTGTATGCCGATGACTTGCAGATTTACTCCCACGTTAATGTTGAATGTGTAGCTGAGGGCATTGGCAAGATTAATAAGGATTTGGAAGCCATACTGTCTTGGTCTGATAAGTTTGGCCTGGTCGTAAATCCGTGTAAGACTCAAGCCATTATTGTGGGTAGCCAGCCGATGCTAAAAAGACTAGATTTCACATCACTACCAGCTATAACTTTTAATGGGACCAAGGTCGACTTTTATCCCTCTGTTAAAAACCTCGGGCTACATATAGACACTAAGCTGAATTGGGAAACTCAGGTAAAACAGGTAAGTCAAAAAGTCATTGGTACCCTGCGTGCTCTCTACCGCCTGAAAAACTTGCTTCCAACCGAGACTAAAACTACGCTTGTGCAAGCTTTAATCCTCCCTCTGATCGACTATGGCGATGTATGTTACTTTGACCTGCTTCCTATACGTCAACGCCGTAGTTTGCGTGCTCTCACCACACTGTACTCTATTCTTACATCTCCTTCTGCCCCTAAATATATGACTCCCTACTTTCAGTATTTATGCACAAACCATGAGCGAAACCTTCACTCTTCAAATAACCTCCAACTCATGGTACCTACTCACAGAACTAATTTTCTTCACTCTTCTTTCCCAATTCAGTCCATCCTTCTATGGAATGCTCTCCCTCTTGAGATCAGAATGGCAAAGACGAAATTCACTTTCAAGTCCAAGGTGAAAGAACTCTTGTTGGCTGAGTCGGCAACTGTATCCAATTAAAAGTCACAACCATAATTTTATGTATATATATTGTACATATGTATTTATATACCATATATATACCTATATATATATATATATATATATATATATATAAATATATATATATATATATATATATATATATATTTACATCACGCTATCTATTTGCCGCCCTTTTACATCGCATTATTATGACGTCCACCAGTTCCACTTAAAAAATATGAACTATTACAGCGAATATTAGTCGCTAAGGCAATGTCAAATACTGTGTGCATATTATTTTTCTGAAATTTTGACACATATTGATATACAAATATACGTATATTAACAACCATAGTGAAATCAATTAGGACTCCAGCCAACACTATCAATTATCTGGCTTCCCGTGATATACATAATTTAATTTACGTTTTCCTATCTATCACAACTCCTATGAACAGTGCAACGTTGCCGCTCTTCTTTCTTTAATATTTAATAAGTAGGTGGATAAATATTATTTCTATGTTGTAGTGCAGGTATGCTAGCGTAAGCGTGAAGTTTAAAGTTATGAAAATAAAACAAATATTGAGATCAATGCAATTTATTACGATAATATCACAAGAAATACTTACTTAAATGTAAAGTACCTATTTACTTATTTCTAAATTATGAGAAGTATTGCCACATATAAAAAATAGTACTAACGTAGTATTGGAGAGAATCATACGCATATCTAAGCATACGCTTAGCCTCAAACGTCCATATATGTAATCATTTGCAAGTTTTACAGGTATTTAGATACATACGAGTATACGGACGTGGCAATGTCGTAAAAGTTTCAAACTATTAATCATTTGACATCTTGGACGTCAAATGACAGATATTGTGAAACTTTTACTACATTATAACGTCCGTATAAGTACATATATGGATCATTCTCATTTTAGCGATTATTTTTTGTGCATTGATACTAAAAAACTAAATATTTGTGTTAAATACTTTAATCTTATTTTAGAATCTTTGTAGTAGTTAACACTAATGGGATTTTAACAAATAATTTGCGAATGTAAATATTTATTAAAACTGCGACAAACCAAGTGATGAAAAAGTCACCTCCATGCCGTGTGCAAGATCTATTTTCGAATACACAGACTATCATAAGTATTTTTCTTTCATATTTCTTAACTATTTTGTATCACTTCCAAATAATACACAAAATAAACTTTCAAAAAAATATTGAATACTAAAATTTAAGATAAACTAAATAATTGTACACATTTATTAACATTTGTGCATGGACTTCATGTCACTGCCGTGGGTAAACTTTCTGAATGCAGCCGAAACGAAACGCATCGGTAAGCACCGTAATTTAATGACAACAAACGTCAGTATCAATGCCATCTTTTAATTTTTTGACAGTTTGTCACTGTGGTGTTACAACGTTTGGAGTACGGACTCATGAGGTAAGATTTTTTGAAAATTAGCAAGCAATTGCAGTCACTTTTGTGGGTAGCATATCAATAAGAGCTAATTTAACAATTATCTATCAGATATTGCAAAATGGTGTACTATTGTAGCCGCAATCAGGGTGTTTCTCAGCTTTTTACTACAACGAATTTGAGGTTATGAAAAAACGGTTTATATTCCAAAAAGTCACCTCCATGGAAGTCACCCACGTGGATTCCGTGGATCCATGGAGGTGACGTATTATCCATGGCAGTGACAAATTTCGTAAGCTTTTTGTATAGAATTGTTTTTTTTTTTGTCAATAACTATTTCTTTTTGTTGCTAGGTCATCATGGCACCCTCAAAGATAAATCAAGATGAGATACGACGCCAAAAAAAAGAATGTGAGAGGCGACGTCGAGAAAAATTAAGTCCGATCCAGAACTCTACGAAGAGGCTAAAGCTAAAGAAAGAGAACGTTACAGATAACGAAAAGAAGAAAATAAAATTTTAACAATTAATAAAATGACAGAAAGAAAACAAAGAAAAGAATGGCGCAAGAGGCAAAAAACTGCAGAGAAAATAAAAAATGTAGGGAGAGATTATTGGATCGTCTACGTGATGACTCACCCCCTTCCAGCGATGACGAAGTTGGACAACCGCCAGATAATATTGGACAACCAACTGTTGATGCTGGACAACCTTCTCGTGATGTTAAACAGCTTTCTTATGATTCCAGAACGCAGGCTTCATCTGTCGCAAGGATACGATCTCGTTCTGTTGAAAGTTTACAATCTGCCTCTGTTTCTAGCCGATAGTCAGCATCTTACAGAGACTCATCTCCATCCTTGTTGGCAAATTTCTTGCCTAGCAGACTCGTTTCACAAAGTGAGAGTAGTACAACATCATCATCCTCTTAGCGTTATCTCAGTTTCAATCTGGGGTCTGCTTACTAGGCTAACCGGATTTGGCTGAATATTAGCTTTTCCACAGAGCGACTGCCTGTCTGACCTCCGCAACCCGAAGGGATAGCGATATTCCATGGTTTAGCCTAGTGTCAGTTGATTAAGGAGGTACTGACGCCCTGTAACGACTGTCAAAGATCCTCATGACAACCGGGACCGACGGCTTAACGTGCTCTCCGAGGCACGGGACAAGCGATAATTAATAATTCAATACGCACATAACTCCGAAAAGTCATTGGTGCGCGCCGTGGATTCGAACCCGATACCCTCTGCTTGGCAGTCTATTGGTATCTCCACTCTGCTATCGCTGCCTTAGAGTAGTACAACATTATATCAGAAAAAAATGGGATTGAAAACCATGAAACATAATAGATAATGTCATATGTAAATAAGAAACTTAAGCTCCAAGAAAAGATGATTGCTACTCTGAAAAAGAAGATAAATGCTTTGCGAATGAAAGCAAGCAGAGAAAAGGTACCAACTACTGTTGAACAGGATAGAAAAAAAAACAAAAGTAAAACAACTTAATACAATAGGAGATAAGAAGATAGCTGTCAAAAACTTTTTTGAGAACGATGAGAATACTCGACTTATGGCTGGAAAAAGAGATGTTATACACGAAACAAAGTTAAGAAACAAAAGAGACTGCTAAATGATTCATTTGGAAATCTTTACAAAAAATGTATTGGCGAAAATCCGTGCAAAATGAGCTACGCAACTTTTTGCAGACTTAAACCCTTTTGGGTTTTACAAACAACCGTTGTGAAACGTGAAACTTGCTTGTGCGTTATTCATGAAAATCTGTCATTTATAGTCGAGAAATTGCATTATTTGCGATTATTGCCATGCAGTTCAATAGATGAAGTTGCCAAAAAAGTTGTTTGCCAATGCCAAATCAGACTCCTGTGTATTACGACATTGTGCCGTGTGTAAAGACAGAGTTCCTTCAATCAATACCTTTATCGATTCTCCTACAACTTACAAAAAATGGGTTGTTAAAAAAGAAAAAAATAAATATTTCTTTTTTCTAGAAGTCTGATTTATGTTCCTTAAAAACAGTTATAAATGCCTAATAAATAATATGGAAGAAGTGATTCCTACATAATGAAGCTTATAAGGACTAAGCTGATTAAGAAATAAATAAAACTAAAACAAAATATCGTTTTATTTTACTTTAATTTCTGTAAGTTGGCTAAAAATACAAAAACTGTCACTACCATGGGTCAATGGGTCACCTCCATGGAGGCAAGTTTTCTTTTTCCCAGTTTTTCTTGGAAACTGAGATGAAAATAGCTCGGCTCGTTACCGATTCTTAACGTTGGCTATTATACCTTTCTTTTGAGACCCCTTTTAAACGAATAAAAAAATAAAGTATTTTTTTTTTAAATCGTGTCCGTATTTGAGAATGGCCCATATGTGTAAATAACTGTGAATCGCACAAGTGATTTGTTTAAACCCTGCTAAACAATAAACAAAAAATAAAATCTAACCCAAATTAAATCGCCGCGCCGATTGAAAAATAACATTTAGATTTAAATCACAGTCACAAGAAATAGTAACTTAAATTAAAGGTACCTGTCTACTTCTGATTTAAAATCATTATTATTTAGGAACACTTTTAATGAGGTAGATATGATATTTACTGATAAGTAATAATCAGGTCACTTAAAATACAAAATTATCTTAAATAAACTCAAGTCGAACACAGTGGGCTTTACCAACCTACGTTTATAAAACGGATATACAGACGTCAGTAATCGAATTTGATTCAAATTATAAACGGACGCCGAATATCCCACGACTTAAATATATTTCCATTATCTGACATCCGTATAATATTAAAGTTCGCAATATTAACTAACATAATGAAATATACCAAGATAAGATTTTACACGATTTTACGTGGTGAGCATAAAAACGGTGGCTCTTATTAGGTTAGCAGAACCCTAATTAAGCATCTTACACTAACAACATTTTTATATACCTATTTAGATATACGAAATTAAAATCGTAAAAATTTACGATATTGTAACGTCCGTATACTCGTAGTATACGGACGTTACAATATCGTAAATTTTCAAACTATTTGTCATTTAACATCCTGGACGTCAAATGATAGATAGTATCAAACTTGTAACGAAATTGTGGCTAAGCGTATGCTGAGATTTGGGTGACGCAACGATTATTTAATACCGGAACATACTGACAGCTGCATATGCTGCGGCTCAGGTTCTGCTCTGGCAGAAGCTGACTACCTGTGTCTGCATCAACTGCACTGAGTTACAAAGTCATACGCATATCTACGTAAAAGCATACGCTTAGCCTCAAACGTCCATATATGTAATCATTTGCAAGTTTTACAGGTATTTAGATAAATACGGGTATACGGACGTGGCAATATTGTAAAAGTTTTAAACTATTAATCTTTTGACGTCTTGGACGTCAAATGACAGATATTGTGAAACTTTTACGACATTATAATGTCCGTATTAGTACATATATGTCTAAATAACTGTGATTCGCACAAGTGATTTGTATAAATACCCTGCTAAACAATAAACAAAAAATAAAATCTAACACAAATTAAATCACTGCGCCGATTGAAAAATAACATTTAGGTAGTTTTTTTGTAATTAGACGCATTTGACATTTTGTTATGGTGTAAAATTAGGGACCTAAATCATGACACAAGAAATAGTTACTTAAATTAAAGTTACCTATCTACTTACTTCTACTTTAAAATTATCATTATTTAGGAACACTTTTAATGAGGTAGTTATGATAGTTACTATTAAGTAATAACCAGGTCACTTGAGAAAATACAAAATTATATCAAATAAACTCAAAATGAACACAGTGGCCTACACCAAACTAGGTTTATAAAACGGATATACGGACGTCAGTAATCAAATTTGACTCAAATTATAAACTGACGTCGAATATCCCACGATTTAAATATATTTTATCTATCTGACATCCGTATAATATTTAAGTTCACAATACTCGCTGCTATGGAACAGGCTCCCTCCTGAAGTTAGAATTCCCACCAACCGTTATGCATTTAAAACGAAACTACGGAATCTTCTCTTTGATAAGTTGAAGGAATTGGCTCATCACTCTCATCAGCTATAGCATAATTATGTATTTATGTATGTAATATATTTATGTATTATATTTATGTGTGTATCATATCTATGAATAATTATATATATCTATAGTATATTTATGGTTAATAATATGTATCTAAATTATTAATATGTATTTAATAGATATCCTATTTTCACCACATGGCTAATGTACCTATCTCATCTATCTCTGCACCACCAAAAGGTTGACTGGCAGAAAATGCCACTAGGCATTAAGTCCACCTGTGTACTATTTTTGTGCATAAAGAATAAATTAAAAAAAAATATATGAACTAACACAATGAAATATACCAAAATAAGATTTTACATGATCCACAAAGATGGAAGTAGATTATACTCTCTCTTACCACTACACTGTACACAAACAAATGTACCAGCTAATACAAAAACTAAACAAACTAAAATAACTGATTATTTTACAACTATACAACCACCAAAAAAGGCCCAAAATACTTTTTGTTTTCGCAGATAAAATTAAGCCAAGAACTACTACAATAATACACCAAAATATAGCAGGCGTAATAAATAAACAAGAGCTTATTGAGGTAGCCATAAATTATTTATCGAATAATATAGGTAATATTGACATTATCTGCTTAACAGAAATCTTTTTAAAACAAGGATCTGAACCCAACCTTAGAATAGGCAATTACAAATTAGCTTTGTTTTTCTCACGCCCTAACCAACGCAGAGGAGGCTCATGCATACCAATAAAGCATGACCTGGCATACAAACATATTAGCGACTTACCACCTTCAGTCCCCCTTCATTTTGAATGTAGTGCTAAAGAAATTACTACTTTTAATCTTGTAATAGTATGCATTTACAGAACACCCTCATCCAGCACAAGTATATTCTTAAATAAATTTGAAAAACTCACTGATAAGCTATGCAAAAAGTCTAATAAAACGTTATTATCTGTGTAGATTGGAACATTGATACATTAAAGTAGGTAAAAGGTATCCAGTGAATTACAATCCATACTTAAAACAATAACTTAAAAAGCCACATAACATTACCGACGCGAAAATCATCTTGTTTAGATCAAATTGTAAGTAACGTTCACAAAGGTAAATCTAATATTCATTATTTAGCATTATCTGACCATGAAACTGCCCAATCGTTGACTATCAACAATGAGACCTACAGTGTAAATAACAAATCTTATAACTATCAATACAAAACCATTAGAGATCTTAGCCAGGAAAACATGGTCAAATTCAAAAACTGCATTAATAATTTGCACTTCATTGAGGTATACGAACAACAAAGTACAAATGAAGCATTTAACACCTTCCACGACACTATCACCATGTTTTATACTTTATGTTTCCCCAAAATAACGATAAAAAGTGTAAGTGTAGTCAAACACGTAAAAAATAGAAAACTAACTAAAAATATAAAACGATGTTGTAAAAGAAAAAGAATGCTATACTTGAAATATCATCTTGATAGACACAATAAAAGACAGAATAAGACAAGGTATAACAATTATACAACAATATTAAAACAATGTATCAACAAAGCGCAACAAATAAACAATCTAAACTTCATTAAAAACGCAAAAAAAGCCTGCTCAGCTGCATGGAAAATTATTAAAGAAAACAATAATAAAGCAATAACTAGCGCACACATAGAATCAATAGAATTTAACAAAAAGATCTACACCAAGCCTATTAAAATTTGTAATTTATTTAACAATTACTGTGTATCACTGTGCAGCAATGTTAAAAAATACGAAGATACAGGCCCATCTAACCATATCACCAAAATATCTCAAAATACTAAGACCCTTATTTCTCACACCAATAGACAACTCTGACATATTAAAGATAATAAACTCCTTAAAAAATACTCATTCTACTGGCTATGATGATATAAGTACAAAGGTATTAAAAACCTGCGCACACTCTTTAATAGCACCATTAACCTATATCATTAACCTATCACTCGTAGAAGGTAAATTCCCTGATCGTCTTTAACTGTCAATTGTTAAGCCAATGCACAAAAAAGGAGCCAAAACTAACATCAATAATTACAGACCAATTACACTCATACCTATACTATCCAAAATATTCGAGAAAGTTATGTACATCAAAATAGAGACAAAGCGGTTCGGTTTTCGGAAACAAAGCTCCACTGCATTGGCATGTTTTTCTTTAATAAAGCATATTACAGAAGCCTTAAATAATAAATCTATAGTCGCATGTCTGTTTCTAGACATGACAAAAGCTGTTGACTTCGTCTGTCACCAAAAACTGCTCTCTAAGCTCTCAAATTATGGGTTACGTGGAAATGTTTATAACTGGATTGAGAGTTATCTAGAAAATTGAATACAATATGTCGAATTAAACAGAACTTATAAAAATAAACAAAAGCAATACAGATCGATGTACAAAATAAACAATTATGGTACGCCCTACACACCCTAACAGAAACAAAAGAGGGGCTAAAATACTCCCTATTTGAGCCCCTCTTTTGTTTCTGTTATACATTAACGATTTCCCGGATGTAATCAACCAGGAAATTATGCTATTTGCTGATGATACAACAATAATAATAAAAGATAGACATAAATTTAATCTAGAAATAAATATAAAAGCGACACTCAATAATGCCATAAGCTGGCTTAATTAAAACAACCTTAAGATAAACATGACAAAAACTAATATTATTCAGTTCCAAACATATGCAACAAATCTAAATTAAATAATAATGACACGCACGCGCTGTTGATAATTGCGTATTTTTAGGTATCAGGGTCGATAAATATTGTAATTGGAAACCTCATTTAGAAAAACTAGTCAATAAAATAGATCGATTTATAAATGTTTAAAAAGAGTTAGACTGACAGTAAACATTAATGCTGCACTATCTGCATACCATGCTTACGTATCCTCCCTGCTCAGATACGGCATTGTTGTATGGGGTAACTCGGTTGAAGTTGACAGAGTTCTTATAACCCAAAAGAAGTGTATTCGAGCAGTATGTGGAGTCGATACACTGACAAGCTGTAAACCTCTATTTAAAAAACACAAGATTTTACCTGTTCCATGCTTATACATATTAGAAATAGGTTTATTGGTAAAACATCATGCTGAATAGTTTTTAAAATTTGATGATACATAACTGCCATCTATTAAATTGGAATTATTTAGAAGAAATGCATACTGTATGACAATTAAAATATATAACCATATTCCGCTAAGTATCAAAATGTTACCTATATCCCAATTTAAAAAACAACTTTTTAATATACTATTAAATAAAACTTATAATAGTGTCAAGGAATATCTAGAAGATAAGGCTCTAGGCAACCAATATTATCACCGATGCATATTAGTAAAATGTTATTTTGTTTCATGTGCCACTCATTGTTATGTTTCTAATATATTTGTTCTTTATATTCCCATGTAGTACCCGTTTACTGCACTCAATTCGCACGCCCCAAGGGGCAGAATATGCTGTAACCAACCATATATATACACCTGTTAATGTACCATTTTCTTGCGAATAAATTAATTATTATTATTATTCGTAAGTGTCTCTGTTACACGGCTATTCTTCTAACATTTAGTGCTAAAAGAATAACCGGACCTTTGGGAGGCCTACACGGCGATATGGATCCAACGCGCAGAGGCCCGTAGAGAGCTTTAATCTAAAATGGGATATGACACATGCAGCGGAGCCTCCACAACTGCACTACTGAGAACAGCTATGGACTAGCCGCAGCATATGTAAGACTATTGAAATATGTGGAGCCTTATTTAATTAGTTTATGGGATTGGGTGTTTGATGGACTTGTAATTTTTATGGATGAAAAATGGCACCTGCCAGTAATACTCTAATAGTATCCGTCCGGATGGCAGGTGGTGACTCGCCAACTCACTGGATGGGCCCTCTCTTAACAGCCGCCCAAAGCAAACAAACTCTGCCATAGAAGCAGCCAGAGGGAAACACCGGTGCGAGTGGCTAGGGGTGTTGAGCGGTGCGGCACCGGTTTCACCATCGCGGGTCTCGTGACAACGGAGACTCGGAGCGGGTTTCCCCGTAGTTACGCCCTTGAGAATGACACTTCCACCCCCGAGCTGGTAGCTCTTGCGGATCCCTCTGGCCGGCCGACCAAGGCAAGCCAGTGTTGAGAGTCCTGCGGGTGCTCTTGGAAATCCACTCCGACCAGCCAGTAAAGGCAAGCTGGAGACGAGGCCCTGACCGACTCTCTCAAAGCATTCGGGACCGCAGTGTCGCCACACACATTCAGCTCGCCACAAAGCTGCCCTGCGGTTGTAAGGTTTCTTTTCATCTTGTAATACATTTTTTGTTTATATTACTAGATGAAGGTGATGTTTGAAAGCTGTTATTATTATTATTACACCATTTTACGTAGAGAGCATGAAAACGGTGGCTCTCATTAGGTTAGCAGTACCCTAATTAAGCATCGCCTAATTAAGGGGTGCATAGGGTTCCCACCAAGATCTTAGGGCCCAAGCCAACCTCACCTGCAAGTGGTGCACCTGCCGATCAACGGACGAGGCTCTGGCAAACAAAATATCCTGATAAGCGGCAATAGGCTCGCTACCTATTACGTGGGATCAAAAAACTGGCGAAAAGTGGGCGTTTAATATGCCTCTGCCTACCCCTTCGGGGAAACAGGCGTGAGTCTTTGTATGTATGTATAATTAAGCATCATAAACTAACAACATTTTTATATACATATTTAGACATACAAAATTAAAATCATGAAAATATACGATATTGTATCTAACGTTCGTTTACTTGAAGTTTTATATTATGTTCGTATACTAGTATACGACTGTATACTTGAGTCGTATACTCGTAGTCGTATACTACGAGTATACGGACGTTACAATATCGTAAATTTTCAAACTATTTTTCATTGGGATATTTTTAACAGCGTATCAAAAATGTTATGTAACACACTAAAGTGAGTTACGCAAAAAAACTTTATTATTTCACTAAAATACTGACTTGCACACTAAAATACTATTTGTACACCAAATATAATGATCTTTTTACAAAATATCATTTGATATGAAAAGTTTCGTCCGCTCGGGAAACTTATCCACTCAGAAAACTTAATAGGTTATGTAAGGTTCTCTTGTGACCCTGCTCCCAAAAATAGGAGCCCTGCGAAGCAGCAGGGCTCCGTCAACTTAGCTTAGTGGTGCAATTAGTATTTTTGGTGGAAAATTAGTATTTTTGACTAACAGTTAAATACAACCCTTTTTCATTTAACACCCTGGACGTCAAATGATACATAGTGTCAAACTTGTAACGAAATTTTATTGTAGCTAAGCGTATGCTGAGACTCGGGTGACGCCACGCAGAGTAGATCCGATTATTTAATAGGTACCTGAACATACTGACAGCTGTGTATGCTGCGGCTCAGGTGCAATGTGGACATGCGTCTGTTCTGCTCTGGCAGAAGCTGACTACCTGTATCTGCATCAACTGCACTGAGTTACAAAGTCATACGCATATCTACGTAAAAGCATACGCTTAGCCTCAAACGTCCATATATGTAATCATTTGCAAGTTTTACAGGTATTTAGATACATACGAGTATATGGACGTGGCAATATCGTAAAAGTTACAAACTATTAATCATTTGACATCTTGGACGTCAAATGACAGATATTTTGAAACTTCTAAGACATCATAACGTCCGTATATTTATTTATTTAGGAAAGCTTACAGACTGGTAACAACACATTTAATTAAATAAAAAAGAAGTTGCTAATTACAAGCTACCACATATAAATGCAATGTAATAAAGATTAATTACATCAGTTACTGTTGTAAGTATACCTACTTGCTCAATCATACAATAAATACAATGTTGCAGCCATGTTCCGCCATAAAAAAGTAACTAAAAATGAGATTCATAATACACAAGTTAGTATAATTATACACCGTTATTTTTTAATTAGTACAAAAACTTTAAGGACAGATTAGCGAAGATATTATTATCATATATGTGACGTAAGAATTTCATAATATCAATAAAGAGCAAAGTTATTATAATTTGTTTATTGTAGAAAATCTCACTTAAATCATAGTCATATTTTACAATCCAATTCACTAATTCATTGATAATATTCCATCCTGCTCATTCGCATTCTCTCTGTCGCACTTATGATGTAGGTAGCCATAGAAAATAAAATGAAGAAAAATAATAAATGTAGGTAGTTATTTTTTAATTTTGTTAATTCTACCCTCTCCTTCATACTTCATTCGGGCTTAGGACCGGTAAAATTTATCGTTTAACAAGTAATTTAATACGGAGGTATGTAATTAGAAAGCAAACAAATATCAAAATACAAGAAGGTGTTCTGGACTAAAAGAAAATAGTAATTTTGGCGTATTTATGAAGTTAGAATCATCTGCTATTTACAAATATTATTTTATCATCATCATGTCAGCCTAGAGACGTCCACTGCTGGACATAGGCCTTCCTCAAGGTGTGTGGAGAACACAGACCGATTTTGAGCCGCCCGCATCAAATTATTATTTACTTAAGTACGTATTATTTACTAAACTTACAAGTATTTCCATTGTCCTTCGAAATGTCCACCACCGTTGTCAAAAGCATCCAATATGCACTGTTTTAATAAAATTGTTTGACACTGACCGGATCACTTTTGTACACTCACAATAAGATGTCCATGGGTACACAGCTGCACTCGCGATTTTTCCACTCAAAAAGTACGCACGAAGCATACATACTCCCGTAATATGAACTGATATGATAGGCCATCGCGTCGGGCAAACGTGGACAAACAATTAACTTTTGCAACGAAGTTAGATACGCTCACTTTAGCTAACAATTTAGTACTGTTTTTCGCATCGTCGGGGCGTGGCGCAGGCGCAGAGGGGCGGGAGGGGGAGGGGAGTTTATCAATGGTTCATTTTACTATGATACTCGTAGTACTCGGGTCGGTCATAGTATTAGTATTGCATTTACCAATTATCACGTATTTTTGTGGATAGTTTTGAGACAGTTTTGGGACTTAGTGTTTTTATTTTTTAACTACATAAATATGATCAGTTAAAGATACTTAGTGCTGTGTTAAATTTTTTGTACTAATTAAAAAATAGCGGTGTATATTATTATAACAAAAAAAGTCAAGAAAATAATAATGAAAAGGTACACAGGAAAAAAACCGCAATCTAGGCTATATATGCCGATCGCTGCTAAAGAAGTCACAATTTATAAGTTTTTTTTATTTTTGGTCAAGTTAGTGCAGAATAAATCCAAATCTAATTTCCGTGACATTTGATTAAATGATTCGGCGCAACGTAAAAGAAAAGAGTTCCGTCTGTATTTCGTTGTAGCAAAGGGAACGTGTAAGATCGGACGTTGTCGAAAAACTAATTGATTCATTCCAAGCTTGATGTTACCCATCAACTCAAGGCAATCAATCGTGTCATTGGCTATGTTTATAATGGTTCTTCTGAGTTCCAGAAGTAAAATATGATACCGTTTACAACGCTCGTCATATTCAATAGAATATTGATTCGCTTTAAAATCTAAGTATCGCAAAAACTTTCTTTATACACCTTCAATGCATGATATATATACCTGGTATTGAGGGTTCCATACCTGTGACGCATATGCTAGATTGCTACGTACGTACATAGGCACAATACAAAACTTTTACTGTCTTAAGAGACCGAAAACATGAAGACATTCTTATCACAAAACCAAGTGCCTTCGACGCCGTGTTCGTAATGTGATTGATGTGCATATCGAATAAAAGTTTTGAGTCCATGATAACACCAAGGTCTTTAACGTAGTCAACTTTCCTAATAAACTTATCATGAAGTTTGTAACCCGATCCTATGGTAAGTTTTTGACGACTAAATTTTATGTAACAACACTTTGCGATATTTAACTGTAGTTTGTTAAGTGTGCAACTGTGCAGCATGCTACAAATTTATCAAGGTCGTTTTGGAGTTTCCCTACATCCGATGCATCGTTAATAATTTTGTGAATGTTCATGTCATCCGCGTATACATAGAAGTATATAAGAATTTAGGAAACAAGAATTTATATCTCCAGTGAATAGAGTAAACAATAGTGGGGTCAAAAGCGAACCCTGAGGAATTCCAGATGGGATTGAACACCAACCGAGAATTGAGAATTGAGAGCGATTTTCAATGTACGAGCTGAACCAGCGGTACAAATTACCATGTATGCCGGCAGCAAAAAAAATCTGTAACAGTATTTTGTGGTCAATTCGGTCAAAACATTTTTGTTAATCTGTATAGATCACTACACACACAATCTACATAACTAACCTTTAGACCTTTTAACCGTTTTCCTCCTTTCAAAGGAGAGGCCTAGTCCAGCAGTGGACTGTTAAAGGCGGATGATAATGATGATGAACCTTTAGATATAAAATCATGAGATAGGATTAGATTTGATGTAGTGGATCGGCCGCATAAGAACCCATGTTGCTCAGCACCAAATGATAATATAAATAATACGTTCTAGTACTTTAGAAAACAAACATAACTTTGAGATTGGACGATAATTCTCTACATTAGATTTATCACCTTTTTTAAATACTGGTGTAATGAACGCCGATTTTCATTTTAATGGAACTAAACCTTCTGTTACCGACCTATTATAAAAAGCATGCAGAGCGGTAAAACCAAACTATCGGCTAAACTTGTTATAAATAATGGAGGGATGTAATCTGCCCCACCAGATTTAGTAAGATCCAAACCTTTTAAATATTTCGTAACCTTTCCAGGAGAAAAATGTATTGTACTGATGTAATTTGTGCTTCTGCTGTTACCATTTAAAGTACTATACTCAAGTAGACAAGGCATATTGTCTACTTCTGGCTCCTGAAAAGTTGATCTAAAATATATTGCGAATTAATTACTTATTTCTAGACCCATATTAGCTGATACATTCTTATTATATAGTAATAGTACAGTGTACTAGGCAGTGAGGAGGTATTTTTTCTACTTTTAATAAAAGACCAAAAGGCCCTCGGGTTATTTAGGTTTGTGTATTCTACGTTAGTAATGTATTCGTCAAAACAAGTTTGTTCTAAGTCCACAGCTCGCCGGCGTAATGAAGATACCGTTAGATAGTCACTCATGTTGCCATACAATTTAAACCTCCGGTGGTACTTTGACATTTTTTTTACCACTTTTATAAGGCCTGAACTATACCAACGCGGATGAGAAGTTTGCCTGATAGATTTCAAAGGTATAAATTTATCTCTGAGAGAATATAATCTGTCGTAAAAATGTTTAACTGACTGTTCCAACGGCTCAGTGCATAACAATAAATGTCAGTCTGTTTTATTAAGAGCAGATTTAATTGCATCGTAGTTACCCTTATGGAAAAGATATTTTGAAGTTATTTTGTCTGCAAACCGATGAATTTCTACAAAACCTACCTCCACAATCAAAGGTTTATGGTGCGGGTCTACGGGGATAACCAACGGGTCATCGCACTCCGCAACGCTTAAGAAGTCAGAGATCAAGTTAATCACAACTGTTTTATCACACATTATAATAATATTACAATGTTTTACTAATAAATGCTAAAATATACTTATTAAAATATAATTGCAGTCACTTATTACGCTATAGCGGGTATTAAGTAAAAACATCTTCTTCTGCCTGCCCTGGTCTCATATTACTTGGGGTCGGCGCAGAATGTCTTTCTCTTCCATTCTCTCCAATCAGACGTCATCTCATCATTCACTCCCTTTTCATCCATGTCTCCTCTCACACAATCCATCCATCTTTTCTTTGGTCTTCCTCTTGCCTTATATCCCTCAACTCTCATCTTCATCACCTTTTTAGTCACATGATTTTCATCCCTCCTCATTACATGCCCATACCAGGATAGACGATTTCCTTTCAGCTTTACTTGCACCAGTGCAACTTTAAAAACATACGAGTTTTAAATGGACACAGTCAAACACAGAGCACTTCAATCATACAAATACGAAGAGTGACAAAAGCCGGTACGGCCGGACAGTGATTAGTCATAACGGGCAATACGATGCGCAGAATTATATACACTATGTGGCTTAAATTATATCTGACTAAAAAAGTTAGTAAAATGTTTTTAATAGAAACATAACACGGCAGTATGTACATCGATAGACTTAGTTGGAATACGTGAATAGCACAACTCGACCAATAGTATCTCGCACAAGAACATTATTAAGAGATTGTAATATAATTGACAAATAATCATACGATTCTTGCAAGGTCCATTTCTGACTTCACTATAATCACGTGCGATGAATCGGTTTTCTTTTTTTTTCTTGGCGTGCTTGACCCAGACGTAACGAAAGTCCTTATTCGCGGCTGCCTTCTTTGTTTTTGATAAAAGCAATTTATTTTCAAGTGTGGGGTGATCATTGACATGTATTTTCGGATTGCCCGTCAAACCTATGTGTCTTACTGTCAAAGGACTGCTTTTGGATGGTTGTCTAGCTGCTGCAATAGAATCCTCTTTCACGTAGCGATTACAGAAACTCACTATAATCGGTTTCGCACGCTCCTTTTCACGGGTCGGTACTCTTGTTATAAAGTTGACTTGGGTCTTGTTAACAGCTTAGTAGCTTATCTGATAACCAAGACTCGAGAGCATGTTGAACAAATTTTCGTTGTTTGGTTGAGGAACGCCTTTGATTTCCACGTTGTTCATACGCGCCCACTCATGTTCATACGCGGAGTCAGTACCCTTAAATAAACTGATACTGGTCTAGATAAGCGGACAAGCGACCGGTCTCCGCTTACTAGTCTAACCAGATGTGACTTAATATCAGCTTTTCCTCAGAGCGACTGCCGTTTGACCTACGCAACCCAAAGGGATAGCGGTATTACATGGTTTAGACCAATAACAACAGTTATTTAAGGGTACTGACGCCGCGTAGCGACAGTCAACAACTGTTCACGAGAGCCAAGAGTGATGGTTTAACATGCTCGCCGAGGCACGAGGCGAGCGATAATTAACAATTAAATACCAAATAACTCCGAAAAGTCAGTAGCGCGCGCGGTGGTTTCGAACTCCCCGCACGGCAGTCTGTTGGTATATCCTACTGTCTACTGGCTATCGTTGCCTGCTTTTTGGTTATTTAAGCTTTTTTAGTTAAATCATGATGGGGAAGCTGTCCTCATTAGATTTAATAACATACGGCAATGAATTGTCATAATAAAATTAGTACAATTAGAAGAAAATAATAATCTTCAAACATCTTCAAATCAAGGTGAACAAATACTTTTGAGCGGTAGTGTATGTCTAAATAACTGTGAATCGCACAAATGATTAGTTTATTTAAATCCTGCTAAACAATAAACAAAAAATGAAATGTAACACAAATTAAATCACCGATTGTAAAATATTATTTCGTTTTTTTTGTAATTTGACCCATGTACCTAACAGTTTTGGTGTAAAATTAGGAACAAAATCACATTCATCTTTGGGGTAATGATCATACATAAAAATATTCGCAATAAAGGCACCAAAACATGGAAAGTTCAAGAAAATAAATCAAATTTTCAGGTTCATTAATGTCAGCAACAATATGCGACGGTCGATGGTGAAAATAAATAGTAATGTTATTAAAATTGATGCAGTGGGATCTTAAAATAAAATGGGTTTCATCTCAAAGCTATCTAAGGTTGTTAGTCAAAATATGATAAAATAAACTTGTGTTTAAAAAACGTGTCGACATAAATAACCTCCATTTTAGAATCAAATCAAAATTTAACATCACAATGTCAGCAATAGTTACAAATTGACGAGCTCTCTATTAAGCTGAACTATTTTATATATCACAATAGTGACGAATACACTCCAGACGTGAATTGATTTGATGAAAACAATAATTTAGGGGTTTTCCAAGGCAGCGGCACAATACCATATATATATGCATTATTGCGTGTTTAATAAAGTTATTAAGTATTTTTTTATAAATTAACTCCCTTGAAGTTCCAGTAGAGGCAACGAAGAATTGAGACCTATGAATATAAAATAAGATGCGTGTGATATAAAAACATGAGAAATACGGCTTAGTAAGTAAAAAAATGAATTTTACAAAATACAGATCTTATATACTATACGTAATCCTTAGGTATTCTGTTTCTTTTCACTTCGATTGTTTTTCCAGACATTTCGCTTAAAAAGGCAGACGCTACTTCACATATCAACTGAAAACGTGTAAATGCTTACTCACAAATAGTGAATAAAATAACCGATAAATAGAATCCTGCAAATTCAGATCTATTGTGTGCACGAAGTGGCAACGTAGCATTGAGAGCTTTCGTTGGACGTCACATACGGCTAGCAATGAACGTATAGAATAAAGACGAAAGCGCCACTAGTTTTTGCGACGAAAATCAACGGAACTACGAAAATATTCTGTGCAGCAAGATTGGAAGAAAAATGACGTCCAATTTATTTTTCATGTTTTGACTTTTCTAGTATCAGGGGGACATTTCGCAAGCATTGCACGTAGTCTCCTATTTGACGTCCGATATACGGACGACTCAAGCAGGTGGACGCCACATTAGATGCAAAAATGGCCATAGTGGACGTACAATAGATTACGGGATATATATATATATATATATATATATATAT